>CM053038.1:97207867-97224342 GCA_028564925.1 Lithobates sylvaticus
CTGCTTTACCGTCGTTTTAGCCGCGGGATTCGGCCGCTAGCGGTGCGGTTTTAACCCCCGCTAGCGGCCGAAAAAGGGTTAAAATCTGCGGTATTACCGCGGTGTCCCATTCAAATCAATGGGAAGTACACTGCTCCTATCCCGCTCCAAAGATGCTGCTAGCAGGACTTTTTTTGCCGTCCTGCTAGCGCACCGCTCCAGTGTGAAAGCCCGCCGGCTTTCACACTGGAGTGAATGGGGCCATTTTTTTCAGGCGGTGTACAGGCGCTATTTTTAGCGCTCTACCGCCTGAAAACCGCCCCAGTGTGAAAGGGGCCTTAATGAAGCACAAGACATCAAAGTAGTAAAAATCAATACACATGATTACTAATTTATTAGTCCAATTATAAACAGATCTGATAGCAACGAAATACATTTATAATACTAGACATCCCAACCTGCAAAAACTCATTTCAGGGAGGTGGTAAACTAATTTCAATCAACTTTTTAATATTTTTCCACAGTGGGTGGGTGGTATGTGGCAGTGGACGATGTCAGTAGTTTTTTTTATTTTTAATAATTGATTTTTTTTTAATAATTTAATTTGTTTCTTAATTTTTTTTCACAATGCTTTTTGGGGAGTGGGGGTCAGGGCAGTGGGCAGTGTTGGTAGGGCAGGGGAGAGTGATGTCAGTAGTTTTTTTATTTATTTTGTTTACACTTTTTTTTTTTTACAATTCTTTTAGAATTTTTTTTTATATTTTGGGGGGGGGGGGGGGGGGCTTTGGTGAGATATCAGCATATACACTTGTTAATTTTTTTACTACAAAGCAGAATATATATATATAGATATATATCTATATCTATATATGCTCTGAAATAAAGTATAAAACATAACAAATAAGCAAACAGTATGTATGTATGTATGTGTGTGTGTATGTGTGTGTATATATATATATATATATATATATATATATATATATATATATATATATATATATATTTGTCCTATGCTGTAAGGAGGTGTTTTTCTTAGGAAAATGGTGGCACCCGGTCGGAGACTCAACACAAGAAGAGCCTTTGTTTTCTAGCGTTTGAGAATTCTCCCATTAAAATCAATGCAATTTGGTCCACCACAAAATGGCCGCCAGCCGGAGCTCTAATTACAAGGACAGATTGTTTAGTGTTGATGGGGATGCTACGAGCGGAAGCTGTTTGCAGAGACGTCTGTGGGGACAGAGTCGATCTTCACAGCTGTTCTGCGCTGCCCTGATCATTCCTGGAAGATTGGGAGGCGCTTGCGGGTGTGCGGGAGCCGCCGCAGAAATGCGGGAGTCTTGCGCACCTCGCAGGAGACTAGAAATACAATATACACATGGATAGATTGTAATAAATAAATTTATAGTATAAATAAAGTGATATGTGACATCCAAGTGTATAACGCATGATTGCAACAGAGCTGCATCCAAGAACTCAACGCGAACGTCCACTTCTTCAGAAGTAAATACAGGGTGCATGTAAAACCAATCCAAATTGGACATGGTGGTGCTGAGGATAAGAGGCTCCTAGGGACGTCTATCCCAGGAACTGTGGCAGTGTGACTCATGGGGACCAAAGGCACTGATAGAGGGCAGGCGGACTTCAAGAAAAGTCGACATAGTGTAATAATACCCACAGCTGTCCAAGAGATTTCTCGTAGTCCTATATCCTGGGGCTGTAATTCAGAGTGTGGCCACAGTAACCCAGTAATCCTCTAGGTTACTGTGAGCAAACTCTGAATTACAGCCCCAGGATATAGGACTATGAGAAATCTCTTGGACTGCTGTGGCTATTGTGTTCTTTGGTTTTCCAGCATGCGCATCTGACAAAAGTCAGCCAAACAGCCAGCTTCTGTCGGACCGGCTGCCATACACACGGGCTGAATGTTGGCCGTTTTTTATTGAACCAGCTGATGCCGCCCAACATTAGGTCTGTGTGTACTAGGCTTTCGTTTTTAAAGAATCTTTATGCAGCCCTTTCTTCTCAATTCAGCAGCGATCGACAGCTTACGCAGATGTGCCTCACAGGACAGTTCTTGCAGGGCAGGAGACCCAATTTATGTCTGCTGCAGTTAAGTAGCACTTGTGACTAGACAATGAAATGAGAAATGGCATCTATCACTTTGCTCTCTCCTCCTATCAGCATGTTCCTTGTTAGAACATTAGCACTGTAGAGCAACTGAATGGCTCCTTGAGTTGCTTTTCCCTCTCTGCTTTACAGGGATTATAGAGTCTGCTATCAAATCAAATTCAGTTATTTACGTTGTATAAATACAGTACATTTAAAGCTGAACTCCAGACTCCACTACCCGCCATTCCCCTCTAACTAAATGCTGACATAGAAAAACCTAATTGCTTAATTTACAGATCTAAATACATGTTTGGTTCATGTTGCGGCCTCAATTCTTCTCTCTTTTTCTGAATACAAGAGGCCAGGTCCTTCATTTGGTGTCCATGTCACTGCTTGCATGAAATGGACAGTTCCTATTGGCTGTCTAGCAGTGAGGTCTGATCAGTAGTGACATCAGGAAAACAGGGCCTTTGAGGACTAGTTGGTTTGGACACATCTTCAGTGCTGAATTTACATTCTCCCGCAACCAAAAACCGTGCCCACAAGGGGTCAGGATGGCAGACTTTGGCAAATAAAACTTAGTTTACTGGGTAAGAAAAAATGCTGAATAGGTGAGAGGGGGGTGGAAGGGAGCGAGGGTAGGGGAGTTACTTGGTTAATTTTAGTCTGGAAATGGAATTTAATGAAGTATTACACAGTACATATACTGCGGCATGGAGGTACGTGCACGCACAATCATGTATGTCATGTGTCTGCTCTGGGTTTACACCCACCGGACTGGACACAGCGGACTGTGGATCCCGGTACTCAGGGCCTGGGGATCATGTGATTGCTATGCGTTCACATGATCACAATGTCAACAAAGCTGTTATGAATTATTTCATTTGTTGCCTATGTTGTGATTGAACCACAGCTATCACACGGTACCTGAGCCAGTCACAGCACCCTGTAGCATGTGATAGCTGTAGCAAATCATAGATCACTAGTAATCACAGCTGTCATGAGAGGTTAACCTATTCATCACAGTTAAAAACTTTGCTGTTACAATGATCAATGATGTAACAGAAAACAATGTGTAGAAAAGAAGAAGAAATCTCTGATTACCCTCTGAGCATTGTACAGTGTTTTTATAAAAAAAAAAAAAAGTTAAACAAATGTAATAAAAAATAATTTATTTATTTTTAACATACTGTCACCCAGGGGCGGCCCGTTTCCCGATTGACCAAAAGGAAAAGCAATTCTATTTGGCCGCGATGAGGAAAGAGAATGAGGGAGGAGACGTGGCCCACGGGAGGAGAGGCAGGAGGCGAAGCTGTCACCCAGAGGGAAGCGTTGCCTGTGGGTAAGTGCGGGGGGCTCATTGATCGACCGTTCGACCGACCAGGGTTATGCTGGTGACTCGACCCGAATGACCCATGGGGGGGTGATGTGTGCGGTGGACCCGACCGACCCTCGGTTTGGGTGCATTGTGTGTGGGGGGGGGGACACACAATGCACCCGCACCCATCCCCCCAAAAAAATCATTCACAGTCATATGAGGACGCTGTACTGCACTGGTGACCGCATGTAAAAAAAAATGTGGAAACATTTTTTTTATGTAATTTCATAATTTTCAAAAAAATTGTGACAAGAAAATTACAACTTCAAAAAACTCACCATGCCTCTTACTACTTGTATACTTTCCAAAAAGGGGTCATTTGGGGGTATTTGTACTGTCCTGACATTTTCGGGCCTCAAGAAATGAGATTGGATATATTTTATAACAGAAAGTAGAAAATATTTATTTTTTTTCAAATTTTTCAGTCTTTTTTCGTTAACATCACAAAAAAATCTAAAACCCATTGGTGATCAAATACCACCAAAAGAAAGCTCAATTTCTGTGAAAACAAAATTATAAAAATGTAATTGGGGTACAGTATTGCATTACCACGCAATTGCCAGTTAAAGTAGCACAGTGCTAAATAGCAAAAAATGGAGGGGGTACCGTAAATTCTTCCGGAGCCGAAGTGCTTAAGGAACTCAGAGCTAAAGCCCCATACACACGCTCGGACAATCCGCGGACAAGGTCGGTCGGACTTTGTCCGACGTACTTTGTCCGATGTTGTCGTTGCGTACACACGGTCGGACTACGTTGTCGGAATATCCGGTCCGGAAGAACGTCGTGACGTAAGTCGTCGTCCACGAGATTACAAAAGGGAAGTTCAGCACCACGTCAGGCACCCGTTGGGCTCCTTCTGCTGATCCCGTGTTTATCGAGAGTTAGTGGAAGTTTGGTGACTTAAGATTCGCGCTTCTCAGTTTTCTGATTTAGATCGTTACTGCTCTTCAGTTTGTGCTTGTCGTGCGTATCTGTTTATTAGTGCGTGTAGTCAGTTCGCATTTGTTGGTCATTGCGGCCTATATCTTGATATAGGACGCTTTGATTTGCACTGCTTATTGTCTGCTCGTTGCTGGTATTCACTTCGTTCTTTCAGGCCTTGCTGTTTATCGGTGCTTTCTGTTTGTCCGTTCTGACCAGCCGACCTTTTGTGACCTTCTGAGCGATGTTTCCCGTGCGTACTCGTCGCCGAGTTCGTGCTGTACGCGGAATTGGTGTCGGGCTTTTAGCTTTGACCCAAGACCCGTCCATGAACAGAGTGATGAGGAGTATGTGGACCAAGAATTGGTTGCTTCAGCGTGACCAGTTCTCGCACATGCCTTTGCTTCGTGAGATCCGGGAGAATAATCCTGATGATTTCAGGAACTTTCTCAGGATGACGGACCCCGATTTTCACCGTCTTTTGGCTTTGCTGACCCCCTTTATCAGCCGGCAGGATACCTGCATGAGACAAGCCATTACTCCGGAGCAGAGGCTTGTTGCCACGTTGAGGTACTTGGCGACAGGGAGAAGTCTTCAGGATTTGAAGTTCTCTTCAGGTATCTCTCCCCAGGCCCTGGGAATCATTATTCCAGAGACCTGTTCTGCCATCATTCAGGTCCTGCAGGAGGACTATATTAAGGTAACATTTCTACTTTACTATTCCCTTCTATGTATGCTCTGTTTGCTAATGACTTGTATTTTTGACCTCCTTCCCTAATTACCATGATTGCAATATGTTCTAATATGCTGTGCCCCTTTTCTCCTTCATGCATTTTTCCCTTCACTTACCTCACCAGCATGCTCTTCTGCCCCAATAGACACCTATGGCCTACTCACTTAAGCAATGTCTTTTGTCTGCTGCATAGTATTGTTTGCCCCAAAACACCCCCTAAAATATGCACAAATGTTTGCTGTGTGGTTTACTTCATGTAGAGCCCCCTTTTTTTGTTCTTTTGGTGGGGGGGGGGGGGGGCAAACTCATTAGGAACCCCCACCCCCAACTGCTCTGTCAGATGGTACCAATCCTTTATCTGCTGGCTTTCCCAAGGTCCATACACACTATATACCTACCTCTTTATAGTGCGCATCTTTAGGGATGAATTCAGCAAAGCATGTAGTGCAAGGGACTGCCTCCATACATTCCATTTCCTATTTTTTTGTCTTCTTTCCCTCCTATTAGCTTGCTTGGTAATTTAATAATGTCACACTGTGCCTGCCTTTTTGGGGGGGGGGGGGGGGAAATGTTATTTGATCTTTCCTGTGGCCTGCCAATAGTGTTAAGTACAGAGGGTCTGGCCAAACTAGGCCACATTATTGAGCCATTTGCCAATCAATGAAGTGCAGAGTTTTACCTGTCCACCCCCCCCCCCCCCCCAAAACCAAAGTTATTGCCAATGTCCCATCAGAAGTGGGGGGATTGATGGGGGGGTGAGTAATCTGTGAAGGGGAGCCTCTACTTTTCTGTGTAAATACTTTCCAGCCTCCAATTTTATACAATGCTCTTGTTCCAAGATGTTGATTGTCTAATCTGCTTGCAATGTTTAGGTGCAAAGTGACTAATTTTTTTTTCTTGTTTCACTCCACAGTTCCCTTCCACGCCACAGGAATGGCAGACTGTGGCCTCCCACTTTGCCAGCCGTTGGGACTTTCCTAACTGCGGAGGGGCAATTGATGGGAAACACGTCCGCATCGTCCCACCGCCCAACTCGGGGTCCTACTATTATAATTATAAAGGGTTTAATAGTGTAGTGATGTTGGCGGTGGTGTCGGCAACATACGAGTTTATGTATGTGGACGTGGGGATGAACGGCCGGATATCGGATGGTGGGGCCATTACGCACACGGAGTTCTACTGGCGTCTCCAAAGTGGCAGTCTGTGCTTGCCACCTCCAGAGGAGAATGCCGAAGGACTCCCCTTCGTCTTTGTCGCAGATGAAGCGTTTGCGCTGACTCCCCATGTGATGAGGCCGTTCCCGATGAGGACCCTCACCCCGGACCAGAGGGTCTTCAACTACAGGCTGTCCAGAGCCAGAAGAGTGGTGGAGAACGCTTTTGGCATCCTGGCCAGCCGCTTCCGCCTGTTCCTGACGGCATTTAACTTGGCGGAATACAAACTGAACCACATAGTTCTTGCCTGTTGCATATTGCACAACTTCCTCAAAAGACATAACAGGAACTATGTGGTGCCCGTTGGCCCAGATGTGGAGGGCCCTCCAAATGCGGACCTCACAGCCCTTCGAGTGGCACGTCCAGGCTTGCCCCCTCTCAATGCCCGCGTGGTCCGGGACCAATATATGGAATACTTTGTGGGTAGGGGGGCCATTGCTCTGCCTGACGATGTGTGAGAGGCATTTTTTAATAAATCTGATATTTTAACCAACCTCTGATTTCTTGTCATTTCAGTCTTCTTTTTAGCTTATTTTACTTTGACATTTTTTTCCCTTTGCCTTCGACAGTGGTAATGCACTTTCTGGGCAAAAGGAGGTAACAGTCTCTTCTTCCCAAAAAAGATTATTCTCATGTGTGTTTGCTACCTAATCTTTGGTCTAGAGAAGGTTTGTCCTGCATAACTGACACCCAAAATACTCCTTTTCAGCACCAGGTGTGACATGTGTGTATTCTCCAAAATGCTGTGCTCCGTGTTTTCGTACAAAGCACTGTGGGTGTCATTTACATAAGTCAAATCCGCTATGCTCTACAAGTGCATTGAAAAAGTTCCCTGGGAAAGGAAATTGCAGTGCAAAGTGGATTTGCCTTTAGTAAATAACACCCATTGCCCCCCATATCCTTTACATTTTACATACATAATGCATTGTTTTATTTAAATAAGGAAGCCACACATTTTGAAAAATAAAAAAGTTTACTTGGAAAACATTCACAAGTGCGTTTACAATCTTCACGCCAAAACTGACAACATCTTGGTTATTTACAACATTATTTACAAAGATTACGCAATTTGTAAAACCAGGCATGGAGCTAAGCAGAACCTATGAAGTAGGAAAGTTCAACTTTGTAAAGTGAAGACAAGATCAGACATGACTATATGTTCAAAGTGTGTTTGATCTTGCCTTCATCACATGGGGGGGGCACCCCCGAAAAGTGGAAATTTGGAACATGCACACAATTTGGTTCTGAAAATGGTCATTAGATGGTAAAACACATGCCTAGAAGCTTCAAAAGTGCCATTTTCCATCATGGGGATGAATGGACGTTTTTTGGGGGTGCAACCCCTTCACCACAACCACTTTCGTAGTTCGTAAAGTGTTTGCACCCCCAAAAAAACGTTGCCATTCATCCACCATGATGGGAGCTAGCACATGTGGACACAATGTGTGCATGTTCCAAATTTCACACAGTTTTTAAGTTGCAAATGTGTTCAGAAGCTGGCACAAATGTGTGTAAATTACTTGGTGCTTTTTCATATTTTTCCTAAAACATCAATGATGTTCTTCAATTTTTGTTGAACATCATTGATGTTTTGCTTTATGTAATCTAGATCTCGATTGCAGACCATTATCTCTCCGATGAGTACGTGGGCACTCTCTGTGGTAAAGTGCGATTTTTCTTCCACAACATCCACGTCACCTAAAAACCACAAACAAAAAAAATGGGGTGTTGGAAATGAGGCAGCCATACATGGATTAGCTTACCAGTAGCTGTGTTCTCCCACACTCACCTGTTGTGGTGACAATTTCTCCAAGTTCGATGATCTCTCCTTCCTCCTCCTCCTCTGCTTCTGCTCTTTCCCCTTTTTTGGTAGGTGTTGGTTTGGGGGTTTCCTCAGACGGCCCAAGTTTTCGCTCCCCTATGAGAATGTCCAAAAGGAAGATTTAGCAACACAAGCTATTGAGGGCAGAAATAGGAAATGACAAACATTGCTTGAAAGTGACGGACACTATTTTAGTTTGGCCAGTTACAAATGTCAACTACATGAATGAAGTCACTTTGTAAAGGTGCTAAACTGACTAGCTTTTTGGTAGAAGTTTGTGTGATGGAGACCCCCCTCTAGTATCCACTGGAGCACATGTGTGGAAAAGCATAATAAAAAGGGGGTTTGGGTGTCCCAGCACTAGTGCTCTAGAGTCCAGATGGGTAAACAGCTACTGAGTGACCTCTCCTTTACATTGAATAAATTGGCTTTACATTCTTGATGACATTTCTAGTGAGAACAAACTTCCTTTCCCCAAAAAAACACCAAACATCGTATTATAAGTGGCCGAACGATCGAGGTTGCGTACGATCGAATGCACACACGACCATGACAGTGGCAGAAAGATCGAGGCTGAGTACGATCGAATGCACAGACGAACCTGAAAGTGGCCATTTTGGAATGTACAACTTGGTAAAAATCAAAACACAATGGAGCAGTATGCAAGCAAGAAATCAAACACAAAAACACAACTACTTACTTTTTTGAAGAATTCTCTTGATCTTTCTGTACTGATCGGCCTCCCTCAGTTTCAGGTCTGACCAGCGTTTCCTGAGTTGCTCCTTGGATCGTTGTACCCCAAAATTATTGTACAGCCTTCTCACAACTTTAGACATGATCTTGGCCTTGCGGACATTGGGGTTGAGGTAAGGCCCATACTTCCCATCATAGTCGCTCCTCTTTAATATGTCCACCATCTCCAACATTTCTCCAAATGACATATTGGAGGCCTTGAATTTCAGGTTCCGGGATCGGGACGTTTCTGCCTCCGGACTTTCCTCGTCCTCCTCCTCGTTGGTGGGATATTTGTGGCGCACCTGCTGTGTCCCCGCCATGTGCTCTCCCCACTACGCCGTAAAGAGAAGGGGTGGGGAATAGACGAGAAAGATCGTCAGGGGCGGGCGGAGTTTGAAGCATGCGCAGTGTATATAAAACGTCACACGCCTGTGTCGTAGCCACGATCTGGGAGACGAGGGGAGAGAAAACTCACACGAGACGATCGCTACAAACGAAGGTACAATTTAACGTTGGTACATAACTAGCCTAGACTGATTTGAACTTGAGGCTTCTTTATGGAGAAGATTAGGAGAGTTTAGCCTGACATAATTTTGAGGGTTTTGTGTGTTGTTGTGTCTTGCAGAGATTGATATGAAGGGATTCAACGACATGAGTTTTCTCCCCCTCTTCATTGCCAAATACAGGGATTTTCCCATATTGTGGCAGGGTATACACCCACATTACACCAACAAACCAAAGAGGCACGCAGCCCTGGAGGAACTTGTGGAATTTGTCAAGCCAAGGTTCCCCACGGCAACTGTTGATGATATTAGAAAGAAAATTGGCAGCCTGAGGAGTGCGTATATCAGGGAGAGGAAGAAGGTCGTGAAGTCTGAGGAAACTGCAACTTCAGCAGATGAGGTCTATGTCCCCAAGCTCTGGTACTATCAGAGTCTCCATTTTCTGAAGGACCAGGCTGATGTCACGGAGCCAACCTCAACTCCTCCTTCCACGCTTCCTTGCGCACAGCCCACCCCTGATGAGGCTTCCGAGGAGCAACCTGGGCCTTCCAGTCTGGAAGAGGTGGAGGAGCCCAGCTTGTTCCAGGTATAGTAGTTTTGCTACCATTTAGGGGAATAATGAATGATGTTCACTTAATTCAGGATCGCCAATTGCTTAGTTCCTAACGTGTTTGACATATCAACAGACAGTGGTGTGGGAGACATTTGGGGCCAGAATCTAAACTGCTGGGCTGAGAATTGTATGGTTTTCTATTTGTAAACATTTTGCACCAGTCACTAGATGAGAATTGTGTGTGTTTGATGAACAAATAACTGAAACTATGTCCCTTTTTCCTACACAGGAAGACCTCAGCCAGGAGGTGGCTGTGGAAGGTGGCAGCCAGGAGGTGGCTGTGGAAGGTGGCAGTCAGGAGGAGGCAGGGGTTAGTGGCAGCCACCAGCTGGGTAGTGGCAGCCAAGAGGGGGCTAGGCCTCGGAGCCTGACTGACACCCAAACCCCTCCCCTCCGCCCTCCGTACAAAAGGGCGAGAAGGGGGGGTTATGCGGCACAGTCAGCGCTCCGGATGATAAGAGAGGCTTCAGACTCCCTACATGCCACACCCGCCGACGAGGAGACCTTTGGCTCGGTGGTTGTCACAAAAATGATGGGTATGGAGGTGAGGCAACGCAACATGTGTGAGGGGCTCATCCTCCATGTCCTAAATAAGGGTAGGGCTGGGGAGATGACCCCAGTCACACATGTTTGCCATAGCTACCATGCTCCACCTCCTCCTCCTCCTCCTCCTCCTTCTGCCACCCCACCAGCACGACAGCCACAGCGTGGAAGGAAGCGTGGAAGGAAGACCTGAGAGTGACGACCTGGAATCAGTCTGGTCTGAGAGAAGATGGAGCCTCTCGTAGTACCAGAGCCTGGGGACCTAGATGGCATCTGCTGCAGTTCCGGATACTTTGGACTTCACGACCAGATTGCACTCCCCTTAATATACGTACTCCTCAGGCCCCCAATTTTCTACGCTTGAACAATGATGGTTGCCGTGGGGGGCCAAGGCTTTGCAAATTCCCCAAGTTTCACCATGGCTGCGTTCCTCTTTGGTTTGTTGGTGTGACCTAAATAAAGGTTTTTTTGATTTGAAATAATCATTGACTATTGTGTTTTACTTTGCTACAATGACAGTTTTTCTTTGAGTAAGCAGGTACATTTCACTAATCCTAAAGTAGAATTAACAAGGGGCACCAACAACAAACAAACTCCTAGTAAATGTAAGCAAGAAATACAAATGTAAATAATGTGTTTTTGGTAATTTGAGACACACAACCCCCCTCCAAAAAAAAAAAAAAAAAACATTCAAATATGTATTCCCCCAAAAAAAAAAAAAAAAGACAAATCATGGTAAAAAAATAACAAAGATTCTTTTCCGTTCTGAGTAAAAATAAACATGTAGTGTATAAATGGTGCAAAGTAATAAAGAAGTAAGTTTGTGAGAAGTGCGGGTGAATAGGAGCAGCTAAAAGATGTCATTCTTGTTGCATTGTAAAGAAAAAGAGAATGCGCTGCATTAAAGACATTTTAACATTGCAGCGTGACGAATGTGCTGTGTCGATTAGGAAAGGTAGTTTTACCTGACCGAGCGCTTCCGTCACAGAATTTCTTCTGAGCATGCGTAGCACTTTGTCCGTCGGACAAGCGTACACACGCTCGGATTTGGTGTGATCGGACCGGGTTGACGGGAAATCTTTCCAGCAGGAGATAAGACTTTGTCCGATGGTGCATACACACGGTCTGATTTTTCAACAACCTTGTCCGACGAACACTGTCCGATGGTGCATACACACGGTCTGATTTTTCAACAACCTTGTCCGATCGGACCAAATTGATGAAAAAGTCCGACCGTGTGTATGCAGCATCTGATCACCAAGGCAACCTTCCGGCCAGATGCAGGTTTTTTTTTATCCATGGTGCTTGCCAACAATGATCAAGCTTGAGAAGTCATCTCGGGTTTGTCTAATGCCACGTACACACGAAGGGACATTCCTGCGGGATTGTCCGCTGGACTCGAGTCCGTCGGACAGTCCGATCGTGTGTGGGCCTTCGACTGACTTTTTTTCCCAAAAGTCCGGCGGACTAGGTTTTAAGTTTTGTTTTAAAATTATCCGCTGGACTTGGCAGTCCGGCGGACAATACGGCCGTCTGTAGTATGGTCCGGCGGACCAAAAAGGACGCATGCTCAGTAGCAAGTATTTTTCTAGTATTTTTCTTTTTCTAGTCCCGTCGTACGTGCTGTACGTCATCGCGTGAACCGCCGGACTTTTAGCGTGATCGTGTGTGGTCAAGTCCGTTCGCTTTCAAGTCCGCCGAAGCCCAGCTGGAAAGTCCGGCGGTTTGTCCGCTGGACTAGGTCCGGCGGACAAAGTCCCTTCGTGTGTACGCGGCACAAGTTAAATATTGATAATTTCTACATAAGACTGTTCCCGCTTGGATATAGTTGATTATTAGTAAACTAATAGTTAATAGTTAATATAAGCACAGTACACAAAGTAATATGATCTATTTTGGACCATCTGAACTATTTGGAAAATTTGTATTTCATTGGCTAAGTAGATTCTTATATTTATACACACACAAGAAAAATAAATAATGAGGCCTCAAATGGAGATAATCAAATAATTTGAGAAAGGGGTACTATCAGGGGTGTACGCACAGGGGTCATCATTGTGATCGGCCCCCTGTACCCCTGGATAGGAGGGCAGTGGGGGCAGCGACATGTAGAGGAACCGATCCCTCAATGCAGCAGCTGAAAGCCCGCTTACCCTCCTTTCCCACCCGCAGGCATTCAGCGGCATATAGGGTTTTAGGTATAGGGTTTTATTTTGGGTGTGAGGTTCCCCTTAATATCCACACAAGACCCAAAGGGGCTGGTTATGGGCTGGGGTAGGGGGGGGGGGGGGTGATGGGGTAGCCATGCCATTTTTCTCAAAGATTTTCATCCATATTGCCAGGACAAGACATGACATTAAAGCCGCAAGCAGTTTTAAATGGCTTTTTTTCCTTTACAAATGTCATTTTGTGCAGGGACAGTTCTAAACACAGGAAACACATGCCACTTCACAGGCATACTTTAGACACCCCCCAGGTACCATATTTAAAGGAATATTTCACTTTTTTGTTTCACTTTAGGCATTATTAAAATGACTGCTCCAGAAAAAACGTCCATTTTTAGAACTTCTTTTTGCATTGATACATGTCCCCTGGGGCAGAACCCGGGTCCCCAAACCTGTTTTAGGACAATAACATGCATATTGGCCGTTATAATTAGCACTTTAGATTTCGAACGTTCGCGTCCCTTAATTAATTAAATTAATAATAATTAATTAATGGATTAAAGCACTAAGAAACTTTAAAAATAGAAGTTGTACAATGTCAGTTAGCCAATGAGGAGGGAGAGGGGGTGGGGCCAAACCGCGGCCAAACCGCGGCTCCAGCTGCTTTCTGTGGGGGCACTCAACAGGAGGGGGGGCCAGGATCACAGAAGAGGGACCGGAGAAGAGGGGGATCTGCTCTGTGCAAAACCATTATGCCTCGTACACACGATCGGACTTTTCCGCCGGACCCAGTCTGGTGGACAAACCGCCGGACTTTCCGAGCGTGTGACTTGCCCACACACGCCCGGAGTTCAGTCCGCAGGAAAGTCCGCTCGTGTGTACGCCGCATTACACAGAGCAGGTAAGTATAACATGAAATAATAATGAATAAATGTTGGCGCTGATTGTCTTTTTTCACAAGGTAAGTATAACATGTTTGTTATTTTTAAAGAAAAAAATTAGACTTTACAATCACTTAACTTTTTTTTTTTCATCACATAGGTAAAAAAGTCCCCTATATAATGATTTTTTTTTTGGTGACAGGTTCTCGTTAATCCCCAGTCCATATTCCCATCGCACACATTCCTGGCATGAGCTCTTTAACCACTTCAACACCGTGCATTTTGAATGACAATTGCGCGATTATTCTACACTGTACCCGAACAATTTTTTTTATTTTATTCCCACAAATAAAGCTTTCTTTTGGTGGTATTTGATCACTACTGGGGTTTTTATTTTTTGCGCAACAAATAAAAAAAGTTTTTCTTTGTTTCTGTTATAAAATGCTATAATTAAGTAAGTTTACTCCTTCGCTGAAGGGCACTAATGAGGCTGTACTGACGGGCACTGATAAGGCGGCACTCATGGGCACTGATGAGATGGCACCAATGAAGTGGCACTGGTGGGCACTGATGGGCACTGGTATGCAGCACTGATGGGCACTGAAAGGCTGCACTTATGGGTACTTATGGGTGGCACTCATAGGTGGCATGGATGGGCACTGATAGGCACTGATAGGTGCCCATCTGGTGATTATCACATGCCTGACGAAGGGGTCCTGCATGGCTCTGAAGCGTTGCACTACACCATTTTGTGATGTCATCTTTATTAAATGATAACTGTTTGGACGAAATTGATGATCCGCGGTCTGCTGGCAAATATCTACTTATCGCACAGGTTCCAGTATCCTGCTGGCGGTCACTACAACACCCAGTACCTTAAAGAGCTCATTCCAGGAACGTGTGTGATGGGACTATGGACTGTGAATTAATGAGAACCTGTCACCAAAAAATCATTATATAGGGGACTTTTTCACCTACAGTGGTGTGAAAAAGTGTTTGCCCCCTTCCTCATTTCCTGTTCCTTTGCATGTTTGTCACACTTAAGTGTTTCGGAACATCAAACCAATTTAAACAATAGTCAAGGACAACACAAGTAAACACAAAATGCAATTTGTAAATGAAGGTGTTTATTATTAAAGGTGAAAAAAAATCCAAACCATCATGGCCCTGTGTGAAAAAGTGATTGCCCCCTAAACCTAATAACTGGTTGGGCCACCCTTAGCAGCAACAACTGCAACCAAGCGTTTGCGATAACGTGCAATGAGGCTTTTACCGTGTCCTGGAGGAATTTTGGCCCACTCATCTTTGCAGAATTGTCCTAATTCAGTTACATTAGAGGGTTTTCGAGCATGAACGGCCTTTTTAAGGTCATACCACAACATCTCAATAGGATTCAGGTCAGGACTTTGGCTAGGCCACTCCAAAGTCTTCATTTTGTTTTTCTTCAGCCATTCGGTGGTGGACTTGCTGGTGTGTTTAGGATCATTGTCCTGCTGCAGAACCCAAGTTCGTTTCAGCTTGAGTACACAAACAGATGTCGGACATTCTCCTTCAGGATCTCTTGGTAGACAGCAGAATTCATAGTTCCTTTTATCACGGCAAGTCTTCCAGGTCCTGAAGCAGCAAAACAGCCCCAGACCATCACACTACCACCACCATATTTTACTGTTGGTATAATGTTCTTTTTCTGAAATGCAGTGTTCCTTCTACGCCAGATATACTTGGACACACACCTTCCAAAGAGTTCCACTTTTGTCTCATCGGTCCACAGAATGTTGTCCCAAAAGTCTTGGGGATCATCAAGATGTGTTGTGGAGAAATTGAGACGAGCTTTGATGTTCTTTTTGCTCAGCAGTGGTTTTCTCCTTGGAACTCTGCCATGCAGGCCATTTTTGCCCAGTCTTTTCCTGATGGTGGAGGCATGAACGCTGACCTTAACTGAGGCAAGTGAGGCCTGCAGTTCCTTGGACGTTGTTGTGGGGTATTTTGTGACCTCTTGGATGAGTCGTTGCTGCGCTCTTGGGGTAATTTTGGGCGGCCGGCCACTCCTGGGAAGGTTCACCACTGTTCCATGTCTTCGCCATTTGTGGATAATGGCTCTCACTGTGGTTCGCTGGATTCCCAAAGCTTTGGAAATGGCTTTATAACCCTTTCCAGACTGATAGATCTCAATTACTTTCTTTCTCAATTGTTCCTGAATTTCTTTGGGTCTCGGCATGATGTGTAGCTTTTAAGGATCTTCTGGTGGACCTTACTGTGTCAAGCAGCTCCTATTTAAGTGATGCCTTGATTGTGAACAGGTGTGGCAATAATCAGGCCTGGGTGTGGCTAGAGAAATTGAACTCAGGTGTGGACAACCACAGTTATAGTATGTTTTAACAAGGGGGGCAATCACTTTTTCACACAGGGCCATGATGGTTTGGATTTTTTTTCACCTTTAATAATAAACACCTTCATTTACAAATTGCATTTTGTGTTTACTTGTGTTGTCCTTGACTATTGTTTAAATTGGTTTGATGTTCCGAAACACTTAAGTGTGACAAACATGCAAAGGAACAGGAAATGAGGAAGGGGGCAAACACTTTTTCACACCACTGTATGTGATGAATAAAAAAAGTTAAAGTGATTATAAAGTCTCATTTTTTTTCTCTTTAATGAGACATCCGGGGTATAAAATACCCCAGATGTCTCCCCTGTGCTCCACTGAATGTAATGCAATGCAGATCGCATCGAAATACATTCTTTCCATGCTAGCCATGGACAATCACGGGTGGACCTGGAAGTGACATAAAACGCGCCGATTTCTGGGTCAGCAATGAGGAGGGGAGGAGAGCGGGCATGTGTCCGCTCTGCTCCATCCCCTCTACCCAGCAGCACCC
>CM053038.1:97224829-97254593 GCA_028564925.1 Lithobates sylvaticus
GTCCACACAAAGCTTAACGTTTTGTATCCAAGGCGAATTTAACCACTTAAAGCCATATTCCAATCAAAATTGAAACATAAGCCTTAAAATGTGTACAGAAACTACGGAAGGGTTTCATTTTTTTATCTAACAAATGCGGCACTGTACTGATCTGCCCCATACCACTTTAAAATTAGTCTGATAATCGGGAAGCCTTTTTGCTTACATATCTGTAATGCAGAATAGGTATTCACAAACACGGTCACTATAGGCTCCTAGCTGGCATAAGGTGTCAGTACTAAGTATCTACACCTGCCAGATTCAAACCTATATTGGAAATATACAGTAAAGCCCAATCGATCTCAGTTTAAGTCATATTTACACATTCTAGTTGCATCAAGATAAAAGGTTTACAAAGTCTTAAGCTGGGTACACACTGTTTGTTTTTTTCTGTTCAACCCCCCGGGTTGAATGAAAAAAAACTGTCAGCTCCGGTCAGAGCCACTGTACTAACCATGCAAGGTTAGTTCAGCGATCTCCCACACTCGGCTGTTGTGTTCTGACAGGGGGATGCCCCCACCAGAACACTCCCGTCAACGCTCTTTGACATTGGCTGAGATCGCTGATTGGGAGTTGGTCGGATGCTGGTTTTCCAGCATGCCGAATGGTCGGCTTCTGTCAGACAGACCGACATACATGTGGACAGAATGTCTGACTTTTTGCATTGATACATGTCCCCTGGGGCAGGACCCAGGTCCCCAAACACTTTTTATGACATTAACATGCATATTAGCCTTTAAAATTAGCACTTTTAATTTCGAGCGTTCGCATCCATTATAACTAATAGCGTTCTAAAGCTGGCACGGACTTTAGGTCCGTTCGCGGGTTCTGGTGCGAGCCGAACGGTGGGCTATTCGGCTCATCCCTACTGGTGACCTCCACCTGCACACTATACCCCGTTTGGGGGTGAACTCACCAAACATTATTGACTTCTTAAAGTGGTTCTAAGCACGGAAAGTTTTTTTACCTTAATGCATTCCATGTATGTAGCTCCTCCCTCAGCCCCCCTAATACTTACCTAATCCCGATCTTGATCCAGCTCTGTGCACAGGAGCTTCAGCTCTCCCTGGTCTCTCCCTCCTCATTGGTTGGGACACAGCCATGGGAGCCATTGGCTTCGCTGCTGCCAATCACAGCCAGTGAGGAGGAAGCAAGGGGTGGGGGCTGAGCATGCACAACAGCAGCTTGCTTTGGGGCACTTAGTGGGGGGGGGGGGATCCAGGAGCACCAGCAGGGTACCTGAGAAGAGGAGGATCAGGGCTGCTCTATGCAAAACCACTACACAGAGCAGGTATGTATGACATGTGTGTTATTTTTAACAAAAGAAACTTTAAATCAATAAGTAGATAACATAAGCTTGTGGGTGAGGCTTAGTAAGCCCATTTGTGGACCAGAAGAGAACACACGCTAGTGTCCCCAAAGGCAGGCTGAGACCATGTAACGCAAAGTTGGTGTTAAGGCAGCATTCCAATCGATGCCTCTCCAAAAGAACATAATTAATTCTTTATAGTCCATGGCCCACATTCTATAACACTTCCCATTGCTCACTACAGACATCAGTTCCTCATTACACTCTGTACACTGTGGTTAAAAGTTCTTCAATACACTTCATAACTCTTCTCTCACTTTAACTCTTCTCTCACTTTAGTTGTGCAGCATTTCTGAGCCAGTATCACTGAGCCTGTACCAGACTCCACCAGCCCAGTTACCCATCACCTCACTCCCAGTGACATTGATTTATATCTTTCATTTGAATACAAGGAAGCTGAACTCGTGTGCATAATCAATGCTTATTCTTCCCGAGGCCCCAATCCATCTTCTATGACTTCCAGGCTGGGTCCCTAGGATACTCCATGTTTCTGACCCAGTATTGTGGTTTAGTTTGCACAAAAGCTCCTTCACTACGAGGGTCTTCTGTCACCTATGCCAAGTCACCACTTCTCGACTGGCTCGCTGCTTATGTACACAACACTATTATTGCAGTCATTGGAAACAGAAATATAGCCTCTACTCGAGTAGCTTCACTGCATGTTAGACATTTGTACTGCATCTTCTCTGTCTCGTCTTGTCCCCTTAAATAGTTCTGTTAGTGTGAAACACCATACATGAATGCATCCCATAAAGGTTGTCCTGAAATAACCTTAGACCAGGCCAAGTTAAATAACAATAAGCATTCTTTTACTGAAGTTTTTTAAATATAACAAATGAACAGTTCAACAAGTTGTCTTCAATACACATTACTGTACATAATTTAAGTGCCCCTAAGTTAGTCCAATGATTCTCCTGAGTCCATACCCCTGGAACCCTGGCTGTTTTCCCACATGTGGTGGTTAAAGTCATTGTAAAGTTTAGTTTTTACTTCCTATAAAAATAACAAACACGTCATACTTACCTGCTCTGTTGCAGTGGATTTGCACAGATCAGCCCAGATCCTCTTCTTCTCGGGTCCCTCTTCTGGGATCCTGGCCCCTCCCTCCTGTTCAGTGTCCCCACAACAAGCAGCCTGCTATGGGGCACCCGAGCCGAGTCACAGCTCCCCGTGTCCATTCAGACACGGAGCCTCTCCCCTGCCCCACCCTTCTCTCCCCTGATTGGCTAGCTGACTGTGATTGACAGCAGCGGCAGCCAATGGCACAGCTGCTGTGTCTCAGCCAATCAGGAGGGAGAATCTCGGATGGCTGAGACACTCGTGGACATAGCTGTCAGAAAGGGACCTCAGATAAGTATGAGGGGGGCTGCTGCACACAGAAGGCTTTTTATCTTAATGTATAGAATGCATTAGGATAAAAAAAAAAACAAACACTTTAAGTGCAAGGAATATGTTGTAGCTCACATCCGTAGCAGACTTCTGTTTCTTGAATTGGAAGACCTGAAACCATACCTTCGGCCAACTTACTAACTGCAGCACCCATGAGGGTTGGTTCCCTCCCCTTTTATGTGTTTGCCCCAGCAGAGGGTGGTATTTTCCCAAAAAGCCTGAGAAAACCTGGCCAGCAGAGTTAGCCCTTACCTCCCAGGAAGTACCACCTCAGCAGGGCAAACACAACTAAACAGTTCTACTTAGTTACTCTATTTCTAACCACATACATCAGCCACAAAATAGTAAACATTTTAAACCAATATGAAACATTTAACATCCACCTGCTTTCAGGCATATGGGTAGTTCTACAGTAGATGGTATTTTTCATTGCCCATTCTTCTTTCCAGAGTTTATCAGGTCCAGGGGGGAACATGGATTACCATAGCATAGAAGAGGGAGACCTTCAAAGCACTAAACAATCTTTATTAAATAGTTCTATAAAACAGTATAAACTCATGTTTAATCCTGAACATCCTGCATTTAGGAATAATCACTCAACTTTTTAGGTTGTTCGTTTGCCACACTACCAAACCATGGGAATGCACAAGCCCTGTGCATCATGATGTCACTCTGCCGTTACTCCCCTTAACACATTTCGGCACATCCAGACTTTCTCAAGAGCTGTAATGGCATAGCTAACTTTGTGTATTTAGTGAATTACATAGCTTCCTATTTTAAAACAACACTGTGTTTTATTTTTAATTAGGCTGGAGTTGCTCTTTAAAAGTAATTTCCCAAAATCCCAGGATACCATTTGGCCTGCTTAGTTCCTTGCAAACACAGTCTATGCATTATTGTTTATTGCACCATGCTGCTTCTTTTAAATAAGTGTACATGTAAATATGCATGAAAGGAAAATTATTTTCACCCAATGAATGCTTAACCTACAGTCCTAGCCTTTAGAGGTCTACATGCTCTATACTCTTTATAATGTATCACGATAACCGTGAATTTTATTAGACAATGAATATCCTGTTTTCTGTTTCTTTGGTCTTTTCTTTCCCTGTACTGGGCTCGAGTGATTTGTTTTTCACTTGCCATTCCCGTAATGCTGCCATTAATTTTGCTTCCACTGAGTTCTGTTCTCTTTATATAAACATGCAATTTTTCCAACCTTTTGATGAAAAGCTTTTTGTTGTCATAAAATTGCCCATAACTTGTATGCAATTATAGCTTTACCATTCCACTTAATGGAACAAATTCCACATTGCCAAAAAGACTTTTATCTAACAAGCAGAAAAATGTCCAATTTCTTAATTTTATTATCTTTAATTTCTGTTGATCTTACCTCTTTCAATGATGACATTTAAACAGTAGACCTAGAACATTTTTTTTAATACTTGATCATTTTGGGTAATTTACAGCGTTTGTTTTTTTTTTTTTAGCTGAGTAAGGGCTAGAATCTCTAATGCCCCGTACACACGGTCGGAAATTCCGACCACAAAATCCGTCGGATTTTTTCCGACGGACTTTGTCCGACACTGGTGTTGCATACACACGGTCGGACAAAGTTGTCGGAAAATCTGATCATTCTGAACGTGGTGACGTTCGTTGCATACGACGGGACTACGTAGAGGCTAGTAGCCAATAGCTTTGGTCTTGTAATGTGATCTGAGCATGCGTGGCACTTTGTCCGTCGGAATTCGCTACACACGATCGGAAAAAGTCTGATAGGACTTTGTTGTCGGACAATTTGAGAGCAGGATCTCAAACTTTTTCCGTCGGAAAGTCCGATGGAGCCCACACACGGTCGGAATTTCCGACAACATGGTCCGATAGGACATTTTCCGTCGGAAAATCCGACCGTGTGTACGGGGCATAACAGTGTTTTATTTATCTCTATCTATGCATTCCTATCCAGGTGATGACCGGACTCCTCCTGTATTACACGGGTGTCCCAGGGAAAGAAAATGAGAGAAACTCTCCCTAGGGAGTCATAGCCAAGACTAAACACCGTTTATAAATTACAATTATTTCCCCATCCAAAAAGAACAAAAATTACTTGAATTAGACTTTACAGAAAACTTAACTTGAGAGTAATATAAGGGCTGCCATGGCTGACCTACTTTTAGAAAAGCTACTTGCTTGGCTATCATACTGGTCTAATGACTTCAGCTCTTTCCAGTCACTGACTGGAAAAAAATATGCAGGAAATTAAATCAGAACTCGTTTGCCGCATACACACTGTCGGAATTTCCGACAACAAATGTTCGATGTGAGCTTGTTGTCGGAAATTCCGACCATGTAATCCTCAGGAAGGTACAACCATCAACTTGTTGCGAATTTGAAGATATCTGTCACACAGTACCAGTTTCTTTCAGCCAGTCCGGCAGTACTGTGTGGTAGGTGACCCGGGATGCGTCCTCCAGCTCTTCCAGAGATACCAGCCTTTTCGCTCGGTCCTCTCCTGGAAAAGTCCTCCCCTGGATCCTCCAGTCGCTTGGCTTCTCCCCACAGGCAAGACAGCACAGGACCACCCCTGGATCGATAGGCCCCAATACTTCTGGGCCTACCCTTCAGTTGCGAAGCCTCGGGCCAGCTGGCCTGAGACATAAAGTAAGGCAGCACACACCCTAGGCCAGGAGGGCCATGAGGTCGGGATAACGAACCCCAAAAAATGGCGTCTGTACCTTAAATACCCTTACCCAGAACGCACAGCAGGCAGATCACTCCCACTGGCTGTTTCTGAGTAAAAGGGGTACCCAATTCATTTAGCCTGTTGCATTTCCAACCCCGGTGGTGACAGCGACACCCACGGTCAAGTGGAAATTAGCACAACCCAGCTAAACTGGTACAGAAACCAGAACTTTCATGTAATTAGTCTGAGCCAAACTGCAGCTACAGACAAACTTAAATTTACAAAATAATAGCGTCTGCTCATTAGGAGCAGGGCGCTACACTTATAATTAAACAATACACTCTCAAGGGCTGTTATCATGAAGCTGCACATAAGGCATAAGCATAAAAACATCAAATACATATTTTTTTAAGATTCAAGCAATGAAAGTACCTACATTTGCCTTGGTATTATCCTTTTTGAAACATTGTGTACAGCAGAGCCCAGTCTGGGGGAGTTAAAAGCAGCAAGAGTCAGTTACTTGTGGGGGCGTGGCTTGGCGCGCAGCGGAGATGGTCGCATAAGAGAGGAGCTCCGTCAGACCTAAGGCCCTAAGCACCTTTTTTGCCGAAAAAAAGCTGATAATGAGCAAGCAGATCCGCTCTACTCAACACACACGATCCCGCAGATCTACCGCTGCTTCCGCGGGGAGGAATATCACGGAACTCTTCAAAAATCAGGCCGCGATCCAGCGGATCTCGGCGGGAGGGAAAATGGCGCCAGTGCACCACGAGGAGGACATGTCTGAGGACTCCCAGCCTGCAAGCGAGGAGAACGGTAGGAGGAACTCCCGTACAGATCACCCCCTTACCTACTCAGACATGTCGGGCTTCGCAGCCGACATTAAAGCCTCTTTCTCGGCCGCCATCACCGACCTGAAGACTAACCTGCTAGTCCTTACAGAAAAGATGGCCTCTGCCGAAGCCGCAGGGAAAAGCAGAGACAGGGACATCCACAGATTGGAAGGGGTGGCAGCCTCACATGCAATGCACTTTATTGAAATGAATAGGCACATGGAGGACTTGGACAACAGGGGGAGGAGGTGTAATATCAGGGTGCGTGGTATCCCCGAGTCTGTAACGGCTGAACGGATTAACCCAGCGCTACAGAGAGTATTCAACAGTCTGCTGGAAAGGCCTGAGGACACGGAGATCGAATTCGTCCGTGCGCACAGAGCACTCAGAGCAAGGGGACCTGACACATTACCTCCACGGGACATTATATGTTGTTTGCAAAAATTCACACTGAAGGAGGAAATTATGTTTAAGGCAAGGAGGAATGATCATATTGTTTTCAATGGCGAAAACATAAAACTCTTCCAAGATCTATCGCAGATTACGCTGCGGAACCGCAGGGCTCTGCGCCCCCTACTGGATGCCTTGAGAGAAAAAGATTTACGCTACACATGGCGCTTCCCCTTTGCCCTCCTCGTGACGCACGGCGGCAAACAACACATCCTGCGCACACCGAACGAACTACCGGAATTCTGCGACGCCCTACACTTGGGACGCATCGACCTCCCCGAATGGTACCACGAGTTTGCACTGCAGCCCAGAGAGAGAAGCCCACCACATTCGCCTCTGGCGACGCCAGAAAAACATCTAGCAAAGAAGTCACGTCAGACACGCCAAGATGGAAGTGGACCGGGTACACCCCGCAACAGACCCCATTCCTCGAGGGCGCCTTATGAGGACTAATCTCAACAGACCCCGACTTACACCGCGGACACCCAGCACCGATCAATCGCACTATAACTGTCTGGAAGATGTTGGAGGATGACTCAAGCTTTACACACAGCCCCTACCCCAGTCTGCTCAAACGGATGACCCACGTAATACAGGTACTATTTACTTTTATTTCCCATCCCTTTGGAACCATGTCCGCACTGTCATGGGCAGCAGCCCTGGAAATAACTTACTCCGCTCAGATGGGCACAACACGCCCCAACCACCAGGTCACAGAAGACCCCCCATCAAGCCGGACACATTTACAGCGCAGATAATATTGTCCATACTGCTTTTACCTGAACCCATCGCAAAGCCCAGGGACATGACTCATTACCTCACCAACATGGGCGAGTTGCACATGCAGGCCCCAATTGAAGGTTGTAGCTCGCCTAGCTGGATACCTCTGACTCTGTCTGCCCTGGGCACTAGAGAATTGGACGTACAACTAACAACAGAGGGAAAAACCCATACTTACTCACTTATCTCATTGTAACTATATCCCATATTTATTTTATTTTTTTTATTTTTTTTATTTCATTTTTTCTACATGATCTCACTCAATGTCTTCCACCTGTCATGCGCTTGCTTGTATCCCGCTGCCGCGTCCCCGGTGTAAAATGTAACATAACCAACAGTATGGTATCCGTGATCACTCCCCCCGTTATCTTACTGTGTTGATAATAGCATAACCATAGGCACTGTATTCATATGCTAGGCAGAAAAGTTAAAAACCTTTTAATGCTACTTAATACGATTTGGAGGGCCCAGGCCTGACCCCCTCCACTAGTTTGTAGAACCTATTGTTCATATTATTGGTTACTCACAGCCCCATCTCTGGTTGTGTGTCTCCCAGGTTTCCCCACAAATAGTTACGCACTCATCTGAGGATCATTGTCCTCGTTGGGACGTCACTGTCAGGCCCACCTGAACAACTCGATTGTGTAGGTGGACCATTTATCCCATATCTCCTTCTCCTATTATCTTCTACTTTCCCACTTAACCTCCTCTACCTTCACTAATCTATCCTCGCTGCTGCCTATTGTGACATATCAGATTTAGACATATATCTGGCTCAGTTCCTAATATATATTTAAAGTTGTGATTACAGGTACACGCTACCGTCTCTCTCTGGACCTGTCAAATGGCCTACTCAGCACTAGGCAGAACACCGAAATTGGTGTCTCACAATGTACAGGGATTGAACATCCCCGAGAAGCGCTCCACACTGCTCCGCAAACTCAAAAAGGGTAAGCCTAAAATTGTTTTTTTACAAGAGACTCACTTTAAGACGCATCATGTTCCCAGGCTCACCGACTCCTACTTCACTGAGGCACACCACTCTACAAATGACACCTCCAAATCCAAAGGGGTGTCCATTTTGCTCAGCAAGGATGCTCCCTTTGAGGTCACAGACAAGTTAATTGACACGGGAGGGAGGTACATTTTCCTCAAAGGGACCCTGGCAGGAACCCCCACTACACTAGCTAATGTGTACTTCCCAAATACTGGTCACTTAGCATTTTGTAGACAACTAGTGGAAACCCTGATGGGCTTTAGTACAGGACGTTTAATTATGGGCGGTGACTTCAACATCCCTTTAGACCCACTACTGGATACATCTTCAGGGAAAACATACATCACATTTCAAATCTTAAAGCAGATAAAGAAACTCCTGCACACATTAGAATTAGTAGACACTTGGCGATACCTACACCCAAATGATAAAGACTTCTCCTTTTTCTCGGTGCCGCATGACCGCCACTCCAGGATTGACTACCTATTTATAACACAAAGAGACCTACATTTAGTCTCGGAGGCCAACATAGGTATTCAATCAATCTCCGACCATGCCCCAATCTCACTGGATTTTGACCTAACCACAAACAACAGAAGCTCCCCACAATGGAGACTGAACTCCTCTCTACTGACTGACCCAACTCTACTCCCACAAATACACACAGCCCTAAAGGATTTCTTTGCCCTGAACGTTACACCTGACGCGACTCCACTGACTGTTTGGGAGGCACACAAATGCAACATTAGGGGACTTTTGATGAGCTTAGGAGCTCGCAGGAAAAGAGAAAGAGAAGCTGAAACCCAAGCATTATCACAAAAAATCAGAGCTCTAGAAACATTACACAAGCAGTCCCTATCTACACACTCAGCCACAGAACTCCTTGAAGCTAGGAAAGCACTTAGACAACTGCTGGAAAATAGGACCAAACGCATTCTTTTCTTTAGGAGGAAGGTGTATTATGAACAGGGAGACAAGGCTGGTCACATGCTGGCGATTAAAAGACTTAACCACCAACAACACAATTCTAGGCATCCGTGACAAGGACGGAAACTTAGATAGAACAACGAATAAAATAGCACAACACTTCCAAGACTACTATAATAACCTATATAATTTACCCACACCACATAGACCCCCAGACCTCAAGGGACACAGACACCAGATAATCAAGAACTTCATTAAAGATTCTAACTTACCGTCTCTACAGATGGAGGACTCCTCTGAATTAGACAAACCCATAGACCAATCAGAGATCAAGTGGGCCATAAAAGAACTAAAGATCAGTAAGAGCCCGGGTCCGGACGGCTATACTGCCATATACTATAAGACCTTTGCAGATATACTGACTCCCCATCTACAAACAGCCCTGAACTCCCTGGCAGATGGACGACCAGTATCCCCCGACTTTTTGTCGGCCAACATAGCTGTGATCCCAAAACCCGACAAAGACCTGACACAATGCTCGAGTTACAGGCCTATTTCGCTACTAAACTTAGACGTAAAACTCATGGCTAAAATCCTAGCTACAAGACTGAAACCCTTATTGCACAAATTGATTGGACCAAGCCAGGCAGGTTTCATGCCGGGAAGGGAGGCCAGGGATAATGTCACAAAAGCTCTTAACCTGATCCACTTGGCTCATGAGCGAAAGATCGAGGGTCTTCTCCTGTCCACCGACGCTGAGAAGGCCTTCGATCGAGTAGCCTGGGATTACATGTTCGCAACATGTAAACACATAGGTCTTGGCCCGGGAATGCTGAATTGGATCTCCTCCCTTTACCAAAACCCCTCAGCCAGACTAAAAATCAATGGTACCCTTTCAAATAAGGTAGACATTAAAAATGGAACTAGACAGGGGTGTCCCCTGTCTCCTATACTTTTTATCATCACACTAGAACCATTCATAAGGAAGATCATGGCAAATAGCTCTATACACGGTTTCAAGGTAGCTGGAAGGGAGTACAAAATAGCTGCTTACGCAGACGATCTAGCCTTTTTCCTGACAGATCCTCACATCTCGATCCCCTCCCTCATGAAAGAGTTTAACTCATACGGGTATGTGTCCAACCTCAAGATAAATTACTCCAAGTCAGAAGCCCTTAATGTCACGCTCCCAGGGACCACACTCAGGGCCGCTATGGACAATAATCCCTTTAAATGGGTTACCAAGGCAGTCAGGTATCTGGGAGTCTGGCTGACTCCTAAACTGACCGATATTTTCTCGCACAACTTTACACCACTTCTCAAATCGATTGGAGAGGATCTTGGCCGCTGGCACACCAAGCTGTTTTCATGGTTTGGCAGAGCAGCCATATGCAAAATGGTTATCCTGCCAAAGGTGTTATACCTATTACGCACACTACCAATCAAATTACCTCAAAATTTCCTCAGGTCACTCCAGGCTACACAAATGAGATTCATTTGGGCCCACAAAACACCTCGTATCAAATTCTCATTACTCACTAGAACCAAAGCACGGGGAGGCCTGGGCGTCCCAGACTACAAATCATACTATTATGCCACACATATTGCCAGAGTTCTGGACTGGCACTGTCATGCGGACATGAAGGACTGGGTACCACTAGAGAACGAATCAAGCCCGATTCCCCTGAAATACTCGCCCTGGATCACACCAAATAAGTATCCAACAGAACTGAAAAAACATCCACTCATAGGGACTACACTAGGCATTTTCCACCTGCTGGCCAAACGAAAGAGATCCTTCCACTCGTTGGGTCCCCTAACCCCACTGTTAAACAACCCTGACTTCCCACCGGGTATGAGTAATAGATGTCTTCAACGAGAGGACAAAAACACGCCACTCCTCGCTACACACTGTTTCACTAGAGGAGATATTAGGGATTTCTCAGACCTTAAAGTAGAAAACAATATACCCTCTTTACCTCTTTGGACATACTTTCAGATACGCACATATGCACACAAGCACTCTAGGAAGGAACACTTCACCAGAGGTCTAACGGTCATGGAGTCGGTGTGCCTTAAAGGGGAACAAATACCCAAAACTACCTCAATGGCTTATGGCTGGCTACAGCAGGAGGACGCCCCCGCACACGACAGGTTCAGAGAGAGATGGTCGGACGCCTTGGGCATAGATATCACAGATTCGCAATGGGAGAGCGCCTGCATATTGGCGCATAAAGGCTCTATCAGCACAAGGGCACAAGAAACGGCTTACAAGATTCTCACTCATTGGTATGCAACTCCGGTTAAGATTCACAAATGGTTTCCGCAGTCTAGCGATATGTGTTGGAGGTGCGGCAGAGAAAAAGGCACCCTCATACATATCTGGTGGCACTGTGAAAAGTTGGTGCCCTTCTGGAACGCAGTGATAGATCTAATATACCAGATCACGGAGACCAGGCTTGTTCTGAACGCAGCAAGCTGCCTTTTACACATTTCTAATTTCTCCATGAGCAAATACAAAAACTGTCTATCCAAGTACCTGCTGATAGCAGCTAACTCAATCATTCCACTCCGTTGGAAATCTACTTCGATCCCAACGGTGAAGGAATGGCTCCATAAAATCTCTCACATTTGTGAGATGGAGGACACAAAAGCACAAGCTGAGGAAAAGGCTGAACGATACCTCAAGACCTGGTCTCCCTGGTTTAACTACAGACTCACCCCGGAATATTTAGCACTAACCACGTAGTTTGGTAAGGCCGGTTATCCATAACAGTGTTGTCTGATGCATGGACAGAAACATTGTTCCATTGTAACCTTATGAATGCTACTGGATACTAATGAAAGAATTACCTAGCTCTAGATATGTATATCAGATTTATATACAGTCACTGGCACAGGATAGCCCTCTGCCTCTCTCTTTCTATTACTTCTATTTCCCCTCTTTAACACTCTAACTATTCTTAAATCTTTCTTTCCACCACCAAGTACATTCACCCAATGATTTTTGGGAAGCGGCTTTAGCCCCTAAGCAACACAAATCGAGCCCCATTTAGTCAGCTATGGCCGGATATTATATTATTATATTATTACATTATTACAGTTTAAACCTGCAGAATGTTCTATAGTGACCAATTGATGTAATTAATCAATCACACTACTGCATTGTTCATATTTATCTTGATAATGTACTTCTGTTGAATCATTTGTATTCTGTTTAATCCTTAATAAACCTTTGAATGAAAAAAAAAAAAATCTAGGAAATGCATGGATGGTTGTGTTGATGGAAAATAGTCTAGCCACGGCTGCCAGGTACATAAAAATGTGTCATGTGTATCAGTTAATATCGCTGTTAATTTCTCATTCACCAGAGTACCGTGCACCCGACTTTTCACCTCGTCGAAGTTGAGGATCGGCGTCTTCCACCCTTTTGCAATCGTCTGTTTCGTGGCAGAAAATATGTGGGTCACAAGAGTACGCTCTCACTTGGTAGCGCCTTCCATCGCTTTGTGTAGGAGCACGTCTCAAAGATCTTTTCGCAACTTTAAATGTAACACCAAATTGACCATATTATAGACCCTTATCCACAGTCCTTTGACCTTAGGGCATGTCCACCATATATGCTTCATGTCTCCTAGGTCCTGATAATCATTTCAAGGGTCCCTCAGGGGTAAAAAGGTTGAGAAAGGCTGCCCCAGAGAAACAGGGAGTTAAGCTGGGACTCTCCACTGCTCAACAACTAGTGCAGTAAGATCATCAGAAAATGTGTCTCATTTATGTTTTGTTGTATTTAAAAATTTAGCTCCAATTAGCCTGACCTCTCATCTCTGAATAATTTTGGCCTAACTATGGGAGCACTTTTGGCATTATGATCGAAATGCCGGCTGAACGGATTAACCCAGCGCTACAGAGAGTATTCAACAGTCTGCTGGAAAGGCCTGAGGACACGGAGATCGAATTCGTCCGTGCGCACAGAGCACTCAGAGCAAGGGGACCTGACACATTACCTCCACGGGACATTATATGTTGTTTGCAAAAATTCACACTGAAGGAGGAAATTATGTTTAAGGCAAGGAGGAATGATCATATTGTTTTCAATGGCGAAAACATAAAACTCTTCCAAGATCTATCGCAGATTACGCTGCGGAACCGCAGGGCTCTGCGCCCCCTACTGGATGCCTTGAGAGAAAAAGATTTACGCTACACATGGCGCTTCCCCTTTGCCCTCCTCGTGACGCACGGCGGCAAACAACACATCCTGCGCACACCGAACGAACTACCGGAATTCTGCGACGCCCTACACTTGGGACGCATCGACCTCCCCGAATGGTACCACGAGTTTGCACTGCAGCCCAGAGAGAGAAGCCCACCACATTCGCCTCTGGCGACGCCAGAAAAACATCTAGCAAAGAAGTCACGTCAGACACGCCAAGATGGAAGCGGTCCGGGTACACCCCGCAACAGACCCCATTCCTCGAGGGCGCCTTATGAGGACTAATCTCAACAGACCCCGACTTACACCGCGGACACCCAGCACCGATCAATCGCACTATAACTGTCTGGAAGATGTTGGAGGATGACTCAAGCTTTACACACAGCCCCTACCCCAGTCTGCTCAAACGGATGACCCACGTAATACAGGTACTATTTACTTTTATTTCCCATCCCTTTGGAACCATGTCCACACTGTCATGGGCAGCAGCCCTGGAAATAACTTACTCCGCTCAGATGGGTACAACACGCCCCAACCACCAGGTCACAGAAGACCCCCCATCAAGCCGGACACATTTACAGCGCAGATAATATTGTCCATACTGCTTTTACCTGAACCCATCGCAAAGCCCAGGGACATGACTCATTACCTCACCAACATGGGCGAGTTGCACATGCAGGCCCCAATTGAAGGTTGTAGCTCGCCTAGCTGGATACCTCTGACTCTGTCTGCCCTGGGCACTAGAGAATTGGACGTACAACTAACAACAGAGGGAAAAACCCATACTTACTCACTTATCTCATTGTAACTATATCCCATATTTATTTTATTTTTATTTATTTTTTTTATTTCATTTTTTCTACATGATCTCACTCAATGTCTTCCACCTGTCATGCGCTTGCTTGTATCCCGCTGCCGCGTCCCCGGTGTAAAATGTAACATAACCAACAGTATGGTATCCGTGATCACTCCCCCCGTTATCTTACTGTGTTGATAATAGCATAACCATAGGCACTGTATTCATATGCTAGGCAGAAAAGTCAAAAACCTTTTAATGCTACTTAATACGATTTGGAGGGCCCAGGCCTGACCCCCTCCACTAGTTTGTAGAACCTATTGTTCATATTATTGGTTACTCACAGCCCCATCTCTGGTTGTGTGTCTCCCAGGTTTCCCCACAAATAGTTACGCACTCATCTGAGGATCATTGTCCTCGTTGGGACGTCACTGTCAGGCCCACCTGAACAACTCGATTGTGTAGGTGGACCATTTATCCCATATCTCCCTCTCCTATTATCTTCTACTTTCCCACTTAACCTCCTCTACCTTCACTAATCTATCCTCGCTGCTGCCTATTGTGACATATCAGATTTAGACATATATCTGGCTCAGTTCCTAATATATATTTAAAGTTGTGATTACAGGTACACGCTACCGTCTCTCTCTGGACCTGTCAAATGGCCTACTCAGCACTAGGCAGAACACCGAAATTGGTGTCTCACAATGTACAGGGATTGAACATCCCCGAGAAGCGCTCCACACTGCTCCGCAAACTCAAAAAGGGTAAGCCTAAAATTGTTTTTTTACAAGAGACTCACTTTAAGACGCATCATGTTCCCAGGCTCACCGACTCCTACTTCACTGAGGCACACCACTCTACAAATGACACCTCCAAATCCAAAGGGGTGTCCATTTTGCTCAGCAAGGATGCTCCCTTTGAGGTAACAGACAAGTTAATTGACACGGGAGGGAGGTACATTTTCCTCAAAGGGACCCTGGCAGGAACCCCCACTACACTAGCTAATGTGTACTTCCCAAATACTGGTCACTTAGCATTTTGTAGACAACTAGTGGAAACCCTGATGGGCTTTAGTACAGGACGTTTAATTATGGGCGGTGACTTCAACATCCCTTTAGACCCACTACTGGATACATCTTCAGGGAAAACATACATCACATTTCAAATCTTAAAGCAGATAAAGAAACTCCTGCACACACTAGAATTAGTAGACACTTGGCGATACCTACACCCAAATGATAAAGACTTCTCCTTTTTCTCGGTGCCGCATGACCGCCACTCCAGGATTGACTACCTATTTATAACACAAAGAGACCTACATTTAGTCTCGGAGGCCAACATAGGTATTCAATCAATCTCCGACCATGCCCCAACCTCACTGGATTTTGACCTAACCACAAACAACAGAAGCTCCCCACAATGGAGACTGAACTCCTCTCTACTGACTGACCCAACTCTACTCCCACAAATACACACAGCCCTAAAGGATTTCTTTGCCCTGAACGTTACACCTGACGCGACTCCACTGACTGTTTGGGAGGCACACAAATGCAACATTAGGGGACTTTTGATGAGCTTGGGAGCTCGCAGGAAAAGAGAAAGAGAAGCTGAAACCCAAGCATTATCACAAAAAATCAGAGCTCTAGAAACATTACACAAGCAGTCCCTATCTACACACTCAGCCACGGAACTCCTTGAAGCTAGGAAAGCACTTAGACAACTACTGGAAAATAGGACCAAACGCATTCTTTTCTTTAGGAGGAAGGTGTATTATGAACAGGGAGACAAGGCCGGTCACATGTTGGCGAGAGCATTAAAAGACTTAACCACCAACAACACAATTCTAGGCATCCGTGACAAGGACGGAAACTTAGATAGAACAACGAATAAAATAGCACAACACTTCCAAGACTACTATAATAACCTATATAATTTACCCACACCACATAGACCCCCAGACCTCAAGGGACACAGACACCAGATAATCAAGAACTTCATTAAAGATTCTAACTTACCGTCTCTACAGATGGAGGACTCCTCTGAATTAGACAGACCCATAGACCAATCAGAGATCAAATGGGCCATAAAAGAACTAAAGATCAGTAAGAGCCCGGGTCCGGACGGCTATACTGCCATATACTATAAGACCTTTGCAGATATACTGACTCCCCATCTACAAACAGCCCTGAACTCCCTGGCAGATGGACGACCAGTATCCCCCGACTTTTTGTCGGCCAACATAGCTGTGATCCCAAAACCCGACAAAGACCTGACACAATGCTCGAGTTACAGGCCTATTTCGCTACTAAACTTAGACGTAAAACTCATGGCTAAAATCCTAGCTACAAGACTGAAACCCTTATTGCACAAATTGATTGGACCAAGCCAGGCAGGTTTCATGCCGGGAAGGGAGGCCAGGGATAATGTCACAAAAGCTCTTAACCTGATCCACTTGGCTCATGAGCGAAAGATCGAGGGTCTTCTCCTGTCCACCGACGCTGAGAAGGCCTTCGATCGAGTAGCCTGGGATTACATGTTCGCAACATGTAAACACATAGGTCTTGGCCCGGGAATGCTGAATTGGATCTCCTCCCTTTATCAAAACCCCTCAGCCAGACTAAAAATCAATGGTACCCTTTCAAACAAGGTAGACATTAAAAATGGAACTAGACAGGGGTGTCCCCTGTCTCCTATACTTTTTATCATCACACTAGAACCATTCATAAGGAAGATCATGGCAAATAGCTCTATACACGGTTTCAAGGTAGCTGGAAGGGAGCACAAAATAGCTGCTTACGCAGACGATCTAGCCTTTTTCCTGACAGATCCTCACATCTCGATCCCCTCCCTCATGAAAGAGTTTAACTCGTACGGGTATGTGTCCAACCTCAAGATAAATTACTCCAAGTCAGAAGCCCTTAATGTCACGCTCCCAGGGACCACACTCAGGGCCGCTATGGACAATAATCCCTTTAAATGGGTTACCAAGGCAGTCAGGTATCTGGGAGTCTGGCTGACTCCTAAACTGACCGATATTTTCTCGCACAACTTTACACCACTCCTCAAATCGATTGGAGAGGATCTTGGCCGCTGGCACACCAAGCTGTTTTCATGGTTTGGCAGAGCAGCCATATGCAAAATGGTTATCCTGCCAAAGGTGTTATACCTATTACGCACACTACCAATCAAATTACCTCAAAATTTCCTCAGGTCACTCCAGGCTACACAAATGAGATTCATTTGGGCCCACAAAACACCTCGTATCAAATTCTCATTACTCACTAGAACCAAAGCACGGGGAGGCCTGGGCGTCCCAGACTACAAATCATACTATTATGCCACACATATTGCCAGAGTTCTGGACTGGCACTGTCATGCGGACATGAAGGACTGGGTACCACTAGAGAACGAATCAAGCCCGATTCCCCTGAAATACTCGCCCTGGATCACACCAAATAAGTATCCAACAGAACTGAAAAAACATCCACTCATAGGGACTACACTAGGCATTTTCCACCTGCTGGCCAAACGAAAGAGATCCTTCCACTCGTTGGGTCCCCTAACCCTACTGTTAAACAACCCTGACTTCCCACCGGGTATGAGTAATAGATGTCTTCAACGAGAGGACAAAAACACGCCACTCCTCGCTACACACTGTTTCACTAGAGGAGATATTAGGGATTTCTCAGACCTTAAAGTAGAAAACAATATACCCTCTTTACCTCTTTGGACATACTTTCAGATACGCACATATGCACACAAGCACTCTAGGAAGGAACACTTCACCAGAGGTCTAACGGTCATGGAGTCGGTGTGCCTTACAGGGGAACAAATACCCAAAACTACCTCAATGGCTTATGGCTGGCTACAGCAGGAGGACGCCCCCGCACACGACAGGTTCAGAGAGAGATGGTCGGACGCCTTGGGCATAGATATCACAGATTCGCAATGGGAGAGCGCCTGTATATTGGCGCATAAAGGCTCTATCAGCACAAGGGCACAAGAAACGGCTTACAAGATTCTCACTCATTGGTATGCAACTCCGGTTAAGATTCACAAATGGTTTCCGCAGTCTAGCGATATGTGTTGGAGGTGCGGCAGAGAAAAAGGCACCCTCATACATATCTGGTGGCACTGTGAAAAGTTGGTGCCCTTCTGGAACGCAGTGATAGACCTAATATACCAGATCACGGAGACCAGGCTTGTCCTGAACGCAGCAAACTGCCTTTTACACATTTCTAATTTCTCCATGAGCAAATACAAAAACTGTTTATCCAAGTACCTGCTGATAGCAGCTAACTCAATCATTCCACTCCGTTGGAAATCTACTTCGATCCCAACGGTGAAGGAATGGCTCCATAAAATCTCTCACATTTGTGAGATGGAGGACACAAAAGCACAAGCTGAGGAAAAGGCTGAACGATACCTCAAGACCTGGTCTCCCTGGTTTAACTACAGACTCACCCCGGAATATTTAGCACTAACCACGTAGTTCAGTAAGGCCGGTTATCCATAACAGTGTTGTCTGATGCATGGACAGAAACATTGTTCCATTGTAACCTTATGAATGCTACTGGATACTAATGAAAGAATTACCTAGCTCTAGATATGTATATCAGATTTATATACAGTCACTGGCACAGGATAGCCCTCTGCCTCTCTCTTTCTATTACTTCTATTTCCCCTCTTTAACACTCTAACTATTCTTAAATCTTTCTTTCCACCACCAAGTACATTCACCCAATGATTTTTGGGAAGCGGCTTTAGCCCCTAAGCAACACAAATCGAGCCCCATTTAGTCAGCTATGGCCGGGTATTATATTATTATATTATTACATTATTACAGTTTAAACCTGCAGAATGTTCTATAGTGACCAATTGATGTAATTAATCAACCACACTACTGCATTGTTCATATTTATCTTGATAATGTACTTCTGTTGAATCATTTGTATTCTGTTTAATCCTTAATAAACCTTTGAATGAAAAAAAAAGAAATGACAGGAAAACTAGGCAGTTACATAAATTATATGCGAAAATATGAACAAGTTCAAGAGGAGTTTCTCTCTGCCGGTACGGAACATTAAAGAATGATGTAGAAATGAAGAACAGTACAGTTGTCCATAGGACCAAAAGGAGGTACCTCTCTTGATTATGGGCAAATAGACAATACTAAGGTGCAGAGAATGTAAAGGTAAGAGGAAAAGGGAAAAAAGAAGGAAAGAAGAAAACAAAAGGAAAGAGAGGGGAGAAATGAAAAAAAGGTCACTGTCTCAGAGGCTCAGTAGGGGTGTATTAACACATTTTGTTGGGTTACAGTTCTAGGAAATGCATGGATGGTTGTGTTGATGGAAAATAGTCTAGCCACGGCTGCCAGGTACATAAAAATGTGTCATGTGTATCAGTTAATATCGCTGTTAATTTCTCATTCACCAGAGTACCGTGCACCCGACTTTTCACCTCGTCGAAGTTGAGGATCGGCGTCTTCCACCCTTTTGCAATCGTCTGTTTCGTGGCAGAAAATATGTGGGTCACAAGAGTACGCTCTCACTTGGTAGCGCCTTCCATCGCTTTGTGTAGGAGCACGTCTCAAAGATCTTTTCGCAACTTTAAATGTAACACCGAATTGACCATATTATAGACCCTTATCCACAGTCCTTTGACCTTAGGGCATGTCCACCATATATGCTTCATGTCTCCTAGGTCCTGATAATCATTTCAAGGGTCCCTCAGGGGTAAAAAGGTTGAGAAAGGCTGCCCCAGAGAAACAGGGAGGTAAGCTGGGACTCTCCACTGCTCAACAACTAGTGCAGTAAGATCATCAGAAAATGTGTCTCATTTATGTTTTGTTGTATTCAAAAATGTAGCTCCAATTAGCCTGACCTCTCATCTCTGAATAATTTTGGCCTAACTATGGGAGCACTTTTGGCATTATGATCGAAACTGTGGCTCAATTAAGCAATTAAATCACTAAAATGACAACTAAACCCATGAACAGAAAAGTAATATACTACAGATTACCAGTCCTTGGATGTGGTGGATGCACTTTCTTAATTTTTCAGACTAAGAACATTTTCTGCAATCACATAAAATACCTGTTGATCTTGTCGTACAGTGTCCTTGTTACTTCCTATAAGATGAACTTTAAGCAAAAAAATATATTATCTTCCTTCTGTAAATTACTAATCTGGCTAACCACTATGTAATGGTGATGAACAAAGGCTAACATGTTTGAAGTCCAGCCTGGGTGACAACCATGGCTCTTTCCATTGATACAATGGAGGAGTGAGTGTAGCCCTTTTAGAACATTTGCAGAATTACCAGGTGAAAAAAAGGATGCAGGATAAAAAGAAAATGTATTTAGCCGCTACATCTAAGGATGGGTAAGCTACAATATGTAAACATTTTGTTTTTAGGTTGAAAGGATAAGTTCACCTTTACAAAAAAAATGAAATGCACATTTTTTTTGTGGGTAAAAAAAATTGCATTTATTATTTTTTTTTGTTAGGAACCTGAAAAAACATTTCACCCACGACCAGCAGATTGTGGGTGTAATGCCACGATCCTGCAGTCTGTCTGTATAGCTGTCTGTCTGTACCTCTGTTTCACACTGACAGGAAGCTCAATGAACTAGCTAGAGCAATCAAAAATGCCCTGGTAGTTCATTAAGAGCTACAAGCTGACAGCCGCAAAGGCTGCCGGTACTTGTAGTTTTCCCATTTACAGAATACTGTTAATGAATGACGCAGTGGGGGGTAGATTGTGACAGCGAGTGGGGGGAGAAGATTCCCCACTGGCTGTCAAAATGGGGGATCGGAGGGTGTGGGGCCAAGACACTTGTAACATGTTATGTGTAACACCCTGAATATGGACATGTTACAAAAGGTGAACTTATCCTTTAAGTGTATTTACTAAGAAAATACTGTAAATACCAATAAAAAATGTTAAAGTTTAAGTGGCTCATAGGATCTAGATGAATCTGAGCCCAGTGTCGGGAGCATGATTAGGGATGAAATCCAAATTGTTGCTATGAGTAAAAAGGTCCAACCTGCCAATCGTGCTATTTTAGCGATGGGTAGAACCTAGAGGGCTGAATCAGCCACTGACCTCTTGTATGTCTTGGATAATTTCAGTAAGACTTCCCTGTTGTAATTTCCAGCTTTGTTCCTGTCCAGTTATGAGATTTGGGGGTCCTGTCCTACCAACAGGCACAGTGGAAGCCTTTCATCGTGGCCACACCAGGTGTGCCAATGCCGGACCTAAAGTGAAGCTATATACCCAATAGGACCAATAAAACAGACATAAGATAGTCAGGTGGTTTAATTATTCAGAATCTACCAAAAATGAAATGTTACTTTTAGGTGGGCTTTTCCTGAAAAAATTGTACCTATTGACTTATGAACCAAATGAATTATTTTTCCAAATATCACAGCAATATGCAATATATACAGTATATATATATATATATATATATATATATATATATATATATTTTTTTTTATTTTGATTTTTTTTATTTATTTCTATATTACAGCTTCAAATGTGTTTGAATAATACATATCAATATGATCTATACAGATATACCACAGAATAAAAATCTATGTGTCTTGTTTGCATGAGACAATTATATTGTAACTTAAAATGAATAACCTGCCAGGTTACAGTTGCTGTGAAGGATTCCCTGTGCTTTAATCTAGCAGTTTTACTCCTAATTAATTCCACCCTTGCCTGCTCCTATGTTCCATGAGTGTATTTTGTTTGGAGGAGATTAAGAGTCATACACTTCATTAGCAAGGTGTAATTTATAAGAGGGGCCCTCTCCATCCACCTGCTTAATTGGGTTAATGAAGCATCTCTGTGGGCTTTCCACTAATGCAACAAGCTATTCAGCTCTCTGTAGACCTATACATTATATGTTTCAAAAAGCACAGAAGTGATGAAAAATTGAACACAAGGGTATAGTGGCCCTGCTGTCCCCCGCAGCTCTCAGCACTTGACATGACATGACAAAGTAGTTTGTGTAAAGCTGATTAAAACAAGGCTTTGTCTTAAGATATGAATTTATTCTGCAATGATCAAAAGAGTATTTTTTATACAGGGAAATGATGTTACTTTACATTGCCTGAACCTTTGGTTATATATTAAAAGGCACAACTCAAAATAATATTACAATGACTACGAAACACGACCTGGAGTCTATCATACAGTCAGCCAGTACCATGTCAGCAGAGTTAAGTTGCTGCAGGGAAGAACTGGGCTGAGGACAGAGGGGCATTTGCCCCTTCCACAGGACCAGTACAAATAATATAAGTTTGGCTGGTGGCCTTCATAGAGATGCTACAATATTTAGACCTTAGCCAGAGAGTCAGTTACAGCTGCTGTGTTTTATACAACTATCGGATCCCTGTTCAAACCTGCAATCACAAGGCCTAGAAAAGGGGTCTATCAGCATTAAATTCCTTTGTGGCTCTAAAATGTTACCAGACAGAATGCATAGAGCTGCAAAGGAAGGCAATGCTGGAAGAATGAAGACTATGTGAATGTGTGGTGCTTATTTGATAAAGGAAACTAAATGATAGCAGCAGTTAGATTGTATGGTTCATAACATACTTCATCATTTACAATACATGCCCTACAATACCCTAAAATCCAAAACCAAAATTAGGTCATGGAAGTAACACCTGGCTATATGAACTAGTCTGCAGTTACAGCAGAAATATTTTACCAGGACAAAATCAATGCAATCAAACTAATCCTATCAGAGTGAGAACTATGTTACCAAAATCACAATTAATTTCAAAGAACCAGATACTGTTAACCCAAAATAGGGATCCATCTTTATTGCAGTATTGTGGCATAGACTGTGTGTTCTCGTCATGGAGGGGTTCCAATAGAGTTAGGGACTTGTCCCAGAGGGAGACAAAATGGATATTTCTTATGAAATGTCTTACACCGCATGGCTTGAATATAGAGCTGGATCTAAATTGCTTCATAAATAATTTTTTTTTTTTTTGCTTCCACTTCAGATAGAATATTTGTGGGTGAGTGTCAGCTATGCCCGCATCTCCATCCCTCCAATTGTCTTAGCATCATTAGTGGATTATTTCATTCTCGCCCTCTTTTTTCTTTTTTTTTTTTTTTCCCCCTGGAGTTGGGGGGATCGAGGTCCTGAGTCGGGCATCCATAAAATTTACAAAGCCCAAAAATACATGTATACATCCGTGCTCCCACCCAGCCTCCACTCCCCCTCCGCTTCCTTTATCCTAAATCCTGTTCCATCACTCTTCCAGTTAGCCCCCCTGGGGGTTTTTATTTTTATTCCCCCCCCCCTCCCCCCTGTCCCTCCCGTGCCCCCACCCTCCCCATCCCCGTCCGCTGTTTTGTTATTATAAGGTGGTCCTTTCTCCCCAGTATCTTCTCTGCCCTTGGGGTCTGCCTTTCCATGGCTAGATCTCTTTTTGGCTTCACCCCCCAGGGATCCTCAGTTGTCATGGCCGTACTCGCAGAGCCTCCCTGTAGCTCCAAGATCTCTTGAATTTTCTCCAACTCTCCCATCTAGCCCTCGTGGCCTCTCTGTCCTCCTCCCCAGTGTACAACACACATTCCATCATGTAGGTGGACTCCACTGCGTCAACCCATTCCCATAAGGGTGGGCTTTCCTTGTCTTTCCACCTCCTTGGAATTACCTTTTTGGCCGCATTAAGCAGATGGGGTATCAATGTGCCTTTATATTGTTTAATTTCTTTGGGTGTGGCATGCATAAGTGCCACCCAAGGGTCATTTTTTACCTCGATTGTTGTTATTTCTTTTATGTATTTTAGGATAGTCTCCCAAAATTTTTTGATTTTAGGACACCCCCACCATAAATGACCCATTGTGCCCCTTTGATCACACCCCCTCCAACAGTTCGCCGATGTTTCCGCCTGGAAATTGCTGACCCTGTCTGGGGTTCTATACCACCTAGCCATGCACTTAAAGTTTGTTTCTGCAGTTCTCGCGTCTACCGCTGACCCATGTGCTAATTTTAAAATTTTCTTACTTGTGCTTATTTCTAATTGTGTTCCTAATTCGCTTTCCCATTTGGTAAGGTATGACGGCATCTCCGGTCTATCTCTTTCTAATAACAGTTTATATATTCTGGATATTCTTTTTTTTGAGCATTCTGTCATAAAGATTTTCTCTAATTTTGTTAAATCCTTAGCCTCCCTTAATGGGCTAGGAAGAGAGCCCACAAAATGGGTCAGCTGGCGATGCCGCCATCCATCTATGGAGAAAGCCTCATTATTCTGTAACTCGTGCAATGTCATAACCTTCCCCTTACTAATAACTTCCCCTAATCTCGTGCAATCCATTCTGATCCAATCACCTCCTATTTCCTTTAACCCTGGCGGGAAAAAAGGGTTTTCTTTGAGTGCTATAAGTGGCGAATTATAATTTTTGTTGAATATTTTGTATATTTTGTCCCAAATTTTCAAAGTCGTGATTGTGATTATATGTGTTTTTTCTCCCAGTGTCCGGCTTTTCGGAGGATTCCACACAATCTTCCCCAGCCTAGCTTCACTCAGTGCTTCCTCCAAACTAACCCATCTTTTAGTGTTACCTGTTTTACCCCATTCTGCGATTCTTAATAGTGCTATGGCATGGTAGTAACTTTCTATGTCTGGGACCGCCAGACCGCCCTGACTTTTGTCTTGTTTAAGAACTTGGAGGGAGATTCTATGTTTTTTGTAATTCCATATGAAATTCATTATAATAGATCTTAGTTTACCGAGGTACTGTTTTGGGAGAGGGAGGGGGAGCATCTGGAATTTATATGTGATGACTGGAAGGATCATCATTTTTACCGAATTAATCCTGCCTATCCAGGATAGAATTTTTCCCTTCAGCTCTTGGCATTTTTTTTTATATCTTCTAGGAGTGGGATATAGTTTATTTTGTATAATTTCCTCGGGTTATTAGCCAGTTCTATTCCTAAGTATTTTATCCTTTTTTTCCAGACGAAACTAACTGTTTTCTGTAAGGTCTGCTTCTCTGTTTTATTGAGGTTAATATTAAGGATAAATGTTTTTGAGGCATTGATTCTGAAATTTGTTAGTTCCCCATATTCCGTTAAAATTTTAAGCAATATGGGGACTGACTTCTGGGGTGAGCTTATATAAAAGAGGACGTCGTCGGCGAAGGCCGCAAGTTTGTGCTCTTCGCTGCCGACTTTACAGCCTTCCACCTCTGGGTTTCCGCGGATTGTGGCTAACAGCGGTTCCAGGGATAGAATAAAAAGGAGAGGGGAGAGTGGACAGCCCTGCCTAGTACCATTGAACAGTTCGAACTCCGCGGAAGTCGTTCCATTGACCTTGATGTTGGTTTTCGGATGATTATATAGGGTTCTGATTTTTTGAATAAATCTAGGTCCGAAACCCATCCTCTGTAGAGTGTTGAACATGAACCCCCAGTCTACTCTGTCGAACGCTTTTTCAGCGTCTATCGAGAGGAGTAGACTGGGGGTTCTCGAATCTCCCATCCTCTGTATGGCTAGCAATGTCCGAATCCCATTGTCCCTCCCCCTCTCTGCCCGGGACAAACCCGACCTGGTCCGGATGGATCAGTGTGCCCAAGTGCCCCTTTATTCGATCCGCCAGTATCTTTGCATATAATTTTGTGTCGAAATTTAATAAGGAGATGGGTCTGTAGTTCGAGCACACCGATCCATCCTTCCCATCCTTCCTCAAAAGAGTGATCGTCGCTTTTAGGGCATCTTCGCTCATGTTATAGTCTATCCCTAATCCATTCATATATCGCAGCAATCTCGGTACAAGAATCTCTTTGTACGTTTTATAATATAAGGCCGTAAAGCCATCCGGGCCCGGGCTCTTCCCTGTTGGAGAGTTCTTAATGGCTGCTAAAATCTCCTCCTCGGTTATTGGCCTCTCAAGCTCATCTCTCTCCTCTCTCCCTAGGGCTGTCAGCCCTGCCCTCTCTAGGAACTCGGAGGTTTTCTGGCTAATTCCCATGCTGTCGTTGTTTCCCTTGGTTTTCACCTCGTAAAGTTCTTTGTAATAGTCTCTAAATGTCGAGGCTATTTCACTAGGGGTAAACTTCATCTCCCCGTTTTTTGTTTGGATTTTTTCAATAAAATTTCTGGTTTTCTTTTTTTGTAATTTCCTTGCTAAATATTTCCCTGGTTTGTTGCCCCAGATATATTGTTCCCTGGCTAATTTGTTGAACTTCTGTCTAACTTCTTGTTCAGCTAGATCTTTTAATTCCTCTCTCTTATCTGTAAGCTCTATATATGTGCACTGGCTGAGTGCCCCCCCAGATTTATGCTTTTGCTCCAGGGTTTTAATCTCTGCTATTAAAGCCTGCGTTTTTCTCGCCCTCTCCTTTTTTTTCCATGAGGCTTTAGCTATCAGAAGCCCCCTAATGAACGCTTTATGAGCGTCCCACAGTTGTACCTCTGAGACCTCTCCGTTGTCGTTGATTTGAAAAAAACATTCTAGCTCCTTTTTGATATAATCCCTGATTTCTTTGTCGTATAACAATTCCGGGTTGAGTTTCCATCCGCTAGAGGGTTGTTTGTATTCGGGGAACCTTAGCCTCATGGATACCGGCGCGTGGTCCGAGAAGGAAGCTATTCCGATTTCGGTTTCTTTGACCCTTTCCAGTATGCCATGGTCTATTAAAATATAGTCCAAGCGAGAGTACATCTGGTGGACAGGGGAAAAGAACGAATAATCCCTCAACTGCGGGTGCTGGGTCCTCCACACATCCACCAGTTGGTCCTCCAATAGTTTTTTTTTTGATTCGCTTCAGTTGTATGTTGCCCCTCCCCATGCCACCAGACGTACTATCCTTCGCGGGGTCCATCACAAAATTGAGGTCCCCCATCAGGATCAAATATCCTTTCCTGAAGGCCCTTAGCTTACGCAGAATTGCTTCGAGAAATAGGATGGGTCTGGCGTTGGGGGCATAAACATTGGCCAGTGTGAGTTCTACCCCTAGGAGGGAGCCCCTAAGAAACAGGTACCTCCCCTCGGGGTCCGTCATTCTCTCCTCCACCGTGAAGTCAATGTCCCTCGCAATCCCAATAGCCACTCCTCTTGCCCTGCTCGAGATAGTATCTCCATAAAACCAATTTGGGAGAGCTGGAGAAAAAAGTCTAATATTTGAGGAATGTGCCAGGTGGGTCTCTTGCAGGAACACTATACCTGCGCCATATCTCTCTGCTTCCTCCAAAATTTTAGCTCGCTTACCGGGAGAGTTTAAGCCTTTCACATTATATGATAAAAATTTGATTTCTAGATCCTTCATTTATTTTTTGGGGTTTTGTTTTTTTTTTTCCCCCTGGGATATTGATAGTGACAGCAACCCCACAGCGGACGTGGCTTCCCTCCCTCCCCCCCCCCATCCCCCTCCCCTCCCTCCCCCTTCGTCCCATCCCCCTCCCCCCCACCCCTCTCTTACCCTAACTAGGGTCCCCGGGTCCTTGGGGGCCATCCTTTGTGGCTTCCCTTAGACTCCGGATTCCTGGTGAGGTGGAGCTTGTTTAGCCCTCCCCTCTCCCTCCGCAGCCCGGGCTCGGGGCGCAGAGGGGGTGGGGGCAGGGCCGATTTGAGCTGGATTCTTTTGTAGCTACGTATGGGCATTCGCCCCCCCCCCCTCCCCCCTCCACCCCCCCCTGGGTCCCCCAGGCCCTCCATTTCAATCCAGCCCTGCAGATTCGGGACTGGGATCCCGAGTTTTGTACAAAATCCCTGCACTTCCTCCGGGAACCTCAACCTGGCCGAACACCCCTCCTTTAACCCTATTAAACATGAAGGGAAACCCCAGTTGTATCTTATGTTTTCCCTTTTCAATATTTCCAATAGGGGTTTCTGGTGTCTCCGTCTTTCGAGGGTTCGGGCCGATAGGTCGGCGTATACTTGAATTTCAGCTTCTTTATGCAGTATGGGAGATTTATTTTTTATTTTAGCCCACAGGTCCTCTTTTTCTTTAAAGTGGCTGAATCTGACAATTATGTCCCGGGGCCGCTCTGCGCCCCCCCTTTCGGGTCTTCCTACTCGGTGTATCCTTTCTATATGAGGAAAATGATCCAAGTCCTTGCCACTTATAGGGCCCAAGATTTCCCATAGTTTTCTCTCTATGTCTTCCCCTCTCTGTTCCGGGACGGCACGCAGCCTCAGGTTTTGCCTCCTATCCCTATTTTCTTGGTCCTCAATCTTATAGAGGGTATCTCTCTGCGTGAGGTAGGCGCCTTTTAATTGGGTTTTCAGCTTCGCGATTTCCAAATCTATGGAGTCCGCTCTCCCCTCCACCGCTTCAACCCTGGACAACAGATGGCCCATATCCTCCCGTAGAGTGTTAATTTCGAGTTTGATTACATTTTCCAGGCGTAAGAGCATCGCCTCCATTTCAAGTTTGTTAGGGATGTGGGTTCCTGCTTGTTGATCCTCCCCCCTACTGAGCTCAATCTCAGTCTCCATTGTGAGGTCCACTCTGGAGTCATTAATTTCTCCTTCCACCCCGCCCCTACCCTCCGGGGAGGCTCCGGCCCGCGTTTCTTTTCCCGATGTTTTTGGGCTTGCACCCTGTCTCAAATAATGTTTAATTGTACTTGTCTCTCCTTTACTGCCTTTGGCGGTAGCTTTCTTGGGCTGTTTGGGTAGGTCTTTACTCATGTTGATCTTTTTAATGGGCCTGATTCTTTTCCCCAGTCTTGTTATGGACCTGGGCCTCCTGGGCCCTTTTCCACCTCCTGCCTATTAATGCGATCCTTGCTTTAAGGCTGTCCTTTGTCCCTCTGGGTGTCCCTCTAGTGTGTACGGTCACGTTTGCAGTAGGCTGGGGGGGGACCTTTTCCGTCTGTAGGGTCTTTGAGTGGTGTACTAGACACTTACACGGTGGCTGGGACAATTTTGTTAGAATGGGGGGATTTGTTCGCCCTTCCTGCTAGTTAACTTCCACAATAAGCAGTTTACGCTTTTTCAATGTCCAATCTAATGGCTCTACTGGAAGAATCGGTAGGTATTTACGATGTGTTACCTGAGGTCGCTGACCTTGATGACGTGGGCAACATAGAGATATGTGATTTTATATTTTAACCATAGTTTCATGCTTAAGAAAAATCTGAAGTTCAAATAAGTCAAACATAATCTGAGGTACCGGTTCTATTTCAAACATCTGTCATCAGGCTAAGCCTCAACGGTCAGTGCGTTTAAATACCAGCCGGAGTCATACCTTCATTCCATAGTGCAGTATTTGATATATGGTGGTATATCTCCATGAGCACCGATC
>CM053038.1:97255059-97532559 GCA_028564925.1 Lithobates sylvaticus
GGTGAGGGATATGCGTAGGTCTTTTGACCACTGTGCAGCGTAATGGGGAAGGTCAGCAGGTGGCGTGGAGAAATGGTTATATAAGTTAGATATAATACCTGGGGCGTGGGGATCTGACGTGCAAAATTTTTCATATAGAGACTGGGCGTTCAGGCCAGTACAGGGACCGACCACAGTTTTGGCAAAGTGGATCACCTGGAGGTATCGGAAAAATTCCGAGGCTGGGAGTTTAGCACTGGACCTAAGGTCCGTGAATGTTTTAGAAGTGGAGTTAGTGGTAAGGTCACGTATTTTTGTTATACCTGCTTGGGACCAACATGAGAAGGTGCTAGGTTCAGAGAAAGCGAAGGAAGAAGAAGGAAGGGTGGTGTAGGAAGGATAATAGGGGGTTATGCGGGGAGATTAGTTTAAAACGTTTACATAGTCTGTCCCATATTTTTAAGGAGTGGCAAGTGGTGGGGTTGGTCATATGACCTCAAATGTGAGGGGGTAGCCACAGAACATTGTCGACTGTCAGAGGGTAAAGATCTATAGCTTCAAGGGAGACCCATTTTGGGGTTTCCGTGAGTGCATGTAGTAGGGTAAGTTGGGCCAATTGGGCTGCGTGATAACACTTAATAAAACTTGGTATACCCAGACCCCCGTGAAGTTTGTGTTGAAGGAGGATAGTTCTCGGGACCCTGGGCTTCGTAGAGCCCCATATGTATTTGAAGACTCGAGATTGGATAATCCTGTGGAAGTAGGAGGGGACGTTAATTGGTAGAACTCTGTATAGGTACAGAAGTTTAGGGAGCAGGGACATTTTAACAGCTGCTACCCGGCCTAACCAGGAAACACACAGAGGTTTCCAGGAGTCCAATAGGGATGATAGTTGCGCCAACATGGGAAGGTAGTTGGCTTGATATAGTGATGTTGGGTTACCGGTCAGTTTTATACCTAGATATGAGAGAGAAGTGTTAGTCCAGACGAAAGGGAAGTTTAGTTGTAGGTGGGTGACTTCTTGGGGTGAGAGAGACACATTGAGGGCTTTAGATTTAGCTTGGTTGACTTCCAAACCTGAGATGGAGGCAAATTTATCTAAGGTGTGGATAAGATTGGGTAGGGTGGTGTGGGGTGATGTAACAAATAGTAGTGCATCATCCGCGAACAGACAAATCTTATGTGAGGTGGAGGCTATTTCTAATCCTTTAATGTTGACGTTCGATCGGATCAATGCTGCCAGTGGTTCAATAGCTAGTGCGAATATTAAAGGGGAAAGGGGGCATCCCTGTCTAGTGCCTCTTGCTATAGGGAAACAGTCAGAGCGAAATCCTGAGTATCTGATATAGGCTTGGGGTTGGTTATACAGGGAACCTACCCATTGTAAAAAATGTGGGCCAAAGCCCCAGCGTTTAAGAATATAGTCTAGGTAAGGCCAGGACACTGTATCGAATGCCTTCCTTATATCAAGAGACAATAGATGCATTGGGATATTACGGGATTTTGCAATGTGTTGAAGGAGTATCACTCGCCGAATATTGTCGCTAGCTTGTCTTTGGGGGATAAAGCCAACTTGGTCCCTGTCTATTAATTTACCGATAAGAGGGTTAAGGCGGAGAGCTAATATTTTGGCCAGGATTTTGATGTCCAGGTTAAGTAAGGAGATAGGTCTAAAGTTGGACCAGAGGGAGTTATCGGTATTTGGTTTGGGAATCATTGCTATAATGGCTGTCAGTGTGTCTCGACCAAAAGCATGGTTCTGTAGTAAAGCATTAAATGAGTTGCATAAAAGGGGGGCAAGGGTAATAGAGGTTTCTTAACATGTCTATCTGATTGTTTCTCCAAGCATTTTTCAAATCGCAGCTTCCTGCCAATTGATATTTTATAAAAAATTTATAAAAATTACAATAATTCATGTTCAACAATACCTTGAATATGACCAACAGATTTTAAAGTGTTTCCAAAGGCTAGATATGTTTTACCGTAATGCATTCCCTACATTAAGGTAAAAAATGTCCCAGTATTTGTATTGCCCTCTCACCCCCCTGCATACTTACCTGAGCCTGCTCTCAATCCAGTGCTGTGCCCATATGCAGCAGCTCTCTCTCTGCAGCTGATGTCACTCAAACCCTGTGAACAGAGAGCAGGGGGTGGGTCTGAGCAATGCTGTGTTTGCCAATAGACGCACACAGTCTGGCTCGGGATCGAGCCTGCAGGTGTGCCCCCATAGCAGGTGGAAGAAGAAGAGGAGAAGCCAAGAAAGTTGTCCGCCAAGAACGTTGCCAGAAGAGAAGGCTCGAGGGTGATCTGTGCAGAAGCCATTGCACAGAGAAGGTACGTATAACATTTATTTTAGCAAAAAAAATACTGCTTTAGAAATTAGTTTTCAGTTGAGTTGGGGTTCAGAATAACATTCAAAACTTCAGTACCATTTGGCATATCTCCTGCAATAGTCCTGCTTCAAACAAACACCTAGAAAGGTATTATATTTTTTTTATTTTAAATGGGATTTTCTCAAATGTGAGCACGAAAATAAAAATACACTTTAAAAGAGAAGTATGGGCAAAGCTGTTTTACCACTGGTTCTAAAAAACTAAATAGAGACAGTCGAGGACAAGAAACATTGAAAGTCAAAGGAGAAGAAAGAAAAAAACAAACACTGGGGCAAGGAGAGCAAGAACTGACCAAAACTAGTCAGAGCCTGGTATAAATGTGGGCTGAGTGTGTGGAAAGGGCTATCATATTATCAATAGTTATATGGGGGTTACAGTTAGTCTGCTAGGATCTTTGAGGAATAATACATCCAGCCTGGCCAGATATGTTTACATTTGTCATGTTGGTGAAACACCCAGACACCTTCTCTCATCCCTATACGGTGTACTACAGGCTCATACATGATCACTTGTCACTTTACACCAGGATGTGGTCTGCGGACTTGGGAGAGGACATCTCCAGCCCAAACTGGCAGACCTCGTTCTATTTTACTCACAAGTCAACAATATCCTGCTATTCTCAGGAAAAGAACTACAAGATTCTGTCCAGGTGGTACAGGGACCCCTCCACATTGCACAAAATGTTCCCATCCACTCCAGTCTCCTGTTGGCGATGTAACTCCCCAACTGGGACCTATCTACACGCTTGGTGGGAATGTGGGAATGTGAGAGGATCCGCCCCTTCTGGGCTCAGTTATTTGAATGTTATAATAAATTTTATGATGAAACGCTATCGACCCCCTCAAGGATCGCTCTCCTCTCCATACTCCCCGGGTCTATAACAGCACAGAAACGAAACCTCCTACGTTTCTTTATGTCTTCAGCGAGACAGCTCATTCCATCATACTGGAAGGCAACCACTACTCCTCCCTTGTCACGTTGGGTCTCGATTATGAATGATACCATGAGAATGGAGGAGATGTTGGTCCTTGATAATGACACTTATGATAAGTACAAGGTGCTGTGCTCTGTCTGGCTCCGCTTCTCCGCCTCAGATACCCTCACGAACGTACTGTCGAACCCGATTATCCTAACAAGCATCCTACCCATGGGGTGCACTGGTGCACATATCCACTAATCCACCACCCTCTACCCTAACATCTACTTCTCTATGCGAATGTCTCCTCAGCAGCCCTTTCGCTCCTTCTTGATCTTTCCCCTTTCCCCCCTTCTTTATCTCTCTCTTTCTTAATTCCTGTACCGCTCTGAATCACCTCTCCCCTTCCATTTCCTTTTTCCTCCTTTTCTCTCTTTCCTTTCTCTGACTTGGTTTTCTCTTTTTACTCTCTAAAACCTACATATGTTAATTTTTGTTATGAACATCAAGGCTCATTAGCCAGAATTATTCCTTGTAACAGAGGACGGTCTTTCACTCTAGCGCAACAATGTGTATAGGAGTCAAGCTGTAGGCGATAGCCATTGGGCTGACTCCTTACCCATGTTTACTTGCGACTGTCTCTGGATTGTGATTTTTCATGTTGTTCACTATGTTATCTGTGAATTTGTTAATAAATATATTTTCAACCCTAAATTTTTCATATTGGTCTCTAGCAGTATACTGTATATCCGCTTCTATAGTAGCATCCACCTCCTTCTTAAAGCCCCATACACACGGTCGGATTTTTGCATGGACTCTGTCCGATCGGACAATGTTGTTGAAAAATCAGACCGTGTGTATGCACCATTGGACAGTGTACGTCGGATTGTCCGACGGACAAAGTCCTATCTCCTGCTGCATAGATTTGCCGACAACACGGTCCGATCACACCAAATCCGATCGTGTGTACGGTTGTCCGACCGGACAAAGTGCTACGCATGCTCAGATCACATTACAAGACCAAAGCTATTGGCTACTAGCCTCTACGTAGTCCCGTCGTAGGCAACAAACGTCACCACGTTCAGAATGATCGGATTTTCCGACAACTTTGTCTGACCGTGTGTACGCAAAACCAACATCAGACAAAGTATGACGGACATGGTCCGACGGACCTGGTCCTCGGATAATCCGCGCGTGTGTATGGGGCTTTACAATTTACAATAGACTGGACAGGTGGCTTGTTTCCAAAACCTGGGAATCAGGGATTTTGAAGCGTTGAGCAGGTGGGGAGTAACAATCCTTTTATATAACCTTAAGGAGGACAGCACCCCGTGGAAAAGAGGAGAGCTCTCTATGAGTCGGAGAGTCGTCTTTTTGAGCCACGGGGTGATGGCCTCCCGAAAGACCATTATCTTGGGACAAGACCACCACAAATGGAGGAAGGATTGGGTCTACTTTTAAATGTTTTTATTATGATACTTATGGCCATCGCCATCTTACACCATTGGCTTTCATACAGAAATGTATGGCACACTTTAAAACTATACAGTCAACTTCTTTTGTAATCACGTGCACATTGTTGAAATATGTCCAACTATAACAAAACCAATAACATAAAAAATCTGCACAACATGGTTAATTCCCAGTATGAGAAAATAGCTCTTGCTTGATATTATTTTGACTTCAGTCCATCCTTCTACTTTGTCATTATTTGTGGTAATCAGAACAATTACAACACAGGATTACTGTAACCGAGAGGAGGATATGAAATGTATTATCAATAGACTTATTATTTGACTTTATCATCATTAAGGAAATTATTCAGAGTGTCTAGAGGTTGAAGAGAGCACGAGAGTGTTTCCATTTAAATATGACAGCTCTGCTCAGGTTATTTCAGCTTATAACAATGGCTTGCTCTGAGCTTTATCTTCAGAAGGAAGCTGCCTTGAGCTTGCAATCAGAAGTGAATGGAGGTGTCATGACACAGGATTAGCAGTAACCAGATACTAAATCAAATGTTCGAGATGGAAGAAAAAAAAGAAAGAAATAAAGAATGTGACAAGCATCCTTATTGTGATCCAGCAGCATTTTTCTAACTATCAGTAGGAAGTCGTATATGGAACCTCTATTGATGGGATTAATGATGATTATGACTTGAATTTGACCAGTGATCCTGGGTTATCAACAGAACCTTCACCAATATGGACTTTCCCTCATTTCATAAAGATAAAGAAGTCAGGGTCACCAGGTTGCAAATGGGGATTACCAAATCTATATTCTCACTGTATGATGGGCTTCTTTCATCACTGGAAGCTGGCCTTTTTGGTTTAACACTCAACAAACAGTATCATTGTATATCTGGTGCAAATAGGGAAACACGTTCTGTGAATTCAAGAAACAGAAAGAATTCACATAGCATGGTTGTATGTAAGGAGTCTCTAGTTGATGGAGGAGAAAGGTTGGCAATGGTTATTGAAATGACATATGTGAGTGTACTTCTTTTTTCCACCAGCATTATACTGGTGCACAGCCTATTTCATGTCAGGGACTATTTAGCATCAATCTTGATATAAATAAGGACTAAGAATTTAACCACTTAAGCCACGGACCATTTTGCTGGTCAAAGACCAGAGCACTTTTTGCGATTCGGCACTGCGTTGCTTTAACTGACGTGGCTCCCAAACAAAATTGACATATTTTTTTCCACAAATAGAGCTTTCTTTTGGTGGTATTTGATCACATCTGCGGTTTTTATTTTTTGCGCTATAAACAAAACAAGAGCGACAATTTTGGAAAAAACACATTATTTTGGGCTTTTTGCTATAATAAATATCCGCCAAAAATATATAAAAAACATTTTTTTTCCCTCAGTTTAGGCTGATATGTATTCTTCTGCATATTTTTAGTTAAAAAAAAAAATTGCAATAAGCGTTTATTGATTGGTTTGCGCAAAAGTTATAGCGTCTACAAAATAGGGGATAGTTTTATGGCTTTTTATTAATATTTTTGTTATTAGTAATGGCGGCGCTCAGCAATTTTTATCGTGACAGAGACATTATGGCGGACACGTCAGACAATTTTGGCGTGATTTTGGGACCATTCATATTTATACAGCGATCAGTGCGATTACAATTGCACTGATTACTGTGTAAATGTGACTGGCAGTGAAGGGGTTAACACTAGGTGGCGCTGTAGGGGTTAAGTGTGTCCTGGGGGAGTGTTTCTAACTGTAGGGGGGTGGGCTAGCTGTGTCACTGATCATAGCTCCTGATCACAGGGAGCAGAGATCAGTGACACTGTTATTAGGCAGAACGGGCAGATGCTAATGTAAACAAGAGTTCTTCCTTTCTGTGAGACGATCGCGGGTATCCCCGTGGACATCATGTCCGCGGGACCCGCGACCTGACTCACGGAGCTCCAGGCCAGCGCCGCTGCTGTGTCTGAGCCAATCAGGGGGGAGAGTCAGGGACAGTCGAGGGACTCGTGGACATCGCTGGACAGAGAGGGGCTCAGGTAAGTATTAGGGGGGCTATGGGGGCTGCTACACACAGAAGGTTTTGTTATCTTAATGCATAAAATGCATTAAGATTAAAAAAAAAACTTCTGCCTTTATAACTCCTTTAAAGTGTTACTAAACCCACAACAGTAAAATCAGTCTGTATATGCAGTAAATCATGCTTGTTATACTCACTTTGCAATTAATCCTGCACATTGTGTAAAAAGGCTGTTTGAGCCTGTGTTCTCTGATCCTTCCCTTCTTCACAGTCCCTAAACCATCTCCTGATAAAACAGATGCTAGGGGACAAGCTGCACATGCTCAGTTTGAAATTTAATGGCATCCCAGTTTTAGTCCGTAGGGTTCAATGTTGAGTTGGCCCACCTTTGCAGCTATAACAGCTTCAACTATACTGGGAAGGCTGTCCACAAGGTTTAGGAGTGTGTCTATAAGAATGTTTGACCATTCTTACAGAAGCGCATTTTGTGAGGTTAGGCACTGATGTGGACGAAAAGGCTTGGCTCAAGTCTCTGCTCTAATTCATCCCAAAGGTGTTTATCGGATTGAGGTCAGGACTCTGTGCAGGCCAGTCCTGTTCCTCCCCCCCAAACTTGCTCATCCACACTATATTGCCAAAAGTATTTGGGCCACCCCTCCAAATCATTTGGTGGAGGGAGGATTATGGTGTGGGGTTGGTTTTCATGGGTTGGACTTGGCCCCTTAGTTCCAGTGAAGCAAATTCTTAAGGCATCAGCATAAAAAGACATGTTGGACAATTTCATGCTCTCAACTTTGTGGGAACAGTATAGGGATGGCCCCTTCTTGTTCCAACATGACTGCGCACCAGTGCACAAAGCAAGGTCCATAAAGACATGGATGAGGGAGTTTAGGGTGGAGGAACTTGACTTGCCTGCACAGAGTCCTGACCTCAACCTGATAGAACACCTCTGGGATTAATTGAGTGCAGACTGCGAGCCAGGCCTTCTCATCCAACATAAGTGCCTGCCTCAAAAATGCCCATGTGTGTAAAGGCAAGTGTCCCAATACTTTTGGTAACATAGTGTATCTCTCACACAAAGTAAAGCCAAACAGAAAGAAAATCACACCACAGTCCTTTCATTTGATAAACCAGTATCTTTTTATTTAGTCTGCAGTGTATAGAATGGAACAATGTATCACTAAATTCATTGTATACATAGAGACTGTGAATAATTATTTGCATTATTAAGAGTGAGGTCAAGACTTTCCAAGATTATGGAACTTTCTTGCTATAGAATTGGAGAGTGAAGCCCAACTGAAACATCAGACTTTGTATCTCTTTATAGTTCTATCTTGCTATATGTTATCATTTTTTATAGATTTTTGCTTGAAAATGATTAGCCCCTTTGCACCAGCACTTCCCGGCCCTTTAAGGGGTTTCAGATGGCGGGAGGCGAGGTGGGGTTTCTGATCACGTGACCACTGTAATTGGCTGTCCTTCACCTGCAACGACCAACACCCACCAACTGCCACGACTTCCAAGCACATACCTCTGTAAAGGGATACATGTTAAAACATACAATCAAGACCTATTCTAGGGAGGGAGGGAGGGAAGCTTTCTCCTCCTCATGCACTTACGCTGGGGAGGGATCTCCTTACATTTTTCCCCTGCCGACTCCTCCCTTTTCCTTACCTAAGCCAATCAGCTACCCCCATACTTTTCACTGCTCCCCTGTTAACCCATTCATGATAGCCCTCCATCCATTTTCTTTCTGCCTTTTCCTACGGGCTATTCTTTCCATAATGGGAAGAGGTCACAAGCGCCTCAATACACTTAAGCACTTAGCATTTCTCAGCAGATTTGACAGAGCAATGGAGTGGTGGGGGGAGCCTAGAAAAGGTAAGTGTAGGTGGGTCATGGGGTGGCTAGTAAGAGACTTTGTCAATTTGCCCTAACTACACATTGGCAAAATTTCTTTAAAGACAACTGGTCATTACAAAAATCCCTGTCTGCCATTCCCAACCACCTTCTGAAGGTGCTATGGTTGTCATTCTAGTTCCTCAGCTCTACTATTGCTTACCAAATTTCCTAATCGAGACAAGTATACATCTGGTGAAAACAGGGTGCCTGGCAAGATCAGCACAACAGCTAAATAGCTAGTGTTTCATAAGGGGGTAGAAATGCAAGTGTGTATAGCTCATGTATTTTGTTCAGCCAGAGGCCAGATTCCTCCATTTACACAATCAAGGTAGATGGAGGAATCTGTCCACTGTAATGTTGTATTCTGACAGTGGGTCCCAGAACTGGCAGAATTTTGATCAGTGTAAGACCAGGTTTAAAGTATTCCTGCCAAGAATGGCAAAGGTTGACACTGTTGAAGTTCCAAGTTGCCTGGCACTTATGCTGACCCACTGCCTTCAATACTTTCACCACCATTGACCTAAAAATATTTTTGGAGGTTAGTAGAGAAATGTCAGATGTCCTTATCTTTATGCCTGTTTGGGGTCATTGGTTCAAAGCATTGAAGCATGAGGGTCGGCATGACAGCACAGCATGTTTCTCCCATTAATTTTTTCATTTAAACTACCAGTAATTCAATCCCTTGCCGACCAACCGCCGCAATTTTACTGTGGCAGAATGGCCCGCTGCTCGCCCCTGGAGCCAATGCAAGGGCCCGTCGACGCGATAACTGATAGGCTCCCGCGATCGCTGGTGACACATCGAGAATCGTGATCTGTGTGTGTAAACATACAGATCCCTGTTCTCTGAGGGGAGAAGAGACTGATCGTGTGTTCATACAAAGTATGAACAGCGATCTGTCATCTCCCCTAGACAGTCCCACCCCCCTTCAGTTAGAACACAGAGAGGGAATACAGTTAACCCCTTGATCGCCCCCTAGTGTTAACCCCTTCCCTGCCAGTGACATTTTTACAGTAATCAGTGCATTTTTACAGCACTGATCGCTGTATAAATGCCAATGGTCCCAAAAATGTATCAAAAGTGTCCGATGTGTCCGCCATAATGTTGCAGTCCCGATAAAAATCGCAGATCGCCATCATTACTAGTAAAAAAAAATAATAAAAATGCTATAAATCTGTCCCCTATTTTGTAGACGCTACAACTTTGGCACAAACCAATCAATATACGCTTATTGCGATTTTTATTACCAAACATATGTATAAGAATACATATTGGTCTAAACTGAGAAAATAATTTGCTTTTTTTTTTAGAAAAATGGGGATATTTATTATAGCAAAAATTACAAAATATTGTGTTTTTTTTCAAAATTGTCACTCTTTTTTCGTTTATAGTGCAAAAAATAAAAACTGCAGAGATGATCAAATACCACCAAAAGAAAGCTCTATTTGTGGGAAAAAAAAATTGTTTTGGTGCAGCGCCACATGACCGCGCACTTGTCAGTTAAAGCAACGCAGTGCCAAATCACAAAAAAATGGCCTGGTCATTCAGCAGCCAAATCTTCCGGGGCTAAAGCGGTTAAACAGCAAAAAAATAAGCATAAGATAAAAAAGAATATTATTTAATGATGTCGAACCCCCTTTGTTAATGCCCAAGGAGGACCTGCTATTTAAATAGATATTATAAAGGACCCTTCCGAGCGTGTTAGATTGTTCCCATCTTATTCATTCTGTATCTGAGTTATATTAAAAGTTCTGCTTGCAAAGAACAGATGTGGCAGATTGCAACATCAGCCCAAACTAATGATGGAATCACAAATGAATTTGGTCCTTGCAATTTTATGTAAAACGCGGCAGTATTTGATCGCTGCGGCAATTAAAACCTTACTAAAGCAGGAGGGGAAAAAAAAAAATATTTGCAATCAAAACAAGTCAGTATTTCCTGGATGAATATTTGTAATTATCCCATTTACAAATACAAGGAACTTTTGCCTCTTGTCAGGTTACCGTCAACAGTTTCCTAAAGGACAGAGCTGTTTTAATTATATGACAATTAATGCATAATTATTATGTTTGTGAGGGACGAATCACAAGACAACAGACTTGATATTGCTGCACTGGTTTGTGAATCTTAATTACTTTTTCAATTATTTTGCATATAAAAGCTATTTGCTAATTGTCTTTGCTGAAAGTATGCAAAATATAATTAGCCATTCATAATTCTGTATGTGTTATCTAACACAATGTTTTTTTTTTATTTTTTTTTTATTTGGGAACCTATATGAATGTTTCAATCCCTAATTACTTTGGTTGCCTGAAATGGATTTGCTGGAAGTTTGGATACAGTTTGGATAGAAAATCACGTATGGATTTTAGAGTCACATCTAAGGGAGGACTGCAGTATGTTAACAGCGGGTTGAAACAACACTGAAATCTTGCATTCCTTTGAAATTTCAAGTTGCTTAGTAAATATCGCTGGAATATCAACAAGTTCTGCAACAACTCTTATGCCCCGTACACACGTCGGAATTCTCGTCGGAAAAAGCTTTTTGTAAAAAAGTGGGGCACAGCATAATTTTGGGGGGGTCAGGGCCCCCTCTGGCCCCCCTCTAGGGACGCCATTGTAAATAACACCACACCATACAACACGTTCGACTGCACTATAAAAGGGAAGTTTAATGCTTCTGAGCATGCGTCAAACTGTTCACGAGCATGCGTCGGAATTTTGCGTATCGGAATTGCATACACACGATTGGAAAGGTTTTCCGTTGGAAAAATTAAGAACAGGTTCCGACAGAAAAAGACCGATAGGCATACACACGGTCGGAAAATCTCATGAAAAGCTCCCATCAGACTGTTTACATTGGAAATTCCGACCGTGTGTACGGGGCATTAGGATTAGTTCACATAGGCTTTAGCTTTTAAAGTGGTTGTAAACGTTCGATTTAAAAAAAAAAACAAATAACAAACATGCCTATACTTATCTGCTCTGTGCAGTGGTTTTGCACAGAGCAGCCCCGATCCTCCTCTTCTAGGGTCCACGCCAGCATTCCAGGCCCCTCCTCTTCATTGGGTGCCCCCACGGAAAGCTGGAGGCACCCTGGGGGCAACTGGGGGCACCCGTGCGGGTTCACTTCCAAGTCCCGCTGCTGCAGGGTTGCCAACCTCCAGCAGCATTTTTTTACTGACAAAACATGGAAAGTTTACTGGCGGAGCACATTTTTTACTGGCAACTTGAGAAATTACAGAACTCTTATTGAAAACTAACACAGTGAATATTTGAACAGTATAAACATGATATGGAAGCACTGACATTACCTATAACAAAGTAATTTGCTTAACTTACACTTAAAAAGTCAACACCGCATGAAATCATCAGCCCCTGATATTTACTGGCAGTTGTAAAAAAAATCACTGATTTTTACAAACTGTCAGTAAATTTACTGGCGGTTGGGAACCCTGTGGTGCTGTATCCATTGACACAGACAGTGGGACTTGGCCCCGCCCCCCCACTCCTGTGTCACAGCTTTCGATTGACAGCAGCAAGAGCCAATAGCACCTGCTGCTATCAATCTGTGAATGTGTCCAATGAGAAGAGTGACACTGGCTGGAGCCGCTGTGCATGCGCACATCGCTGGATTGAGCTCAGGTAAGAAAAAGGGGGGTCTAATGCATAGAATGATTAAGGTGAAAAATCTTAAGGCTTTATAACCACTTATTTAACACTACAGTAGTCTGAGGGGTATTCAGATAAATTTAGGCAGGCTAAAAGTGGTTCTAAAGATTTTTTACCCTAATGCATTCAATGCATTGAGGTAAAAAAACATCCATTACCTGTCCCCCCACTTCCTAAACATTTACCTGAGTACGTTCACACTCCAGCATTGTCCTGACTGCAGTGCCACTCTTTCTCATCCTGGTCTCACAAGTGATTTTGAGGGAGTGGGTGCCTAGTCTCCTGCTGCTCTCAGTCAATTCCTGTGAGAAGGGGTGGGGCATGGCTGATCCGGGTTGTGTCTATAGACGCACACAGCCCAGTTTAGAAGCATTGCCGCCGCCACCCCCTATTCAGGACGCCGAGTGTGTAAATTACAGCAGCATTTTTTTTTTGTAGAATTGATCAGACAGGCCACATCTCTTTCTTTGCAATACAGGTTGATGTTATACACTTGTGATGAGAGGTGTGACTGTTACTCAGCTATGCCAGCATAGAGCATTGCAGTGTGAGGAATAAGGATAGGAAGCAGCATTTGTACCAAAAGAAAACGTAGTTGAACTCCTTCCCGCTAGCCGTACACATATATGTAGCATCTCGGGGGTTGGGCCTTAATGCAGACAGGCCGCATATATGCCCACCTAAAGATAAACAAAGCGTCCTGCATGCTTTCCGATCATGTGACTGCTATGACAGCCAATTACAGTGGTCACGTGATCAGAAACCCCACCTCGCCTCCCGCCATCTGAAACCCCTTAAAGGACTGGGAGGCGATGGTGCAAATGTGCAAGGGGGTTAATCATTTTCAAGCAAAAATCTATAAAACACTATAACATATAGCAAGATAGAACCATAAAGAGATAAAAAGTCTGATGCTTTAGTTGGGCTTCAATCTCCAATTCTATAGCAAGAAAGCAGCATAATCTTGGAAAGTCTTGACCTCACTCTTAATAATGCAAATAATTATTCACAGTCTCTATGTATACAATGAATTTAGTGATACATTGTTCCATTCTATACACTGCAGACTAAATAAAAAGATACTGGTTTAGCAAATGAAAGGACTGTGGTTTGATTTTCTTTCTGTTTGGCTCCACTATGTTACCAAAAGTATTGGGACACTTGCCTTTACACACATGGTATGTTTGACCATTCTTCCAGAAGCGCATTTGTGAGGCAGGCACTTATGTTGGATGAGAAGGCCTGGCTCGCAGTCTGCACTCAATTAATCCCAGAGGTGTTCTATCGGGTTGAGGTCAGGACTCTGTGCAGGCAAGTCAAGTTCATCCACCGCAAACTCCCTCATCCATGTCTTTATGAACCTTGCTTTGTGCACTGGTGCGCAGTCATGTTGGAACAGGAAGGGGCCATCCCTAAACTGTTCCCACAAAGTTGAGAGCATGAAATTGTCCAACATGTCTTTTTATGCTGATGCCTTAAGAATTTGCTTCACTGGAACTAAGGGGCCAAGCCCAACCCATGAAAACCAACCCCACACCATAATCCCCCCTCCACCAAATGATTTGGAGGGGTGGCCCAATACGTTTGGCAATATAGTGTGGATGAGCCAGTTTGGGCGGGAGGAACAGGACTGGTCTGCACAGAGTCCTGACCTCAGGAGACTTGAGCCAAGCCTTTTCGTCCACATCAGTGCCTAACCTCACAAATACGCTTCTGGAAGAATGGTCAAACATTCCTATAGACACACTCCTAAACCTTGTGGACAGCCTTCCCAGTACAGTTGAAGCTGTTATAGCTGTAAAGGGTGGGCCAACTCAACATTGAACCCTACGGACTAAAACTGGGATGCCATTAAATTTCAAATTGAGCATGTGCAGCTTATCCCCTAGCATCTGTTTTATCAGGAGATGGTTTAGGGACTGTGGAAGAAGGGAAGGATCAGAGAACACAGGCTCAAACAGCCTTTTTACATAATGTGCAGGATTAATTGCAAAGTGAGTATAACAAGCATGGTTTACTGCATATACATACTGATTTTACTGTTGTGGGTTTAGTAACACTTTAAAGTTATAAAGGCAGAAGTTATTTTTTTATCTCGACTGTCCCTGACTCTCCCCCCTGATTGGCTCAGACTCAGCAGCGGCGCTGGCCGGGAGCTCCGTGAGTCAGGTTGCGGGTCCTGCGGACTTGATGTCCACGGGGGTACCCGTGATCGTCTCACGGAGGAAGAACTCTTGTTTACATTAGCATCTGCCCGTTCTGCCTAGTGACAGTGTCACTGATCTCTGCTCCCTGTGATCAGGAGCTATGATCAGTGACACAGCTAGCCCATCTCCCCTACAGTTAGAAACACTCCCCAGGACACACTTAACCCCTACAGCGCCACCTAGTGTTAACCCCTTCACTGCCAGTCACATTTACACAGTAATCAGTGCAATTTAATCGCACTGATCGCTGTATAAATATGAATGGTCCCAAAATCACGCCAAAATTGTCTGACGTGTCTGCCATAATGTCGCAGTCACGATAAAAATTGCTGAGCGCCGCCATTACTAGTAAAAAAAATATTAATAAAAATGCCATAAAACTATCCCCTATTTTGTAGACGCTATAACTTTTGCGCAAACCAATCAATAAACGCTTATTGCAATTTTTTTTTTTTACTAAAAATATGCAGAAGATTACAAATCAGCCTAAACTGAGAAAAAAAATGTTTTTTATATATTTTTGGCGGATATTTATTATAGCAAAAAGCCAAAAATAATGTGTTTTTTCCAAAATTGTCGCTCTTTTTTTGTTTATACCGCAAAAAATAAATACCGCAGAGGTGATCAAATACCACCAAAAGAAAGCTCTATTTGTGGAAAAAAATATGTCAATTTTGTTTGGGAGCCACGTCAGTTAAAGCAACGCAGTGCCGAATCGCAAAAAGCCTTTCTCCTCCATCAACTAGAGTCTTTCTCCTCCATCAACTAGAGACTCCATACATACAACCATGCTATGTGAATTCATTCTGTTTTTTGAATTCACAAATTCCCTATTTGCACCAGATATACAATGATAGTGTTTGTTGAGTGTTAAACCAAAAAGGCCAGCTTCCAGTGATGAAAGAAGCCCATCATACAGTGAGAATATAGATTTGGTAATCCCCATTTGCAACCTGGTGACCCTGACTTCTTTATCTTTATGAAATGAGGGAAAGTCCATATTGGTGAAGGTTCTGTTGATAACCCAGGATCACTGGTCAAATTCAAGTCATAATCATCATTAATCCCATCAATAGAGGTTCCATATACGACTTCCTACTGATAGTTAGAAAAATGCTGCTGGATCACAATAAGGATGCTTGTCACATTCTTTATTTCTTTCTTTTTTTTTCTTCCATCTCGAACATTTGATTTAGTATCTGGTTACTGCTAATCCTGTGTCATGACACCTCCATTCACTTCTGATTGCAAGCTCAAGGCAGCTTCCTTCTGAAGATAAAGCTCAGAGCAAGCCATTGTTATAAGCTGAAATAACCTGAGCAGAGCTGTCATATTTAAATGGAAACACTCTCGTGCTCTCTTCAACCTCTAGACACTCTGAATAATTTCCTTAATGATGATAAAGTCAAATAATAAGTCTATTGATAATACATTTCATATCCTCCTCTCGATTACAGTAATCCTGTGTTGTAATTGTTCTGATTACCACAAATAATGACAAAGTAGAAGGATGGACTGAAGTCAAAATAATATCAAGCAAGAGCTATTTTCTCATACTGGGAATTAACCATGTTGTGCGGATTTTTTTAATGTTATTGGTTTTGTTATAGTTGGACATATTTCAACAATGTGCACGTGATTACAAAAGAAGTTGACTGTATTGTTTTAAAGTGTGCCATACATTTCTGTATGAAAGCCAATGGTGTAAGATGGCGATGGCCATAAGTATCATAATAAAAACAATTAAAAGTAGACCCCATCCTTCCTCCATTTGTGGTGGTCTTGTCCCAAGATAAGGGTCCTTTGGGAGGCCATCACCCCGTGGCTCAAAAAGACGACTCTCCGACTCATAGAAAACTCCCCTCTTTTCCACGGGGTGCCATCCTCCTTAAGGTTATATAAAAGGATTGTTACTCCCCACTTGCTCAACGCTTCAAAATCCCTGATTCCCAGGTTTTGGAAACAAGCCACCTGTCCAGTCTATTGTAAACTGTAAGAAGGAGGTGGATGCTACTATAGAAGCGGAGCGTTGGATATATAGTATACTGCTAGAGACCAATATGACAAATTTAGGCTTGAAAATATATTTATTAACAAATTCACAGATAACATAGTGAACAACATGAAAAATCACAATCCAGAGACAGTCGCAAGTAAACATGGGTAAAGAGTCAGCCCAATGGCTATCGCCCACAGCTTGACTCCTATACACATTGTTGCGCTAGGGTGAAAGACTGTCCTCTGTTACAAGGAATATTTCTGGCTAATGAGCCTTGATGTTCATAATAAAAATTAACATATGTAGGTTTAAGAGAGTAAAAAGAGAAAACCAAGTCAGAGAAAGGAAAGAGAGAAAAGGAGGAAAAAGGAAAAGGGAAGGGAAGAGGTGTTTCAGAGCAGTACAGGAATTAAGAAAGAGAAAGAGAGAGATAAAGAAGGGGGGAAAGGGGAAAGATCAAGAAGGAGCGAAAGGGCTGCTGAGGAGAAATTCGCATAGAGAAGTAGATGTTAGGGTAAAGGGTGGTGGATTAGTGGATATGTGCACCAGTGCACCCCATGGGTAGGATGCTTGTTAGGATAATCGGGTTCGACAGTACGTTCGTGAGGGTATCTGAGGCGGAGAAGCGGAGCCAGACAGACCACAGCACCTTGTACTTATCATAAGTGTCATTATCAAGGACCAACATCTCCTCCATTCTCATGGTATCATTCATAATCGAGACCCAACGTGACAAGGGAGGAGTGGTGGTTGTCTTCCAGTATGATGGAATGAGCTGTCTCGCTGAAGACATAAAGAAACGTAGGAGGTTTCGTTTCTGTGCTGTTATAGACCCGGGGAGTATGGAGAGGAGAGCGATCCTTGAGGGGGTCGATAGCGTTTCATCATAAATTTTATTATAACATTCAAATAACTGAGTCCAGAAGGGGCGGATCCTCTCACATTCCCACCAAGCATGTAGATAGGTCCCAGTTGGGGAGTTACATCGCCAACAGGAGGCTGGAGTGGATGGGAAAATTTTGTGCAATGTGGAGGGGTCCCTGTACCACCTGGACAGAATCTTGTAGTTCTTTTCCTGAGAGTAGCAGGATATTGTTCACTTGTGAGTAAAATAGAACGAGGTCTGCCAGTCCGGGCTGGAGATGTCCTCTCCCAAGTCCGCAGACCACATCCTGGTGTAAAGTGACAAGTGATCATGTATGAGCCTGTAGTAGACTGTATAGGGATGAGAGAAGGTGTCTGGGTGTTTCACCAACATGACAAATTTAAACATATCTGGCCAGGCTGGATGTATTATTCCTCAAAGATCCTAGCAGACTAACTGTAACCCCCATAGTCGATTTGACTTATGTAAATGACACCCACAGTGCTTTGTACGAAAACACGGAGCACAGCATTTTTGAGAATACACACATGTCTGACCTGGTGATGAAAAGGAGTATTTTGGGTGTCAGTTATGCAGTACAAACCTTCTCTAGACCAAAGATTAGGTAGCAAACACACAACATGAGAATAATCTTTTTGGGAAGAAGAGACTGTTACCTCCTTTTTGCCCAGAAAGTGCATTCCCACTGTCGAAGGCAAAGGGAAAAAATTTCAAGGTAAAATAAGCTAAAAAGAATACTGAAATGACAAGAAATCATAGGTTGGTTGAAAAATAAGATTTATTAAAAAATGCCTCTCACACATCGTCAGGCAGAGCAATGGCCCCCCTACCCACAAAGTAGTCCATATATTGCTCGCGGACCGCGCGGGCATTTAGAGGGGGCAAGCCTGGACGTGCCACTTGAAGGGCTGTGAGGTCTGCATTTGGAGGGCCCTCCACATCTGGGCCAACGGGCACCACATAGTTCCTGTTATGTCTTTTGAGGAAGTTGTGCAATATGCAACAGGCAAGAACTATGTGGTTCAGTTTGTATTCCGCCAAGTTAATTGCCGTCAAGAACAGGCGGAAGCGGCTGGCCAGGATGCCAAAAGTGTTCTCCACAACTCTTCAGGCTCTGGACAGCCTGTAGTTGAAGACCCTCTGGTCTGGGGTGAGGGTCCTCATCGGGAACGGCCTCATCAGATGGGGAGTCAACGCAAACGCTTCATCTGCGACAAAGACGAAGGGGAGTCCTTCTGCATTCTCCTCTGGAGGTGGCAAGCACAGACTGCCACTTTGGAGACGCCAGTAGAACTCCGTGTGCGCAATGGCACCACCATCCGAGATCCGGCCGTTCATCCCCACGTCCACATACATAAATTCATGTGTCGCCGACACCACCGCCAACATCACTACACTATTAAACCCTTTATAATTATAATAGTAGGACCCCGAGTTGGGCGGTGGGACGATGCGGACGTGTTTCCCATCAATTGCCCCTCCGCAGTTAGGAAAGTCCCAACGGCTGGCAAAGTGGGAGGCCACAGTCTGCCATTCCTGTGGCGTGGAAGGGAACTGTGGAGTGAAACAAGAAAAAATAATTAGTCACTTTGCACATAAACATTGCAAGCAGATTAGACAATCAACATCTTGGAACAAGAGCATTGTATAAAATTGGAGGCTGGAAAGTATTTGCACAGAAAAGTAGAGGCTCCCCTTCACAGATTACTCACCCCCCATCAATCCCCACACTTCTGATGGGCCATTGGCAATAACTAGGGTTTTGGGGGGGGGTGTTGGGACAGGTAACCCTCTGCACTTCATTGATTGGCAAATGGCTCAATAATGTGTGCTATTTTGGCCAGACCCTCTTTACTTAACACTTTGGGCACCCCCCAGGAAAGCAAAAATAACATTTCAAACCCCCCCCCCCCCCCCCCAAAAAAAGGAAAGCACATTGTGACATTATGAAATTACCAAGCAAGCTAATAGGAGGGAAAGAACACAAAAAAAATAGGAAATGGAAAGTATGGAGGCAGCCCCTTGCACTACATGCTTTGCTGAATTCATCCCTAAAGATGCGCACTATAAAGAGGTAGGTATATAGTGTGTATTGACCTTGGGAAAGCCAGCAGATAGAGGATTGGTAACATCTGACAGAGCAGTTGGGGGAGGGGGTTCCTAATGAGTTTGCCCCCCCCCCCCCCCAACAAAAAAAAAAAAGGGGGCTCTACATGAAGTAAACCACACAGCAAACATTTGTGCATATTTTAGGGGGTGTTTGGGGGCAAACAATACTATGCAGCAGACAAAATACATTGCTTAAGTGACTAGGCCATAGGTGTCTATTGGGGCAGAAGAGCATGCTGGGGAGGTAAGTGAAGGGAAAAATGCTTGAAGGAGAAAAGGGGCACAGCATATTAGAGCATATTGCAATCATGGTAATTAGGGAAGGAGGTCAAAAATAGAAGACATTAGCAAACAGAGCATACATAGAAGGGAATAGTAAAGGAGAAATGTTACCTTAATATAGTCCTCCTGCAGGACCTCGATGATGGCAGAACAGGTCTCTGGAATAATGATTCCCAGGGCCTGGGGAGAGATACCTGAAGAGAACTTCAAATCCTGAAGACTTCTCCCTGTCGCCAAGTACCTCAACGTGGCAACAAGCCTCTGCTCCGGAGTAATGGCTTGTCTCATGCAGGTATCCTGCCCCGCTGATAAAGGGGGTCAGCAAAGCCAAAAGACGGTGAAAATCGGGGTCCGTCATCCGAAGAAAGTTCCTGAAATCATCAGGATTATTCTCCCGGATCTCACGAAGCAAAGGCATGTGCGAGAATTGGTCACGCTGAAGCAACCAATTCTTGGTCCACATACTCCTCGTCACTCTGTTCATGGACGGGTCTTGGCTCAAAGCTAAAAAGCCCGACACCAATTCCGCGTACAGCACGAACTCGGCGACGAGTACGCACGGGAAACATCGCTCACAAGGTCACAAAAGGTCGGCTGGTCAGAACGGACAAACAGAAAGCACCGATAAACAGCAAGGCCTGAAAGAACGAAATGAATACCAGAAACGAGCAGACAATAAGCAGTGCAAATCAAAGCGTCCTATATCAAGATATAGGCCGCAATGACCAACAAATGCGAACTGACTACACGCACTAATAAACAGATACGCCCGACAAGCACAAACTGAAGAGCAGTAACGATCTGAGTCAGAAAACTGAGAAGCGCGAATCTTAAGTCACCAAACTTCGACTAACTCGCGATAAACACGGGATCAGCAGAAGGAGCCCAACGGGTGCCTGACGTGGTGCTGAACTTCCCTTTTCTAATCTCGTGGACGACGACTTACGTCACGACGTTCTTGCAGACCGGATATTCCGACAACGTAGTCCGACCGTGTGTGCGCAACACCAACATCGGACAAAGTACGACGGACAGGATCCGACCGTGTGTATGGGGCTTTACAGTAAAGAACCCTCTACGCAGTTTAAGGTTAAACCGATTTTCTTCAAATTTTAGTGAATAGTCACGTGTCTTATTAGATTCCCTTACGCGGAAAAGTTTTATCCCTATTGCAGGGTCACCAGTACGGTATTTGTACATCCTAGATTCCCCCAGAGGTTCTCCCCCCAGTGAGTAGATTTCATTCATATTTTTGCCACCCAAATGCATTATTTTACATTTTTCCACATTAAGCCTCATTTGCCATGTAGTTGCCCACCCCATTAATTTGTTCAGATCTTCTTGCAAGGTTTCTGCATCCTGCGGAGAATTTATTGCCCTGCTTAGCTTAGTATCATCCACAAATACAGAGATTGAACTGTTTATGACATCATCTAGGTTGTTTATGAATAAATTAAATAGGATTGGTCCCAGCACAGAAGCCCATTCCGAGTACTCCCTAATTATCACTACCCTCTGAACTCACCCCTGTAGCCAGTTTTCAATCCATGTACTCACCCTATGGTCCAAGCCAACTGACCTAACTTTGTACAGTAAAAGTTTTTGGGGAACTGTATCAAATGCTTTTGCTATGCTATGAACTGCTGAAAGAGGAAGAGAGATTTTTAACACAATCTACACTTTCTAAAGAGTGTAGAAAGCTAAAGACAGCAGATATACATGTAAAACCTATGTAGGAGGATTTGTTTAATCTCTGAGGCTATTCACTTTACAAATTATTTCCTCAGTTTAGGCAATATGTATTCTTCTACATATTTTTGGCATAAAAAATCGCAATAAGTCTACATTGATTGGTTTGTGCAAAAGATATAGCGTCTACAAAATAGGGGATAGATTTATGGCATTTTTATTATTATTTTTATTTTTTACTAGTAATGGCAGCGATCAGCGATTTCTATCAGGACTGTGATATTGTGGCGGACAGATCGGATACTTTTGACACATTTTTGTGACCAGTGACACTTATACAGCGATCAGTGCTATTAAAATGCACTTATTACTGTATAAATGTCACTGGCAGGGAAGGCGTTAACATTAGGGGCGATCAAGGGGTTAACTGTGTTCCCTATGTGTGTCCTAACTGTGAAAGTGGATGGGACTGACTAGGGGTGGAGACCGATCGATGTTCCTACTTAGTAGGCACGCAAAGAGACATTTTAATTACATATAAGGTGGTACTAAAGGCAAAATTAAAACTGACATATATTATGAAGTCTGTCACTATCATTAAAAAAGCAGTGCTTGTTTTTCTCAGTTCTCACTGTAACTTTGATTTACTTTTTACCTGGGGACCCAACCAATAAGCCTATTATTTTTCAGCTTTCTATAATAGACAAAGCTGTCAAGACAAAGCAGTTTGAGGGTTGAGAAAACCATTTAACACTAACTGGGGTACTTACAAGGATCAGCTATTTGTCATTAAATTAAAACCTTTATCCCAAATGGGAAAAGAAAATGCTGCTGTAACTGCTTAAAAAGTGTTAGCTGCATTTCGTCTTTTAATTATTAGTCCATTTAACACTACTTACATTTTTGTTTTTGGATTAACTACCCATTTACGTTAGAAAATCCACCAAATGAGCTTTAGGTGTAAGTTTAATACAATTTGTTGAAGATTATTTCAGAAGGGCTTTGCACAACATTTCTGATCAGGACTACCACCCCTGTCCCTTGCTCATATGATTTGCGCCCCCCCCCCCCCCATTATCAAAACTATAGGGGACTTAAATAGAAAAATGAGAACACACTGGTCTGAAAAGTCAAACGTAGTCAGAGGGCACCAGACCTAAATGCAAGAGGTCCAATTTTATTTATTGGCATTGTGCTAAACAATGTTTTTCAGGGGTTGGCCCTGGCCTCTTAGTTCCAGTGAAGTTAAATTTAACGCCTTAGCATACCAAGACATTCTGCACAATTTCATGCTCCCAATTTTGTGGGAACAGTTTGGTGATGACCCCTTCCTGTTCCAACATAACTGTACACCAGTGCACAAAGCAAGGTCCATAAAGACATGGATGAGGGAGTTTGGGGTGGAGAAACTTGACTGACCTGCACAGAGTCCTGAGCTCAACCCATTAGAACACCTTTGGGATAAATTAGAGCGAAGACTGTGAGCCAGACTTTCTTGTCCAAAATCAGTGCCTGACCTTACAAATGCTGGAAGAATGGTCAAACATTCCAATAGACACACTCCTAAACCTTGTGGATAGCCTTCCCAGAAGAGTTATAGCTGTAAAGGGTGGGCCAACTCAATATTGGACCCTACGGACTAATGCCCCGTACACACGGTCGGAAATTCCTACCACAAAATCCGTCAGATTTTTTCAGACGGATTTTTGTCCGACACTGGTGTTGCATACACACGGTCGGACAAAGTTGTCGGAAAATCCGATCATCCTGAACCAAATAGCTTTGGTCTTGTAATGTGATCTGAGCATGCGTGGCACTTTGTCTGTGGAAATTCGATACACGCGATCGGAAAAAGTCTGATAAGACTTTGTTGTCGGAAAATTTGAGAGCAGGATCTCAAACTTTTTCCGACGGAAATTCCGACGGAAAAAGTCCGATGGAGCCTACACACGGTCGGAGTTTCCGACAACATGGTCCGATAGGTGTGTACAGGGCATAAGACTGGGATGCCATTAAATTTCATGTACGTGGAAAGCATCCCAATACTGTTGACAATATGTGTATGTATATGTATGTTATCAATAATGTTTTATGCTTGTTAGGCTCATGTTTTTATCGGTCACACTTATATTTACATTATATTATGTTTTACTGTAGCCCTGATGAAAGGGGATTGCGTTTGACCCCCGAAACACATTGGCTGTCTTTTAGCCCAATACCAAGAAATTAAATTGGACTCTTTTATCTTTTGGTCTGGTGCTCCTTCCATGTATGCACGTTTTTTTTCAGGTAACCTGCTAGGGTACCCACTGGAGGGTAACATTGTCTGTTGTAAACAGCCTACCTAACCTGAGTCAGTGGGCTCTTCAAATTGTTTTGCCCCCTCACTACTATGTATACACGTATATTGAATTGAAGTCCCAGCAGCTCTTGGACGTCTCTTATGCCCCGTACACACGGTCGGATTTTCCGACGGAAAATGTCCTATCGGACAATGTTGTCGGAAATTCCGACCGTGTGTAGGCTCTATCGGACTTTTTCCATCGGATTTTCCGACGGACAAAGTTTTATCTCCTGCTCTCAAATTTTCCGACAACAAATTCCTATCGGACTTTTTCCGATCGTGTGTAGCGAATTCCGACGGACAAAGTGCCACGCATGCTCAGATCACATTACAAGACCAAAGCTATTGGCTACTAGCATCTACGTAGTCCCGTCGTAGGCAACAAACGTCACCACGTTCAGAATGATCGGATTTTCCGACAACATTGTCCGACCGTGTGTATGCAACACCAGTGTCGGACAAAATCCGTCCGAAAAAATCCGATGGATTTAGTGGTCGGATTTTCCGACCGTGTGTACGGGGCATACGTCTGCAAGTAGTCAGGGAGCTTAGATCATAAACTATAGATATTTGTAACCACTGGAATTCAGCAAGTGGGAAAACCAGCAGCATAAGATCAATGTCACAATTAAAATTAATTTAGCAGACTGTAACCCCTAGGTTAAAATAAACGTAACACATAAACATTTGACTAAAATGGTATTTTAGGAAAATAATCTTTCTTTTCTTTCTGGAACAACTACCCTTCAGAGCCGCAGTACATAATGTATTATATTCATAGAATGACATATATTGGTTAATTAGTAATTCAGGTTGCTTACACATGAACAATGGTGTCCCTTTAAAGATGATTAAGACGGAACATAATGGAGACAGTAACAGCATCCTTTCATACCAGCGACAATATAGTGTGCAGATTGTCATAATGAAGGTTACTTGGTGTGCACATAATGTACAAGACACAGGATCAAATGAGTGTCCATTGTACATAATGAATATTATATTATAATCAATATTCACCTGAGGCTTGCTGCCCTGCTTCATGTCAGTCTTAATGACAGACAGATGGGAAACAACACATTTACTTTTAATTGTCCTACCTGCCTTACCTTATGTTTATCTGTGTTAAGAGTTATGACTCAACTGTGATAAGAGGACACATAGAGCGATGAAAATTGTCTTTTAATTTAAAGTCTACATATTTTAATTAAAGAGGGTATATTGGTTATTGGTTAGTATAGAAACAGGGAGGGGACTTGGACTTTTTAGGCACCATACAATAGTATATTTAAACAAATATTTATTATTAAAAAGAAGAAAAAATACATATACATCAGTATATACTTAAAAAGCACATTTTATCACCAAATATGAAGAATCAGTATCCGCGATTGCATCCTAGTATATATAGCCATAGGGACACATAGATAGTCATCGGATAGTCAACTTTAGTTGTTGGTTTATTTATGTGTCCCTATGGCTATATATACTAGGATGCAATCGCGGATACTGATTCTACATATTTGGTGATAAAATGTGCTTTTTAAGTATATACTGATGTATATGTATTTTTTCTTCTTTTTAATAATAAATATTTGTTTAAATATACTATTGTATGGTGCCTAAAAAGTCCAAGTCCTCTCCCTGTTTCTATACTATATTGTTTAGGACGTGGCACTTTATTACCCATCAGGTATCCACAGTACCACACTGTTGTTAGGATACCAATCCTTCTATTTGGTTATTGGTTAGTCTTGATCAGCCAGTAGTAGCAACAGTATCTATGAAATAATTTATAAAACATAGTTTTATAGCCCCGAAAGATTTTACCCCCTTCCTGACCAGAACACTTTTTGTGATTCGGCACTGCATTGCTTTAACTGACAGTTGCGTGGTCGTGCAACGTGGCACCCAAACAAAATTGATGTTCTTTTATCCCCACAAATAGAGATTTCTTTTGGTGGTATTTGATCACCTCTGCGGTTTTTATTTTTTGCGCTATAAACCAAAAAAGAGCGACAATTAAAAAAAAATATATATATATATATTTTTTAAATTTTGCTATAATAAATTCCCCCCCCCCCCCCCCAAATATATATATTAAAAAAACGATTTTTTCCCCTTAGTTTAGGCCGATATGTATTCTTCTACATATTTTTGGTAAAAAAAATTGCAATAAGCGTATAGTGATTGGTTTGCGCAAAAGTTATAGTCTACAAAATAGGGGATAGTTTTATGGCATTTTTATTCTACATTTTTTTTGTAGTAATGCCGGCGATCTGCGATTTTTATCACGACTGCAACATTATGGCGGACACATCGGACACTTTTGACACTATTGTCATTTATACAGTGATCAGTGCTATACAAATGCACTGATTACTGTGTAAATGACACTGGCAGGGAAGGGGTTCAACACTAGGGGGGCGATCAAGGGGTTAAGTGTGTCCTAGGGAGTGATTCTAACTGTGGGGGTGGGCTACCACTGACATGACAGCAATCACTGCTCCAGATGACAGGGAGCAGTAGATCCCTGTCATGTCACTAGGCAGAACGAGGAAATGCCTTGTTTACATAGGCATCTCCCCGTTCTGCGGCTCCATGACCCGATCGCGGAACACCGGCGGACATTGAGTCTGCAGGACCTGCGGGCATGGTCACGTTGTACACGGTGGGTGCGCGTGCCACCGGCCCTGCCAATTAAAGGGGATGTACGGGTAAGCCCATTTGCCCACCACTGCCATTGTGCCGACGTATATCGGCGTGCAGCGGTCGGCAAGTGCTTAAGGAAGCCTGCTCTGAGAGAAATATTGAAACTGATATTGCTACCCTCTCCTTCTGAAAATGCTACTCCCTGGATTTTTCGATGATCCAGAAGATTTTGGTTTGATTTTATGGCTGCAATTCAGAGCGTTGCGAATTCAGAGACGGTAAGCCAATTTTCATTTTCAGAACCTCAGCAATGGCAGCCACCTCCTATTGTCACCAATATTGCCTACCTGAGACGGCTCAAGCACTTTCACCCCTACTCTGCATGGAAGCTGATGAAGAGACCCGTCAAGCCGTGCCTGAAGTCTACCATGAGTTTTTAGACGTCTTCAGCAAGAAGGGCGCAGATACTCTTCCTCCTCACAGGCCTTATGACTGCCCAATTGAAATCCTTCCTGGCGCAGAAGTTCCATTTGGGAGAATCTTCCCCTTAACTGAACTTGAACTTGGCACTTTGAAGGCCTATATTGATGATAATCTGGAGAAGGGGTTCATTCGGCCCTCCACTTCCCCAGCAGGGGCAGGAATTTTCTTCGTAGAGAAAAAAGACCATTCCCTACGCCCCTGCGTAGACTACAGGGAACTTAACAAAGTTACCATCAAAAATCGGTACCCTCTCCCTTTGGTACCTGAATTATTTCAAAGACTGGGATCTGCAGCGACGTTCACAAAACTGGACCTTCGCGGGGCATACAACCTTATTCGCATCCGGAGCGGTGATGAGTGGAAGACTGCCTTTCGCACCCGATTCGGGCATTTTGAATATTTGGTTATGCCATTCGGACTCTGCAACGCCCCTGCTACGTTCCAGCATTTTGTGAACGATATCTTCAGAGACTACCTTGACCTGTTCGTCATAGTATATTTGGACGACATCCTGATCTTCTCGCCTTCCCTGACAGAGCATCGCCAACATGTTAAAAAGGTGCTAACCAGACTTCGACGCCACGGCTTGTATGCGAAACCGGAAAAATGTGTATTCGAGCAACAGAGCATCCAGTTCCTAGGATTGATTATTTCCGTGGAAGGTATCAAAATGGACCCACAGAAGGTCTCTGCCATCCTGGACTGGCCAGCTCCTACCGACAGGAAGGGTGTTCAACGCTTTGTGGGATTCGCAAATTTCTACCGGAAATTCATCAAAGGGTTCTCCACTATCATTTCACCCATCACGAATCTAACCAAGCAGAGCACTAAGTTTTCTTGGTCTCCCGGAGCGCAGGCAGCCTTTGCAACCTTGAAAGATCGATTCACGTCGGCATCAGTTCTGAAGCATCCTGACCCAGCGTTACCGTACATACTTGAGGTTGATGCCTCGGAAATTGCAGTCGGGGCAGTGTTATCTCAGAGACAAGGGCCTAAAGCTCTGTTGCATCCAGTTGCGTTCTTCTCCCGCAAACTATCTGAGGCGGAACGAAATTACGACGTGGGGGATCGAGAACTATTGGCCATCAAAGCGGCCCTTGAAGAATGGCGATATCTTTTGGAAGGAGCGACACATCCGATTCTTGTGTATACGGATCACAAGAATCTCGAATATTTAAAAACCGCTAAGAGACTGAGACCACGCCAGGCCAGGTGGGCACTTTTCTTTACGCGATTTTCTCTCCACATAACTTACAGGCCCGGGTCGAAGAACACCAAACCAGACGCCCTCTCTAGGATGTTTAGTGAACCTGAAACTTCTTCTCCTCCGGACACCATCTTGTCTTCTGGAAGTTTTCTTTTGCTCCAAGAAGATTTGCTGGCTCAGATAAAACAGGCTTCCGCAGGAATTTCTTCCCCACCTGATACCACTCTACAAACCAGAGACGATCTGTTATGGTACGGAGAAAAGATCTTCGTACCTAAGGAGGTGCGAGTGGCTGTTCTGAACTTCTGTCATGACCATGAGTTAGCTGGTCATTTTGGGGTGCACAAGACATCTGAATTGCTCCAACGCATGTTTTGGTGGCCACAGTTAACAAAGGACTGTAGGGATTATGTGGAATCATGCACCGTCTGTATCCAGAACAAAGGTAACAAATCAAAAGCTTGGGGGCTGTTGAAACCATTACCTGTCCCAGAGAGACCATGGAGAATGATCTCTATGGATTTTATTGTTGAGCTGCCTCCCTCGGAAGATCATTCAACTATCTTCGTAGTGGTGGATAGACTCTCTAAAATGGCTCACTTCCTTCCCATGAAGGGTACTCCTTCTGCGGCCGAAACCGCGAGAATTTTCATTAAGGAAATCGTAAGACTTCATGGCATTCCGGCAAACATAACCTCAGATCGTGGGGTACAATTCACCTCAAAATTCTGGAGGGCATTATGTGGCTCTCTGAAGATCAATCTGTCCTTTTCTTCAGCTTACCATCCTCAAACAAACGGCCAGACAGAAAGGACGAATCAAACATTGGAGCAGTACTTACGTTGCTTTTCATCATTCTCACAAGATGATTGGGTTCCTCTATTGCCGCTGGCTGAATTTGCCTATAACAATTCAATTCATTCTGCTACAAAACAGACTCCTTTCTTTGCAAATTATGGTTTTCACCCTTTATTTCTATCAAACAGTATACCGGAATGTCCTGTACCTGCTGCTCAGGAAACGCTGAATAAACTACTCCAGGAGACAATGACAAGAACTCAGGAATATTACAAGGAGGTCTTTGACAGGAAGAGAAGGGGAGAACTCAATTTAAAACCAGGAGATCAAGTCTGGCTGTCTACATTAAACTTGAAGTTGGCATGCCCCTCCAAGAAGCTTGGCCCTAGGTTTGTGGGTCCTTTCCCTGTGGAAAAAAAAATCAATAGTGTAACTTATAAATTAAAACTACCCGAATCATTCCGGATCCACCCAGTCTTCCATGTAGCTCTGCTCAAACCTACTGTCCCAGATCCTTTTGTTGGCCGAAATACGGGGCCTCCTGAACCGGTACTCATTGATGGGGAAATGGAATTCGAGGTGGAGTCGATCCTGGATTGTAGGAGAAGAGGCGGGCGTGTGCAGTATCTGGTGAAATGGAAGGGGTACGGCCCGGAAGAAAATTCGTGGGAACCGGAATCCAACATTCATGCAAAGAGGCTGATTCGGGCATTTAATAATGCACACGCAAGTAAGATGGTTCAGTTGGGCATCCGGAGGCTGCCCTTTAGGGGGGGGCAATGTCAAGAAAAGCGTTCAGTACCTTTTTCTGCCAGCAGGAGAATCGGCTATGGTATGTCCAGCAAAAGAGCCGCTCAGCGCGCACGGGAGCGCGCGCGCGCGCACGGGAGCGCGCACGCACGCTGTTTGAGTCCGTTTTGGCGCCAGATGCGCTATTTAAGGAAGTGCCTGTCCATGCTGTCTTGCTGTCCGGTCTACAGCGTTCCCGTGACCCCCAGCTACCAGCTACCTGTGAATTACCTGACTTCTGATACCTGACTACCCGGCTTGTTCCTGATACCCCGTACCTGCTGCCTGTCCTCGATCCCGGCTTGTCCTGACATCTCTTCTGCCTGCTCCTTGGTACTCTGCTGTCCGCCTGTTAAACGACCCGGCCTGCTTCACGACTACGCCTTGCCTGCTGATTTGGTACCGCACCTGCCTGCCCGTGTTTGACCCGGCCTGTCTGTGACCTGCTTCAGCTTCGGACTCCAGTCTCTCCCGGCTATCCGCAAGTTCCACCTGCCTGTCTACTACGACTGGGTTCCTGCCCTAGTCCTCTACTGGTCGTCCTACAGTACTCCAGACGTCGGGACCAGCCCTACACCTGTAACCCGCCAGGCACTTGTGCCCCTTTGTGCTTCCGAGCCCCTGTCTATTCTACCAGGGGTTCCCGAGCCGGAGGTATACGAGACGCCGCTCCCTGCATTCGTGGGCTCAACCACCAGGTACGTGACAGTGGGATGCCATTAAATTTCATGTACGTGGAAAGCATCCCAATACTGTTGACAATATGTATATGTATGTTATCAATAATGTTTTATGCTTGTTAGGCTCATGCTTTTATCGGTCACACTTATATTTACATTATATTATGTTTTACTGTAGCCCTGATGAAAGGGGATTGTGTTTGACCCCCGAAACACATTGGCTGTCTTTTAGCACAATACAAAGAAATTAAATTGGACTTTTTTATCTTTTGGTCTGGTGCTCCTTCCATGTATGCACGTTTTTTTGTCTGTTGTAAACAGCCTACCAAACCAGTCAGTGGGCTCTTCAAATTTTTTTGCCCTCTCACTACTACGTATAAACATATATTGAATTGAAGTCCCAGCAGCTCTTGGACGTCTCTTAGTCTGCAAGTAGTCAGGGAGCTTAGATCATAAACTATAGATATTTGTAACCACTGGGATTCAGCAAGTGGGAAAACCAGCAGCATAAGATCAATGTCACAATTAAAATTAATTTAGCAGACTGTAACCCCTAGGTTAAAATAAACGTAACACGTAAACATTTGACTAAAATGGTATTTTAGGAAAATAATCTTTCTTTTCTTTCTGGAACAACTACCCTTCAGAGCCGCAGTACATAATGTATTATATTCATAGAATGACATATATTGGTTAATTAGTAATTCAGGTTGCTTACACATGAACAATGGTGTCCCTTTAAAGATGATTAAGACGGAACATAATGGAGACAGTAACAGCATCCTTTCATACCAGCGACAATATAGTGTGCAGATTGTCATAATGAAGGTTACTTGGTGTGCACATAATGTACAAGACACAGGATCAAATGAGTGTCCATTGTACATAATGAATATTATATTATAATCAATATTCACCTGAGGCTTGCTGCCCTGCTTCATGTCAGTCTTAATGACAGACAGATGGGAAACAACACATTTACTTTTAATTGTCCTACCTGCCTTACCTTATGTTTATCTGTGTTAAGAGTTATGACTCAACTGTGATAAGAGGACACATAGAGCGATGAAAATTGTCTTTTAATTTAAAGTCTACATATTTTAATTCAAGAGGGTATATTGGTTATTTTTGTCTTGATCAGCCAGTAGTAGCAACAGTATCTATAAAATAATTTATACAACATAGTTTTATAGCCCCGGAATATTTTACCCCCTTCCTGACCAGAAAACTTTTTGCGATTCGGCACTGCAATGCTTTAACTGACAGTTGTGCGGCCGTGCGACGTTGCACCCAAACAAAATTGGTGTCCTTTTTCCCCACAAATAGAGCTTTCTTTTGGTGGTATTTGATCACCTCTGCAGTTTTTATTTTTTGCGCTATAAACAAAAAAAGAGCGACAATTTAAAAAAAAAAAAACTATTTTTTTTACACTTTGCTATAATAAATTTCCCCCCAATATATATATAAAAAAAATGATTTTTTTCCCCTTAGTTTAGGCCGATATGTATTCTTCTACATATTTTTGGTAAAAAAATTGCACTAAGCGTATATTGATTGGTTTGCGCAAAAGTTATAGTCTACAAAATAGGGGATAGTTTTATGGCATTTTTATTCTACATTTTTTTTTGTAGTAATGGCGGCGATCTGCGATTTTTATCACGACTGCAACATTATGGCGGACACATCGGACACTTTTGACACTATTGTCATTTATACAGTGATCAGTGCTATAAAAATAGATTGAACTCAGTTCTCGAGACACATATTTGTTGCCATCATCCCAGGAACTGGTATAAGAAAAACCTCTAGAGGTGGGACTTTACCGGCAACCATAAAAGACATATAAGCTAAGTGAGATAATTTTTATAAATTTATTATACAAAATTATAGAAAAAAACATATATAATTTTTTAAAAACAACAAGACAAATGATACAAAATGATATGCATAACTGAAGTAGGTGAAGAATTCCGACGCGTTTCCAAATGGCTGATAATATGCCTATCTTCCTCAGGGAATTATAGTCACCATCTACAGAATATCAAGACATGTCAATTATATAGAGAAAAATTCTGTGCCCCACTTTGACATAGAGTAGAGAATCATATATTACATAAAAATATACAAATGCTAAGTATATATGAATAATACACTTACATAGTCATACACAACATCGCATATATAGCATTGCCTCCCATTCACTTTCCGAAAAGAAAGGACGTCCAAATGCTGGCAAGGGGGAAAGGCCGCATTCCCATACTCTCTACAAGACGGCACGGATGAAAAAGTTCCATAAATCTAATGGCATGAAGACCTAAAAACCACCAATGAAAAAACGGGAGTAAAAAACAAAAGCCTGGATATGAAGTCTGGGAACAGTGGTGCTCTTGAAAGAGAACCCAAGATGCCCACCACTTGCCCCATATAAGTAACTCACCCAAAGGTCCATATTCAAGGGTCCAAAGGTGGAGAAATTCCAGGAAAGAGACTCCCAAGATGTCCCAATGGTAGAGAGCAGTTCACACAGCTCAGTGCTGTGGAAGGGAATTGCGCCATATGCCGTCTCAGGCGTCCTTATGTAGGTGTATATGGCTCTGTCCTGCCCCAGTGGGTGTTGCCGGATGACGTCAGACGCAGGAGGCGTCCGGCGTCATCACGCAAGATCCCGCCCATTGGGCTGCGTCTAGTCCCAGATGGTTGAGAAAGGGAAAAATCCATGTAGCGGGGGCGGCGTGAGTGCGCGCACGCAGCCATCCGCAACAGGAAGGGAGCGCAGTCCACAAGGCGTCTAATAACGCCCCTGCCCCATACAGCACCATCGCGCACTACATGGAGCGCATGCGTGATGTGCAATCCCTGCCAAGAAAGTATGTTGGTGGCGCATGCGGCCCAGGAAATGGGTGCGCATGCGCAGGGTAACTTGCATCGGACATGAACGAAAGGACCGCAAACGTGGAGCCACGCCACCAAGGATGCAGGTGGCCGCGCGAGCGACCCCAAACAGCCACCCCCGTCACCACCCACTCTGCCCTCTTTGGACAGAAAGGGTGGGGCATGGAAAAGAGGAAAAACACCTGGGGAGATGGTCCGAATACCCCCAAGGAAGCGGAAATCTCCCGCAAACAAAGGCCCACCACCCAGATGGAGAGAGCTAGGGGGTAGAGGGTCGATACTGGGAGGGAGCCTGTTGTTGCATAAAGGTAAATGGGGGGGCCCCCCCACCCAATATCCTAGAGCCTAATATGGGCCCAGGTGCACTGGTGGGGGAAACCCCCATCCCCCAGAATTGAGCAACAACAAAGGACTAAAACCACTGGCAAAAAAAGGGGTCAACACATGAGGGTCAGAAAAAATTCATTCCCGAACCTCTGGATGGCCACTGCCCCAAAAGACCCTAAATCACCTCCAACCAATCCATCCAAGGATGGAAGATGGAGGGACTTAACCCCCTAAAAAAAGGGTTCCCACGATGAACCTCATCGCGGGATAGGGAGCCCATGGGTCTATTGGGGTTGAGATGCCAGGTAAAAAGTTAAGGGAAGGACACGAAAAAGCCCCTGCCGAGCAAAAAATTGGAACATCAAAATTTCTTTTCATCGGTGAGTAAAACCCCAGGAGGCAAAGCCATTTACAGTGATAAAGTCAAAACATACATTTACAAATATTATCCAACAAGGATACATAAAGAAAACCCCTAACTGAACCATTCACCCCACCCAGTAGATTACTAAAAGAGAGACAAAAAGTCTCAAAGGGAAGCCCCCCTAACCTGTGAGACCCATAAAGAAGAGAATTAGGGAAAGAAAATTTAAAAGTTTTTTAAATGTTTTTTTAGAAACTTAAAGCTGTCTCCAGTAATCGTTTAATCAGTTTTTCCTGAACTGTAACCATCCAGAAATGGTCTAAAACTTTCCACCTCGTTTAGGCCTGGAGGGGTGGTTGCCTTCAAGGTTCTAATCCAACGCATTTCCCGTTGAAGAAGAACCTTGTTCCAATCGCCTCCTCTGATTGGAATATGTAATCTGTCAAGGACAGTAAAGTTAACTTTCGGTAATCTGTAATTATGCTTTTTAGCTATATGGCGCCCCAAAGGCAGATATAGATTACAAATCTTCATATCATGCATATGCTTTTCAACTCTCTTACTAAGTTTTTGTCTGGTCTTGCCTACATAAAAAGAACCACACTGACACTGCATGAGGTACACCACCCCCTGAGTCTGGCATGATGCATAGTGTCTCAGGGAGAAGTCTACCCCATTTGGCAGCGTCAGTGTGGTCCTCTGGCCAATCACTGAGCATTGAGCACAATTTCCACATGGAAAAGTTCCAAAATTCTTACATGGATCCTTTCTAGAAATTCCTTTATATTCACTTTGTGTGACTAAGTTGCCGATCGAAACTGTCTTTCTATATGAGATCAAATGATGGGGTGAGACCAAAGTACCAACAACTGGATCATCTGTAAGGATTGACCAATTCTTGGTGATGATTTTGCGGATCCTCTCATGTTCATTTGAAAACCGCAGTATAATACGGGTGTTATCATCAAAATTCTTTTTCTTCTTCTTAAAGAGAAGATCTTTCCTGGTCAAAACCTTGACCCTATTGAAAGCCTTCTTGAGGCATGTTTTGGTATAGCCTCTATCTAATAGTCTTATAGTTAGTCCATCACTTTCTCTCTGGAAATCCTCTTCTTCCGTACAGTTCCTTCTGATCCGGAGGAATTGACTGAAGGGGATGGATCTCTTCAATGAGAGTGGATGGAAACTGTCTGCATGGAGCAGGGTGTTACCAGCAGTTTCCTTCCGAAACAACCTACTAGTTAAATTTCCATTGGGGGCTTTTTTGATGCAGATATCCAGGAAGTGGATCTCACTATAGTCAAAACTCATTGTGAAAAACAGATTGTAGACATTATCGTTCATAAGCTCCAGACATTCCAGCAATTGTGTCTCGGAGCCGTCCCAAATGATAAAAACATTGTCTATGTACCTCTGCCACATTAAAATGTGGCAGGTGTACATAGACGCATGCTCACTGGCCAAAAAGTCTTTTTCCCACTCCCCCAGGTACAGATTCGCATATGAGGGCGCACAACACGTCCCCATAGCTACTCCCTGTACCTGGAGGTAGTGGGAATTTTTAAAGATAAAGACACTATGTCGGAGGATGAAGTCCAACATCTGAATAATGAAGGCATTAAATTTCCAATCTGTAGTAGTTCTTTGTTTTAGAACTCTATCTACTGCCACGATTCCTAGATCATGTGGAATGCTATTATATAATGACTCTACATCAATAGTCACTAAAATCGCCGTCTCTGGAATAGTCAACTCCTCAATGATCTGTAACAGATGAATGGTGTCCTTGGTATAGGACGGTAGATCCATAACGTGGGGTCTCAGGTGGTCGTCAATGACCTGACTGATCCCTTCAGTGATGGATCCATTACCTGATACTATAGGCCTCCCAGGTGGACTATGGAGACTTCTGTGCACCTTAGGGAGGGCATATAGAGTAGGTAGTCTGGGATATCTGGTTCTAATGAAGTCCCAGATTTCTCGGGTAATTGCTCCCTCGTTGAAGGATTCATCAACAAGGACATAAAAGTCCTGGTTGTATTTGTCCACCAAGGAGGGGGCAATTTGTTTATAGCAATTGGAATCATTAAGTATTTTGAGGACCATATTTTCATAATCTAAATTATTCATGATTACTATATTTCCTCCTTTGTCGGAACTCTTAATTGTGATATCAAAATTATTTTTGAGAGATTGAAGTGCTTTTCTTTGACCTATATTCAAGTTTTGCTGTCCTAGATCCTCTTTTAATCTCTCCAGATCTTTGGTAGTTTGCTTAACAAATAATGCCAAAGCTGGATTCTGATTGAGTTGTGGGAAGACATGTGATCTGCGTTTAAACTTTTTTGGTTCATATGTAGCACCCTCCTCCTTCTCCTCCTCACTCCCCTCACTATCCAGGGGGTCATCATCCTGTTCATCCCAGGCCCCACTTTCCAGTAGAAGAAGGTTGAGGTCCCTCAAGGCTTTAAAATCTGCTGCCTTTAAATTGGGTGGTAGGTCCCCTTCTTTTTTGATTTGTTTTTTATAGAGACTTTTATAAAACAAATTTCGAGCAAAAAGGTGAATGTCTTTAATAACCTCAAAGACATCCGAATTCTTATTGGGACAAAAGGATAGCCCCAACGAGAGTACTTCCTGTTCACATTTAGAAAGCATATAGGAAGACAGGTTTATAATGTTTAAACCTCCTTCACTAGACCCTTGACCGTAATGGGCTCCGTCTCTATCTGAGTTACCACTGACTGGAGAATTCCTGTTTGTGTCAGTGGAGTTGGTAACGGAGGGATCTGTGGAATCCGATTCCTGTCTAAAAAATCGTCTAGTTGTGTACGTTGGGTTTTGGGGATAGCTCCTTGATCCTTTTTATTATTTTTAATACGATTTGAAGGGTTATTTTTAAGAATTCCACCTGTTGAATTTTTAAGTGCAGCAGTGCCTGTCTTACCGTCCCGATCCATATGGAGATCAGTGGCTGATTTTTTAGGGAGTTGATGGACCTCACCTTCCATATCATGTTGTCTGGGAAACAAACTTTTCCTTTTCCCAGATTGCCGGCCTGTATGGGAGGAGACTGAGGAGGAGGAGTTAGAGGGCGTATCAGACAGATCATCATTAGATTTAAACATATTATCAGTTTGACCCTTCTTAACCTTTCGGGTCGTTTTGGAATTTTTAGATTTTTTATCTACATTCCATTTATAGGCACGATTCTCTCCAAAAGCATTTTTATCTCTCCAATATTTTTTCTCTTTTTTAATCTTGTTTACCAAAGGTTTCCAAGTGTTCCCTTAGTTTAATTTCTGATTTATTATAGTCCTCATGATTCTTCAGAGGTGTAAGTCGTGCATAAAGAGACCCAATCTCATCATTCATCGTTACTAATTGTGATTTGTATTCATTCTGCAGCAATAGCATAAGATTTCTAGAACAATCATTCAATTTACTTTCCCAATTAATCCTGAGCTCCTTGGAAATATTTTCCAGGATTGGGAAAATCTGTATGCGTAGGCCAATGGGATTAATGTTTTCACGGATGTATCTCTCCAAAGAGTGGATGTGCCAATGCAAGGCTGATTTTCTTTCCAGCACTTTGGTAAGATTTGAAAACAGAGCAGTAAGATTTGAGGAAGTTTGTTCTTTTCCTTGATAATTGCAATGGATATTGGCCATAAGATCATCCCATTCCCTCCCCTGTAGGTCCCCCATGCTTCCCGTTCCCTTCAAAGAACAAGTATCAATCTAAAAGAAAAGTCCTGGAAAAAGGTGAAGAAGTGAATAAATGACAATCCCCCAGTAGGGGGAAAAAAGGGTGTCTAAGCAAGAAAAAGACCCCCCCAGATAAAGATCAGATATATGAACAACCTGATAACTGGGGGACTATGGGCTAAATCTAATCGCTCTTATTTATTCAATATTGGGGCTGTGTCAAGAAAAAGAGTTCATGAATGAGGTATAGGTGTATTTTCCACCCTGAATAAATTTTAAATAGATTGAACTCAGTTCTCGAGACACATATTTGTTGCCATCATCCCAGGAACTGGTATAAGAAAAACCTCTAGAGGTGGGACTTTACCGGCAACCATAAAAGACATATAAGCTACGTGAGATCATTTTTATAAATTTATTATACAAAATTTATTGAAAAACATATATAAATTTTTAAAAACAACAAGACAAATGATACAAAATGATATGCATAACTGAAGTAGGTGAAGAATTCCGACGCGTTTCCAAATGGCTGATAATATGCCTATCTTCCTCAGGGAATTATAGTCACCATCTACAGAATATCAAGACATGTCAGTTATATAAAGAAAAATTCTGTGCCCCACTTTGACATAGAGTAGAGAATCATATATTACATAAAAATATACAAATGCTAAGTATATATGAATAATACACTTACATAGTCATACAAAACATTGCATATATAGCATTGCCTCCCATTCACTTTCCGAAAAGAAAGGACGTCCAGGTGCTGGCAAGGGGGAAAGGCCGCATTCCCATACTCTCTACAAGACGGCATGGATGAAAAAGTTCCATAAATCTAATGGCATGAAGACCTAAAAACCACCAATGAAAAAACGGGAGTAAAAAACAAAAGCCTGGATATGAAGTCTGGGAACAGTGGTGCTCTTGAAAGAGAACCCAAGATGCCCACCACTTGCCCCATATAAGTAACTCACCCAAAGGTCCATATTCAAGGGTCCAAAGGTGGAGAAATTCCAGGAAAGAGACTCCCAAGATGTCCCAATGGTAGAGAGCAGTTCACACAGCTCAGTGCTGTGGAAGGGAATTACGTCATATGCCGTCTCAGGCGTCCTTATGTAGGTGTATATGGCTCTGTCCCGCCCCAGTGGGTGTTGCCGGATGACGTCAGACGCAGGAGGCGTCCGGCGTCATCACCCAAGATCCCGCCCATTGGGCTGCGTCTAGTCCCAGATGGTTGAGAAAGGGAAAAATCCATGTAGCGGGGGCGGCGTGAGTGCGCGCACGCAGCCATCCGCAACAGGAAGGGAGCGCAGTCCACAAGGCGTCTAATAACGCCCCTGCCCCATACAGCACCATCGCTCACTACATGGAGCGCATGCGCGATGTGCAATCCCTGCCAAGAAAGTATGTTGGTGGCGCATGCGGCCCAGGAAATGGGTGCGCATGCGCAGGGTAACTTGTATCGGACACGAACGAAAGGACCGCAAACGTGGAGCCACGCCACCAAGGATGCAGGTGACCGCGTGAGCGACCCCAAACAGCCACCCCCGTCACCACCCACTCTGCCCTCTTTGGACAGAAAGGGTGGGGCATGGAAAAGAGGAAAAACACCTGGGGAGATGGTCCGAATACCCCCAAGGAAGCGGAAATCTCCCGCAAACAAAGGCCCACCACCCAGATGGAGTGAGCTAGGGGGTAGAGGGTCGATACTGGGAGGGAACCTGTTGTTGCATAGAGGTAAATGGGGGGGCCCCCCCACCCAGTGCCTTAGAGCCTAAAATGGGCCCAAGTGCACTGGTGGGAGAAACCCCCATCCCCCAAGATTAAGCAACAACAAAGGACTAAAACCACTGGCAAAAAGAAGGGGTCAACGCATGAGGGTCAGAAAAAATTCATTCCCGAACCTCTGGATGGCCACCGCCCCAAAAGACCCTAAATCACCTCCAACCAATCCATCCAAGGATGGAAGATGGAGGGACTTAACCCCCTAAAAAAAGGGTTCCCACGATGAACCTCATCGCGGGATAGGGAGCCTATGGGTCTATTGGGGTTGAGATGCCAGGTAAAAAGTTAAGGGAAGGACACGAAAAAGCCCCTGCCGAGCAAAAAATTGGAACATCAAAATTTCCTTTCATCGGTGAGTAAAAACCCCAGGAGGCTCCAGATGACAGGGAGCAGTAGCGTACCACCGACCCTGCCAATTAAAGGGGACGTACAGGTACGCCCATTTGCCCACCACTGCCATTGCGCCGACGTATATCAGTGTGCAGCGGTCGGCAAGTGGTTAAGGAAGCCTGCTCTGAGAGAAATATTGAAACTGATATTGCTACCCTCTCCTTCTGAAAATGCTACTCCCTGGATTTTTCGATGATCCAGAAGATTTTCAGAACCTCAGCAATGGCAGCCAATATTCCATTTAGTATGGGTGACACATTCTGGTCTTCATGAAAAGCATGATAGTTTGTTCAAAATTAGGTATGATGTGGCAAATAAAAAAATTTCCCTGCTTCCATAGCAGCAGGGTTGTTTCTATGTCTAGCCCCTCCAGTATGCTGATTGCCAGTAAAGCACCCAATACCAATAGAAATAATATAGCAATATTGAAAACAGAGAAGAATGAAGAATCTTTGACTTTGCGGAGGGGGATAGGGAGTGGATTACAACCAAGTGGCCTTTCATGATAGATACAGAATCAGATCTTCCCGCTTCAGCTTTCATTTTCACTCTTGGCATTCGTTCACATCCAAGCTTAGAGCTGAAAAGGAAATCTGTGCTCTTAACAAGGAGCAGATAATACCTAGCATGTGTCACCGACTGGGAGCCACACTGTGACCAATGTCACATATGAAAGGCGAAGTATCACCAACCAGGGCCACCAGTGAGCCCCCAAGGCCCAGTCCTCCCCTAATCCCAAAGAATTTGGTGCCTTCCTACTAGAGGTAGTATCTCTTACCATTACTATTAAAATCAATCCACAAAATTTAGCTTACACATGGCTGAAGATTCCCTCCTCTATGTGACAACATTGCAAGTCTAAGCAGCCAATTACCAAGCTTCAGAGCTGTCATGTGGAAAGAAGGTGAGGAGGGAATTCATATGTTTCCCCATATCTGGAAGTACATGTTACTCTCTGCAGGCAAGCAAAATAATCAGTGGTGCTGCTGGTGAGATCAACACTAAAGTGAACCTGCTGCTTTGCTCTGTATGGCTAAAGCACAGGCTTGCTGTAGGTTAATGTATCTATAGACCCTAAATGAATGTTGGCCGACCCTGTCTAAATTATGAGGATAGGGGATAATTACAAAAATTATATTAGCATTTTCTGTACAGCAGGGTTATTTAACAATAGTGCAAGGAGTAAAAAGATCTTTGCAGTTTCCAAGCCACAATTCACTATTATGAGAAATTTGTAGTTTAATAATTCAAAAATAATAGTAATAATAATACAAATAATAATGTAATCATTGTTAAATGCATAAACATACATGATTTCAAGAATATACCAAATGAGGTCTGGAAAAGATGCTAATTGTAAACATTTTCATTGGTCACAACCAAAAAGTTTGCTAATGCATGTTGATTTCCAATAATAGTCTACCATAAAGCGAAAATCCGTATTTCACAGAGTTAATGTCTTGATTTCTTAAGGGTTTATAGGTCATCCCAAGCTCCAGCAATCAGATTGTTCCATTAAGACCAACCAATGCCTGTAGTCTGTGGGTACCATCCAGCTTGGATCATTACCATGGCTGCTCTCTTATTTGCTCTCTATACCTGTGAGTCTAATTATTTAGTAACAACCACCTCTCCTGGGATAATATTCCTCATTGGATCCATAATCCTCACAGCTAAAAAAAGAACCCTGCCTAGTCATTCACAATACACAATGCACAGGACTTATCAGTCGAGGATAAAGAAGACAGCAATCTTAAAAGTTATTTTTCTTCTTATTTATTACTCATTATCAAAGAAGCAACTGAGTCATCCCACGAAAAAAAATACATAAAATTACTGTTTTAAACAAGGTTTAGGCAAAATAAAATATATAGAAATCAATAAATACCATATCATTAACTTCATCGTGGAGCTGATTTTTTTTGTGTGAGACCTACTAGCTACGGCATGTGTACAAGTGGAAGTGATCATATAAATTGTTTTTTTTTTATGGAATTTTATTTTCTTCAAAACAAAAAAAAAAGAGAAAACAAACACTTGACATCTTATAGAAATCTGACCACGGACCAGTATAAAGTAGACATTGGTCTACATGAGTGCTAAACTAGAAAAAACTGCACTGAACATACTGGGATCTCTGTATAAAGATAGTTCAACTTTTTACCTGCAAGTAAGGGCTGGTCCAAAACCCTTCTTGAAAAGCTTTGTACAATATAGCCTCAGCTTGGCCATAGAAATCAGGCAAAAACAAGAAAAAGAAAGAGGAAAAATGACTTTAAAGGTTGCCACTGAAATCCCAAATAGGAAAGGAGAATAATGGTTTCGTAATATAGTAAAACTTTATAATTTATTTAAATCACATTAAAAAAAACACATGATAAGGGGAAAAAACACGAACATGTCTGAGAGGTACACTCTCATACAAAAGAACAGATCAAGAAGCTGAAACAAAGAAATCACATGGATGGCCTAGAGACTGGTTACAAGGTAGTCCTAGAAGATCCCTTGTGGCTAGAGGCCAATCATACGAAATAGCAATGTCAGTGCCAATGGATCACGCATTTCGCCTTTAGCTTCTTCAGGGGCCCAATCCATACAGCAATGCACCATCATGAGGCAAGAAAACAGGAGAATAAGCACAGAAAAAAAGGAGGAGATAACAAGATAGAGCAAGAAAATCAAGCTCTAGGGAGTTGTAAAAACAGCCTATATTGAGGAGCATCCATCAAACACAGAGGGCCCAATCCATACAGCAATGCACCATCATGAGGCGAAAAAACAGGAGAATAAGTACAGAGAAAAAAAAAAGGAGGAGATAGCAAGATAGAGCAAGAAAATCGAGCTCTAAGGAGCAGTAAAAACAGCATATATTGAGGAGCCTGAATCCAGATAGATGGCAGCCTGCCAAAGAAAATAAAAAAAGAAGATAAAAAAAAGAAATAGCAATAATAATAATGAATTTACTCTACTACTAGTATTGTTTGCGGAAACTACATCTGTATTATTTTATATAGGGTATATTTATTTAAATTATATTTTAATCCACTCTAATTATCCTCTTATTCAGAGATTCAGATTAGTGAGAGCAATAAAGTCATGATGGTGCCTTGTATGGATTTTGCCCTCTGTGTTTAATGGATGCTCTTCCTTTCTTGTCATGGTATGTATATTAAGGATTTGGGTTCACATCTTGAGAATATTAGAAAATATACAAGTTTTTCGCTTTTCTCTTATTATGAATCCTACTTGTTGTGTTCGAAAATATTACTTATATATACATTTTTTATCTTTATATGACATATAAACTGTTAAAATACAATATATTTATTGTTCAGATAACGGTCTCTAAATAGTTTTTGAATGGTGTACAACAATTTAGCATGGTATTTATAGATGAACTCAATAGTGATTATAATATATCTCTCAGTACCAATAGGGATTCCTAAAGAAGTTAAAGGTGAAACGCGTAGCGATTTATTAGCGCTGACATTGCTATTTTGTATGATTGGCCTATAGCCAGAAGGGATCTTCTAGGACATGGATGCTCAACCTGTGGCCCTCCAGCTGTTGCGGAACTACAAGTCCCATCATGCCTCTGCCTTTGGGAGTCATGCTTGTAACTGTCAGCCTTGCAATGACTCATTGGATTTGTAGTTTTGCAACAGCTGGAGGGCCACTGGTTGAGCACCCATGTTCTAGGACTACCTTGTAACCAGTCTCTAGGCCATCCATGTGATTTCTTTGTTTCAGCTTCTCGATCTGTTCTCCTGTATGAGACAGTGTACCTCTCAAACATGTTCATATTTTTTTTCCCTTATCATGTGTTTTTTAACGTGATTTAAATAAATTATATATTTTTACTATAATACGAGACCATTCCTCTTCTTTCCTATTTGGGACTTCAGTGGCAACCTTTAAAGTCCTTTTTCCTTTTTCTTGTTTTTGCTCAATTACCATTGGATGTGGTGCCACGCTCTGCAACATATGTCTCAAACCATTTTTGCTTCATAGAAATCAGCTACCTCTAGTAACAGGAAAGACTGTTATTCCAAGGTGTTCTTTGATATGACCTTTGTACAAAGACTCAAAAACTGTGCCTGAAAAGACCAGTAAATAGTAGTCTGTGCTTACTACCGCGTTTCCCCAAAAATAAGCCTTACCCCGAAGATAAGACCTAGCGTGATAATTGGGGAGGACTGCAATATAAGCCCTACCCCGAAAATGAGCCCTAGTAAAGTACATGAAAAAACTGTGGTCCGTTTTGTAGGATGATCGTACTGGTACGGGGTGCAGTGTGTCTCCCCTTGTGATTGTATTAGAAAATACTTTATTCACAGCCGCCCTTGACCCGCCGGAGGTATTCTTCTCTCCTCCTGGCTGACATCTGCGGCCCCTCCCTCTTCAGTGCACAGAGGGGGCTGACATCAGCAGGGATCTCAGAGCGGAGAAGAGCAGATCAAGTGAGCACCCAGGGGAGCTGTAAAAAGGTATTCTCCATGAGACATTTGCAATGGGAGACACACTGCACCCTATACCAGTGTGATCTTTTTAATAAAACGTATTAAATACATTTTAAAAGGACTTTAACCAAGATGTTTTTAAAATGATGTAAACATATTGACTCCTGACCTGACGGGGGGGGGGGGGGGAGAAGATAGGGGGCACAGGAACTTTAAAAACAATATTTTTTTGTTTTATTCCAGGATTTTAAGAACATACTGTAGAGAGGGGTAAATTACACCACACAAGCACTGTGCTTTAAAGGAACAGGATGTTTTTTTAGGGTTACAACTACTTTAAGATCGTCATTGTACATACCGTATATAAATAAGACATCCCCTGAAATCAAGCCCTAGTGTGTTTTTTGTAGACAAAATTAATATAAGACCCGGTCTTATGTTTGGGGAACCACGGTATAACAGCCCTTCCAGGTCCACCAGGACATTTTGTTCCTCTGTTAAAATGTTCAGTAAAGCATATTTGCATGTATCCCACTAATTCTTCTGTTAGTGCTATTAGTGACACCATAATACAACCACATACAGGAACACAAATTCAAAGTCCTTACATTCAGCCTTACAGTAAGAGGTATGGGACATTATAACATTTTCTTCTCAAAAAGCCTTGTTGATTTTTCAGACATAATATGCTGTTCAAATTTGTGCCAATTTTCTGTGCCAATATTGGATTTAAATTGAATAGGATAGTGTAAAACAGTGGTTCTCAACTCCTGTCCTCAGGATCCACTAACAGGCCAGGTTTTCAAGATAACTGAAATACATCCCAGGTGATATAATTTGCTGCTCAGTGATTGCAGTATTTTATTCTGCTTTTCCCCAAGATAATACTTAAAATCTGGCCTGTTAGTGGGTCCTGAGAACCACTGGTGTAGAGAGTAAAGTTCTAAATACAAGGTAAAGTTACCATTGAGCCCTTTCAGAGTCCATTATAGTGTTTAGCAGAGTTAATTTAAGGGCAATGACATTAAAGTCAACAATAATGTATAAATGGTATGCATACCTATGTCTGTACATTGTTTTGAATTTAGGCTTCAGCAGAGAAGATTGCTAAAAATAAAATGCCCAAATCTGATTTCAACCTATTATGCCCTGTACACACGGTCGGAAATTCCGACGGAAAATGTCCGATCGGACAATGTTGCCGGAAAATCCGACCGTGTGTGGGCTCCATCGGAATTTGAGATCCTGCTCTCAAATTTTCCGACAACAAAATCCGATCAGATTTTTTCCGATCGTGTGTAGAGAATTCCGACGGACAAAATGCCACAGATCAAATTATGAGACCAAAGCTATTGGCTAATAGCCTCTACGTAGTTCCGTCGTACGCATCGAACGTCACCACGCTCAGAATGATCGGATTTTCCGACAACTTTGTCCGACCGTGTGTATGCAACACCAGTGTCAGACAAAATCCGTCGGAAAAAATCAGACGGATTTTGTGGTTGGAATTTCCGACCGTGTGTACAGGGCATTAGAACCACAACAAACAGATTTTGCACGTGTACTGTATGTAATCTGATCTAATGGCAGATAAAAAAATCAATAAAACAATGCAAGATTTACAAATATATTTGTGTATTTGAGGTGTCCATTAAACCTATGCTTGGCCAGTTTATCCTCAGCCCTGTTTATTCTCTTACGAAAGCAATGATGGGCTTACACAGGGTTTCTCTCTTAGCTACTGTGGGTGTATTGGGAGGCCGTGTCCCAATGAAAGGTTATGTTTCCTGACAACTCCATGGCATCACACACTTGCTGCCCACTGCTCATCTCCTCCAGGACTTAAATGGTTAGTTCACAATTACCAAAAAATCTGAATAAGGGGCATATGTAGATAAAAACTGTGCAGCTTTGACTAAAGCTGAATAATAACTTTGCTATGGGTGTAGGCCATTTATGTACCTCATAAAGCCTGACCTGAAAACTCCCAGGACATTGTTAGGACATTGCTAAGAGAGGCCCAGCTTTTACTGTTCACCTCCACCATCACAGGAGCGAGGTCTCAAATGCAGAGCCCCGAGCTACTGCATTAGGAGCATTAGGAGAGAGAAAGCGCATGTAAGAGGGTTTGAATCAGAGAAAGAGCTTACTCCACCTATAACCAGGACAATTTCAATTTTAATCAAAGCTGCACAGCATGTTTTCATCTACAGACATCCCTTTCGATAAGTAGTTTTTTTGGTAAAGGTGAATTATGCCTTTAAAGGGTATCTCAACCCAAAACCAAAATGTAATAAATTGAAGCTCACTAGTATTTTGTGTGGTGGCTACATTAGTTCTCTTTTCTTTCTTTTTCAGGCTTCTTTTGCTATAGTTTTACATGGTAATCCTTCAAACAACACACTTCTTTTCCTGGGTGATGGCATTCCTCCACTATTTCCATGGAAGGATCCATGGTTGTCACCTTTGGCTGCTTACCTGATATGGACTACAAACATATGTGTATCTCCTCATCTCTATTACATGGGAGGCAGGGGAATTGGTAGTTTATAGACGATAGTTGGGAAGGAAGATATTCCTTGGTGCGGTTTACAGGAAGTGACAAAGGCACTGTAGTTCCTCCAAGATCAACAAGCATTTTCTGAAAATGTTTTTTTTTAAAAACGAAAACAATTCAGCCACCATATCTAAGGACCATAAGCTGCAATATTCTATATACTATTATTTAGTTATTGGGTTTAGTTATCCATTAATCTATAAATCCCACCCTAGAAAGGATGTTCTGTTTTATTTTTTTTTAATACTCTGGTCTCCAGGACGAAGACTCCCTATCTAACTCAGAAATCTGAGGTGCAAAAAATGTGTTAATGGGTCATCGGCCTCTAAAGAGGGTCTTCTGAATTACAGCTGATTCCAGGGTTCCTAAGTACCTGTTTTTACTGCCAAAATTATCTTTCAGCTGCCGCTATGCCCTGTGCAGTGCCTGAATTTCTATGGTTTTCTGCTTGGCACAGTTTCTGCCATTTGAAGTCTCTCTGGCTCATATAGTATCTCCCCCTCTGTGTTCTCCTGCCTTTGTATGGTCTGTGTTACTCACAGCCAGTGTGTGTCAGCTGGTTTGCTGTGGTCAGGTCTCTCTCTGAAATGTGGTGGAATGCACAGATACAGGGGGACGCCATGCTTCTGGTAAAGCCATCCAGGTGCTGTATAGACAGGAATTGTGGTGGGATGCACATTATGTGTTTTAGCCGTGGGAGTAAGGCATATGCCCATTACAGATGCAACACTCTGACAGTTGCTCACAGACTTTGCTGGCTGGTCTTCAGCTCTCTGATACCTGTGTGTTACTTCTGGATTTCCTGTTACCAACCCAGCATGCTTCTGGACTTCCCCTTCCCTCTCTCCTGGCTCTGACCTCGGCTTGTTCCATGGACCTGTTCCAAATTACCGCCTGTGTATGACCCTGGCCTGCCTCCGACTAGACTCCTGTCTACTCCTCTGCTTGACACTGTGCTCTGACCTTGGCTTTCATTCCTGACCACTTCTCCTGCCTTATCCTGCCTGCTGTGAACTGTGTGCACTTCCCAGTGCATCATCCTGGATTAGCTGCCTCCAGTGCCTGAGTTCCTTCCAAAGAAGCATCAACACTGCAGATTCATCTGACTACCATACAGCTGGCAACCCATGCTTCTATGGGCTCAGCATTTCTTGCCACCATCTCCAGGAATGTTGTGCACTCAGCTGCAAGGGAAGCTCACTCATCACCTCGGCCTCAAGACCAGGTATGTGACACACTGATAGTGATTGCAGGCCTACCATAAAGGCCCAAGTGGTCATGGGTCTCCCTCTTGTGCCAGGTCAGCGTCTAAGATCTATTTACCCTGCTGAAGAGGCATGACCTTCTGTCTCAATGCAGTGTAATCAATCCATACCCAGCTCCGCTAAAACTGCTGGCCTGGATCTTGAAAGTAACAGGCTCAAAAGAGAAGGCTGTGTATAATGGAATTTAGTAAAAGTTTAGGCAACTTTCAGCAGAATCTGACTTTAATCATGAAAAGGATGCAAGTATACTAGCTTCCCTTCAGCCAGGGCTTTAATTAAGACTGGTTCTAAGCTCAAGACTATCTATGTCTCTGCCATATCGACTTTCACAAATACACGGGCGCAGCAAATAGACTGGTGATCAAACTTATTAGAGCTTTTATGCGGATGAGACTGCCAAGAAAAACTCACCATCCAAATGGTGTCTACCAATGGTGTTTCACTATCTTCTAAACCCAGCTTTGAAAACTCTGAAATCTTGCAGTATTCAAAACCTCAGTCTAAAGGCAGTCTTTCTACTTGCAATTACTTCTGCAAAGAGGGTTTCAGCAACCAGAGCACTTGGACATGCTAAGCCCTTTCTCCAGTTTTTGCTTGAAAGTGATTTTCAATCAGAGGCTATCTGGGTTCAATGACAGTCAGAAACTAGTTTTACTGGCCCTTCTTCAGAGCAGAGGAAGGCCAAGTTCATCCTTTTGAAGTTGGCAGAGTCCTTAAAGTCAGGTTATATCAGAGTTAAGAGGGCCAGGGCAACTGTTCATAATTTCTACAGGAAGAAACAAGGAGAAGGAATCTTGTCTGAGAACACTTTTGGCACGGACCACCAAGGTCATCAACCAGTACTATATGGTACAGGACAAGTGAATATTTACTTGGAGCGTGGTTTTGTTACATGATGAACGGTGTCATGGATGGTGTCTAATTGAAAGGAAGGAACATGGTTGTCACCAAACAGGTTCCTGTCTCAGGATTTGGCCACACCGACCATGGTTGAATTTGGACAAAATGTATTGTCCGCTGAGTATGTTACTCACTCACTACTGTGATTTTGGATAAATAATGTCTGCTGCTGCTCTGAAAAATTAAAACATTTTTGTTTGCATCTCACCCAGTTTATGGTAGTTATTTCCCATGGGGATGTCATGAAGTTGTCAGGAAAAGGGAAATTGATTACCAATACTTTTAATTTCCTGACTAATACTTTTAATTTCCTGACTATCTCCAAGTCATCACATCATCCCACCTGGAGTAGGGATATCTAGTTATGAAAATCCCCTGCTAGAGTTATAGATAACTTCCTGTAAGGATGAAGCAGGGGACAGAGTAAACCTATTGTGTGAAGCCATGAGGAAGGTCAAGAAAATAAAAGTTTGGTAAGTATTGGTAATCAGTTTCATATGCATGTTCAGAGGCTGTCATTAAGGCAAACCTGTTGATTTTCTGTTCCTGGGTAAAGCACATGTGCTCTATTGGAGAGAGGAGCTTTAGTAAAAACTGACAACATCATTTATCACAGGTTAGAAAATCACTATAAGGGTCTGTGTGGATGGGCTTTGTCGGTTAATGCAGGTTGCTTTCTGGTGTATTTAGACTGCTTCTGAGGTCATTTAGAGCCCATTGACAAATGTGCTTGAGATCCTTCTGACCTTCATCTGGATCCCTTCAAAGCTGCATTATGCTGCTTCAAGTTGTTTTTGCATTCCAAATTAATTTTATTGGGGTAGAGATCATGCTCAACGTAAAAAAAATTCCAGCAACATTACAGTACAGTCAGGGGCGGACTGACCATTCGGCCACTCGGGCACTGCCCAAGGGCCCCCGGGCCACTAGGGGGCCCCATCAGGGTTGCCAGCCTCAGTAAAACCAGGGATAGTATGCAAAAATCTGTGTTTTTTTTACATCTGTCTCTGAAATGTCCCTTGCCGACATCCTTTTGGTCTAAAAATCCAGAGATTATAGCTGCCCCACCTCTCCAGTACCTTCTCAGCCAATAGAAACATGTCTGTGTATACTGTGTGTACATGTATGTGTATACTGTGTGATTGTATACTGTGTGTGTGTATACTGTGTGGCCCAATAGTCTCTGATTGCCTGGGGGGCCCATAATCTCCTATTGCCCGGGGGCCCCATGATTTGTCAGTCCACCCCTGAGTACAGTAATGATTGTGGCAAAACTACAAAACTGTTATCTAATGTCTATAGATAGGTTAATATTATTTGCATTTGCTACTGACCTTTGCCTTTATTGGGGTTCTCCATTAACTGGAATTAAATCATGATTGCTTACCTGACGAAAATGACACTTTCATCCACTGGCATTGTCCACTTCCTAGAAATAGTTCCAGTTCTGTGCCAGGCTTCTTGACAGATGCCCTCTAACAAATACTACTTCCTAAAGTTAGGCTATAGTTAAGCAGTAGATAGGGATACAAACATCCCACTCTGATAGGTCCCCTTTTACTTAAAGTAAAATATAAAAATGTCACTCCACTAACCAATAACCCCCCGATATAACCTCACTTTCTCTACAATCAAGTATGGTATTGTGATTGCTCAATTAAATGGTTTGACCTGAGAAAATTAGAAATTGTAAAGAGAAGATGGAACGTTCTTTGATACTTTCTATCGAGTTATTGTTTCATTAATAAATGAGCATGTCATTTGCTTCACCGGAGGGAGCGTATGCCCTACAGTCTTTTTTACTCCTTTTTTTTTTTGTTTAGGTTTTATAAAGATGAATTTCCAGAGCTCCGAAATAACCACGGATTAAGAACTTAAGCCTGACAGCACTTCAGGGAGTTGTGGGCTTAAAGTGGTTCATACAGGTCTCCAAAGCACTTGTTTACTAATACGGGGAATCAACGACCGTCTGCAGCTGCTGATATCGCATTACCAGTTTGAGAGACAGCAGCAAAGATAAGGAATCGCGCAGTTTCAATAATTACTCCTACATTTCATTTTTTTTTTTTTTGTTTCCCCATATTGCTGCTATGTCTGGATTCCTTCCAAATAAACAGATAAGAACAGTGTGAAACTTTTATCTTTTAATGATGACAACATTCATCTGCATTTCGCTTAAACTTTCTGTCGCTGTCATTTTTTAACCCATATTTTCTGGTACGCCCATAAAGCCTAATTATACTTTAATTATTGAGCTTATTTATTTTTAATCTTCCCATTCAAGAGAACAGGGCAGTGAGAGCCTTCTGCAGCGGAGGATCGGTAGGTGGTAAATGATCGACCTATTGCGAGGGTTGTTAATATCTGGAAGGAATTATTTGCAGGGAAATTTTCTTGAAAAGCTGATAACATCTGCTGGGGCTGGGGCTGACAGAAAGCAAGTCTTCAAATATTAAATAACATGCACAGTTTCAGAGTTCAAGGTCTGGGATGGTTCCATAATAAATTTAGAATCTAAACAAAAAAAAAATGGACTTGGAAGGTATATAGGAACATGGATTTGCTACATTATGTAGCAAATCTATGTTCGTATATAGCCTACATATACAAAAATACATGAATTAAAATGGCATCATTGTACATGGGTACTTCTTACAATGCCCAGTTTAATTTATATATTGTAGGGCTTCTTTAACATGTAGGTATAGCCAGAGCTTTGGATAGCGTAGATGAGGGCTAAAATTCAATTACTTTTTTTTGTCGTCCACGTCCCATTGGGGCCATTCCTCTTTACTTTGCAACAGGAAGTAAAAGGAACAGACAACGAGAGGACATCTTGACAAAGTGAGGTGAATAGTCACGTACCTGGTTGGTGAGCCTGCCGTGCATATGAAGGCCCTTTGTACAGCTCAGGCTCGAGGGTCACTGATGGTGAGACAGTAAACGCTAGAGCACGGAGAAGTAAGACTGATATATATAGTATCCCCTACATAAAAATTCCCCCCCCCTTACATTTAGTCCTCCCCTACACTTAGTTCTATTTACCAGATATTTAACACCTAAACAAACCACTAAAACCTGCCCTTAACACTTAACCTCTAACTTCTAACACTAACTACTTGATTGTTTACCTGACAGCTCCTAACCCTAATGCGGCGTACACACGGTCGGAATTTCCGATGTAAACAGTCCAATGGAAGCTTTTCAACGGATTTTCTGACCGTGTGTATGCCCATCTGTCTTTTTCTGTCGGAATTTCCGACGGACTTTGGATTGAGAACCTGTTCTCAATTTTTCCGACGGAAAACCTTTCTATCGGATTTTCCGATCGTGTGTATGCAATTCCGACATGTAAAATTCCAACGCATGCTCGGAAACAATTTGACGCATGCTCGGAAGCATTAAACTTCCCTTCTATAGTGCTGTCGAACGTGTTTTATGCCGCTGTGTTACAGACCGTCGGAATTTGGTGTGACCGTGTGTAGGCAAAACAGTTTGAGCGAAATTCCGTCGGAATTCCGACGGGATTACCATCAGAGCTTTTTCCGTCGAGAATTCCGACCGTGTGTACGCGGCATAAGAGTTAGCTTAACCTCGAAAGTAAGACCTTAATACTTGTACTGAAGTAAAAGGAACAGACATTGAGAGGACATCTTGACAAAGTGAGGGGAATTGTCACGTACCTGGTTGGTGAGCCTGCCTTGCATAGGAAGGCCCTTTGTACAGCTCAGTCTCGAGGGCCACTGATGGTGAGACAGTAACCGTTAGAGCTAGGAAGAGGTAAGAGTGTCTATTATCAGTTCAGTAGTCTGTGCTGGTAGTAGCCAATGATTCACGGAAAGGGAGCCAGGAGCAGCTGAAAACAGGCAACAAGCAGATGCGACAGCAGGTCTGCTGGATGCAGACAGACAGGCTCAGGGCTTGGCTGGTGACAGACTGTGGATGCACAGCAGGAAGCAGGAGCCTGAAAAAGATGAGCTGCAGTGAAGGCACTGTAGTAGGCTGGTAGAGCTGGATGCAGGGTCAGATGAGCTGGGTTGGTATTGGGTGGGCAGATCAGGCATAGACGGCAGACAGCAGAATAGTTAGGTCACAAACAATGTCGGCAATGGAGGAAGGATCAAACAGGAACAGCAAGCAGAATCCGGGGTCAAGCCAGAGGTCAGGGCAGGTAAATGACAGGGATAGTCGGGAGCAAGCCGGGTCAAGATCAGAGGTCAAACACAGGAAACAGCAATTAGCCAGTGCAGAAGCTCTGTTTAATTAGGCCGTTTGGCGCCAGTATTGGTGACAGGTGCAGGCTTACGAATATGTGTTCGCAAACGTGCATGCGCACGTCTGTACACATCTGCTAGGTTCAATCTCGGCCGGCACATGCGCATACGTGTGTTCCTCGATACTGCCTCTGCACTATGGTGGAGCCTTTCCTGACAGGAATTTCCATTTTAGACAGTTGTCAGGAGAACAGGTGCCACCACTGGATTTTTTCCTCATCACTCTTCTGCCATTGATTTCCTATCACTGTCTCAGTGACAATAGTTATTAGAACAAAATTAGTAGACAAATGAGTGTTGCCATTTTTATTATGAAGGTTTCAGTTTATTTTTATTATTAAGGTTTTAGTGTATTACACAAAGGTGGTTTTAAGACCCACATTCTTTACTTATTATGCCCTATTGTTGAGCATAAAAGTAAACCTGGTCTGGTCTAAATGCTTCTCAGACAACAGTAGTGCTGAAATGCAGGCATCAGGAGTCTAGTGGTGGTGGTTGTTCCTAGTGTGAGGTCACCTGCATGGAGAAATAGTGTAAATAAAGTTGCTGTCTTAAGTTTAACTAACTAATATAGTATCCCCTACATTAAAATTCCCCCCCTTACATTTAGTCCTCCCCTACACCTAATTCTTATCAGATATTTAACACCTAAACAAACCACTAAAACCTGCCCAAGACACTTAACCTCTAACTTCTAACACTAACTACTTGATTGTTTACCTGACATCTCCTAACCCTAAGAGTTAGCTTAACCTCCAAAGTAAGACCTTAATACTTGTTAGTTTTTGGCTTTGGATAGAGTAGAAAATGGTTACAACCTTGTTTAGGTTTCTATCGATATGTCCTTGTTGGGAAAACACATTTTATGTGTCCAGGTGACCATTGTTAGTGGCACAGAAAATAGGGGAAAATTATTATTATCATTAGTATTATACAGGATTTATTTAGCCCCAACAGTTTGTGCAGTGCTTTACAGTCTAGAGGGGGGACAATACAATTACAATACAGTTCAATAAAGAAGAGGCATGAGGGTCCTGCTCTTTGAACTTACAATCTAAATGGAGGGGGATGTGGTACAAAAGGTTATAGCTACGGGGATGATCTGATGGAGGTGGCTCTGGTACAGTTCTTAGGTGGAGGTACGGTAGCCATCCATGAATACGTGAGTATCTCAGGGATCGCCTAAAGGCGGACAGGCTAGGGGCTGACCAGACATAGTGGGGCAGGGATTTACAGAGGATGGAAGAGGCTCTGGAGAAGTCCTGAGGGCGAGCAAGCATAAGATGAGGTAACAAGGGAGTTAGAGAGAATGAGGTCTTGGGGGAGCAGAGAGGACGATTTGGGCAATATCTGCAGATGAGGTTGGTGATGTTGCAGGGGATGATGTTGTGGATGGCCTTGTATGTTGGGGTTAGTATTTAGAATTTTATACAGTGGGGAAGGGGAAGCCAGTGAAGAGATCGGCAGAGAGGAGCAGCAGTCGCGGATCGGTTCGTAAGGTATATTAGTCTAGCTGCAGCATTTCTAATAGACTGAAGGGGGAATAGCCTGTGTAAAGGTAGGCCAGTGAGGAGAGAGTTATATAGTTAAATAGTTACATAGTATGTGAGGTTGAAAAAAGACATAAGTCCATCAAGTCCAACCTATGTGTGTGATTATATGTCAGTATTACATTGTATATCCCTGTATTTTGTGGTCGTTCAGGTGCTTATCTAATAGTTTTTTGAAACTATCAATGCCCCCCGCTGAAACCACCGCCTGTGGAAGGGAATTCCACATCTTTGTCGCTCTTACAGTAAAGAACCCTCTACACAGTTTAAGGTTAAACCTCTTTTCTTCTAATTTTAATGAGTGGCCACGTGTCTTATTAAACTCCCTTCAGCAAAAAAGTTTTATCCCTATTGCGGGGTCACCAGTATGGTATTTGTAAATTGAAATCATATCCCCTCTCAAGCGCCTCTTCTCCAGAGAGTTGTCAGAAACCCTAAATCAGACTGAGACAGAAGTACAGTTAAATCTCACTTGTTTAATAATAATAAAAAAAAGGTAGACAGAGTAAACGTAGTCAAAACATAGCCAGAGTTCAGGAACTGAAACGGATAGTCAGACAAGCCAAAACATCAGGGAGCTGGAGATGAGCGTAGTAGAACAGCAAGCAGGATCTGGAGCCAGAAGGAATGTCAGCCAAGCAAGTCTTTAACAGGAACACAGGAGAGCGTCTCTAGAGATGTTACCAGGGCGAAGGCAGAGATCATCTGGGCTGGACGGCTTAAGTAGGCAGGACTGACGAGCAGGATATCATCAACAGGTGAGTCACTGTGGAGAGATAGGAGCTGGCAATTAGCCGACAGCTGAGTGGCCAGCTCAGAGAAGGAAGGACTGAGCCCAGCCCTGACAAGAGAATAAGTTTAGTGCTCACAACCTTTCGTCATAATTAATATCCTCCAGATCCTTTATTAGCTTTGTTGCCCTTCTTTGTACTCGCTCCATTTCCAGTACATCCTTCCTGAGGACTGGTGTCCAGAACTGTACAGCATACTCCAGGTGAGGCTGGACCAAAGTCTTGTAGAGTGGGAGAATTACCACTTTATCCCTGGAGTTAATCCCCTTTTTAATGCATGCCAATATTCTGTTTGCTTTGTTAGCAGCAGCCTGGTATTGCATACCATTGCTGAGCCTATCATCTACTAGGGCCCCCAGGTCCTTTTCCATCCTAGATTCCTCCAGAGGTTCACCCTGTGGTGAGTAGATTGCATTCATATTTTTGTCATCCAAATGCATTATTATACAATATTCTACATTAAACCTAATTTGTCATGTAGTGGCACACCCCATTAATGTGTTCAGATCTTCTTGCAAGATTTCAACATCCTGCGGAGAAGATATTGCCCTGCTTAGCTTAGTGTCATCCGCAAATACACAGATTGAACTGTTTACCCCATCCTCCAGGTCATTTATGAACAAATTAAACAGGATTGGTCCCAACACAGAACCCTGGGGGACCCCTGACCATTCCGAATATTCTCCATTTATCACCACCCTCTGAACTCGCCCTTGTAGCCAGTTTTCAATCCATGTACTCACCCTATGGTCCTTACTTTGTACAGTAAACCTATATGTGGAACTGTGCCAAATGCTTTTGCAAAATCCAGATACACCACGTCTACGGGCCTTCCTTTATCTAGTTGCAGTAGTCGAGGTGGGAAATAACCAAGGAGTAAATAAGTTGTTTTGTGGTGTCGTTAGTCAGCAAGGGGCAAATGCTGCGTTTGTTGGGCACAGTGGCTGTGTTTGATGGCACAGTGGCTGCGTTTGATGGCACAGTGGCTGTGATTGATGGTACAGTGAGGCTGCAATTGATGGGGTTTTTTTTTCTGAATTTTTCAGTTTGTTTGCGCCCCCCCAAAAATTTGGAGCATCAGCTGCCACTGGATACACAGAATGCCATTATTTGGGCACAAGAACACAGGAACCCATCATTCTTGTACACATACATCAGGTGGACCCCCAAAAAAGAAAAAAGCATCTTGCATTATGTTTTTTTTTTTTTTTTTTTTTTTTTTCCTGCTTCTCTCCAAACCATTTTATTAAAATAAAACTGTGCTTTATGTCACATGAAAGGTCTAGATGAATAGCAGCTGAACATTAGCAGCATATGCAAATACAGGTACCTTGCATACCAATCAGCAGAGGGTGTAATTTAAATATAAATGAACTCTATTTATGTTGAAACTAAAACATTCATTAAACAATATGACAATGAACAAATGTGTAAGAGATCCCCAAGGAGCTGAAAAACCAATTGGTAACAGGCATTAGGAACACATTATAATTGAACGATGGCTGTATTTTAAATATATATAGGTGTTATCTTTTTAATTCGGGAGAATTTCTACAATATTTCTTATGGGATGGAATGTGGTGACATTGAATGGCTTTTCTAATATGTGCAAAGCCTTTCATTAATGCTCAGAATAAATGTTTTAATGGAATGTACACGTGATGATTAAATAAAAGATATCATACATTTGTCGTGTTAAAAACACCTTCACAATACAATGAGGAGGCTACATGAACTGAATGAGTGTTAAGATAATATCTGGTTTATGTGCAGATGGTTCAGGAGAGCCATTGGTGGTGTGAGAGCGATATGACGGGCATGTTTTTCTTGACTTTTCATTGGTATTCTACAGTGCTCAGGATTAGATAGATGTTAAAGCAAGACTCCAGGCAAACAGCTAAATCCATAGTTATGCCCCGTACACACGATCGCACATTCCGACAACAAAATCCATGTTTTTTTCCAACGTATGTTGGCTCAAACTTGTCTTGCATACACACGGTCACACAAAGTTGGTCAGAAATTCCGAACGTCAAGAACGTGGTGACGTGCAACACTTAAGCCCCATACACACGGTCGGACTTTTTCATGGATTCTGTCCGATCGGACAAGGTTGTTGAAAAATCAGACCGTGTGTATGCACCATCGGACAGTGTTCGTTGGTTTGACCGACGGACAAAGTCTTATCTCCTGCTGGAAAGATTTGCCGTCAACACGGTCCGATCACACCAAATCCGATCGTGTGTACGGTTGTCCGACCGGACAAAGTGCTACACATGCTCAGATCACATTACAAGACCAAAGCTATTGGCTACTAGCCTCTACGTAGTCCCGTCGTAGGCAACAATCGTCACCGCGTTCAGAATGATCGGATTTTCCGACAACTTTGTCCGACCGTGTGTACGCAAAACCAACATCGGACAAAGTATGACGGACATGGTCCGACGGACCTGGTCCGCGGATTGTCCGACCGTGTGTATGGGGCTTAACAACGAGCTGAGAAAAATTAAGTTCAATAGCCAGTGCTGCTCTTCTGCTTGATTTCGAGCATGCGTGCCACTTTGTGTACACACGATCGGAATTTACGACAACGGATTTTGTTGTCGGAAAATTTGAGAACCGGCTCTTAAATTTTGTGTGACGGAAATTCCGATGGAAAATGTCCGATGGAGCCTACACAGGGTCGGAATTTCCGACAACAAGCTCCAATCAAACATTTTCCATCGGAAAATCCTATTGTGTGTACGGGGCATTCGTGTGTCTAACTTCCTGTTGTGGGCTGACAACATTGCCTCTGCTGGACTAAAATTCCAAGCAGTGTTCTCAACCATACCTGGGTTCTCCCTTCATGGACTACAGAACTTTGACGTCATTCTTCTTTGTCCGTCTCCACATGAATACATTGATTTATTTTCAATTATTTAAGCAATGCTGCTGCCTTGAATTCAAAAGAGCCTGCTTACACAGTGTGCTTGGGGAAAGTGTTCTTGGGTGATGTAGTTCTGGGGGATATGCTTACCTAAATAAGACTTGACCTGCCAGCAGCTGCCTTGAAAGAATTTTACAAGCCTGATAATAACATTAAGGGGAGTAATAAAAGCTGTTTTTGCTACAAGAACAAGGTAAGAGAAAAAAATAATGCTGAGACATAATCAAAAGGGGCTAAGAGGGTTTTGAAGTTACATTTATTTATACAAACCCCTTCAATACTTACAAAAATTAGGATGTATAATCAAGTACAACCAGTCCTGTAATAAATGCATGTATTCTACACTGCACAGTCAGACAGGTGACACATAATTCCTGCGAGCTGTTAGATTGCTTTTGGGTCAAAGTAGAGGTGAACGTGTGTACCTGTGACCCAGAACATGGGGTGCAGACTTATCCTAATATCCAGGGCTTTTTTTCTGAGCTAACAGGTGCAGGAACTCCCCCTTTCTGAGTCACCTCTTTTCTCCACCCCCTACCCACCTCTGAGCATCATTCCTTGGTTACACCCCCTACCCACTTCCCAGTACTTCCCTTTTAGAGAATACAGAACCAAGTATCATTATGTAGTGCTAAGTAATTTGTATGGAATTTGGTAATAATAACAAGAAAAGTAGTAAAATAGATCCATTGCAACCAGTAACAATAGATCCCCTGCCAGCAACAATAGATCACCCCCAACAACAATAGAATCCCGGCAGCAACAATAGATCTCCCCACAGCCCGCATCAATAGACTCTCTGGCAGCCAGCAAAAATAGACCCCTTCCTCAGCAGTAGATTTCTCCCAGCAACAACTGACCCCCAGCAATATAAGACCCACCCCCAGCAACAATAGACCTCCTCAGCAAAAATAGGTTGTGGAGATGCCGGAACTGTGTTCCCCCATGCTCCCGTTGAAAAAAATCCCTGCTAATACCAATCCAAGGGGCTAGTAAATGTAAAGAGGAAAGGATTGCCACCAATTTTGACCAGCCCAGGGGAATAAACAATAAGGAGTGGCCTTAGCCTACAAATCTCCACCAAACCACATACCCTGATGCATTTTGCCCCGCTGGGATGGGGCCTAAGGCTGAGGCCGCTGCTCCTTATTATTTAGTCACCTGGGCTGGTCAAGAGTAGCGGCAATCCTTTCCTCTTTACACATAATTCCTGATTAAGAAACCCATGTGACCTCACTGCCTTCAGCCTCCTCAATGGATAGTGAATGGACATTTGTAATCTCTGTGCATAGAGCTGACTAAAGGTTCTTGCACATGGGTGGCTGAGCCCATGCAGCATTAGGTGCCAATGTCTTTCCTCTGGCCAGGTAGCTCAGGTGCAACATACAATCAAGGAAAACCCCAAGGAAGTTCAGTGATGAAAGGGCAGGACTTTGTATTGTCATCATATTTGGAACTCTGTTGGTCTCTGCCTTGTCATGATTTACCCTATATCTGAAACTTATTAATGAAGTGCTGTTTGAAGCTTTGTCTTATAGTGTTGTGTTGCACTTTATATACACTATATTACCAAAAGTATTGGGACGCCTGCCTTTACATGAACTTTAATGGCATCCCAGTCTTAGTCTGTAGGGTTCAATATTGAATTGGCCCACTCTTTGCAGCTTTAACAGTGTCAACTCTTCTGGGAAGGCTGTCCTGGCTGGCTGATTAGGAGTGTGTCTATAGAAATGTTTGACCATTCTTCCAAAAGTGCATTTGTGAGGTCAGGCACTGATGTTGGACAAGAAGGCCTGGCTCGCATTCTCCGCTCTAATTCATCCCAAAGGTGTTCTGTTGGGTTAAGGTGCAGGCCAGTCATGTTCCTCCACCCCAAACTCGTTCATCCATGTCTTTATGGACCTTGCATTATGCACTAGTCTAAATCATTTGGTGAAGGGGGGATTATGGTGTGGGGATGTTTTTCAGGGGTTGGGCTTGGCCCCTTAGTTCCAGTGAAGGGAACTCTTAAGACATCAGCACACCAGGACATTTTGGGCAATTTCATGCTCCCAACTTTGTGGGATGGCCCCTTCCTGTTCCAACATGACTGCGCACCAATGCACAAAGGTCCATAAAGACATAGATGAGTGAGTTTGGGGTGGAGGGACTTTACTGGCCTGAAACACGATAGAACACCTTTGGGATGAATTAGAGCAGAGACTGCGAGCCAGACCTTCTTGTCCACATCAGTGCCTGACCTCACAAATTGTGCTTCTGGAAGAATGGTCAAACATTCCCATAGACACACTCCTAAACCTTGTGGACAGCCTTCCCAGAAGAGTTGAAGCTTTTATAGCTGCAAAGGGTGGGCCAACTCAATATTGAACCCTACGGACTAAGACTGGGATGCCATTAAAGTTCATGTGCATGTAAAGGTAGGTGTCCCAATACTTTTGGTAATATAATGTATGTGAGATGTGAGTTTCCTTTATTTTATAATCTTAATTAATTTGATAAATATGGATTTAACTATTGTAAGCATTCTTTGTCTTTTTGGAGTTCTTTATTATAAAAGCCAATCTATAAAGCCATAATAAGGAGTAGTAAAGGAGGAGTAATCAAAGTAGGTCATGAAGGGATATATTCAGGTGCATATTGACCTGCTTATAGTTTGGGCTTCAAGATTATATGGTGAGATGGTGGTAAACTAGATGGTGATTTTCGCTGACTTCTGTGGCAGTGATTTAATAGTAATGATTTATGGAATTTTATGGACACATTAATATATATGGGTTTATGGACTTGCACATGTTTTAAAGCGGTTCTTTAAATAGGTACTAAACTGTATCTGAGCACCACAGCCTGAAAATGCCATTTAGTTGATTTTTTAATATCCAAAGCAAACTCACCTATCCATGTCTAAGGCCCCTTTCACACTGGGGCGGGGAGCCGCGGTGACGGTAAAGCAGCGCTATATTTAGCGCTGCTTTACCGTCGTTTTAACCGCGGTATTCGGCCGCTCGCGGTGCGGTTTTACCCCCCCCCGCGAGCGGCCGAAAAAAGGGTTAAACACCCCCGCAGAGCGCCGTCGTAGCGGCGCTTTGCGGCGGTATTGCCGCGGTATACCGCGGTTTCCCATTGAAATCAATGGGAAGGAGTGGTATAGGAGCGGTGAACACACCGCTCCTATACCGCTCCAAAGATGCTGCTAGCAGGACTTTTTTTGCCGTCCTGCTAGCGCACCGCTCCAGTGTGAAAGCCCGCCGGCTTTCACACTGGAGTTAAAGGGGCCGGATTTTTTCAGGCGGTGAACAGGCGCTATTTTTAGCGCTGTACCGCATGAAAAACGCCCCGGTGTGAAAGGGGCCTAAATGCTTTATTTTGTTGCGAAATCACTTTAAAAAAATAAACCCAGACTTATTAACCATGGCCATCTAGAGTAAGAGCAGATGATTCATATAGTAACTAGAACAATTTCCATTTTTTTTTTTTAATTTTAGATAGAGTAAGGGAGTGTTATGACCGCCTTCAGCTTCTTTGCCATCTGTGTCCCAATGGGGAGATTTAACCTCACTTCCTATACCATAGCCAAAACAGGAAATGAGAGGAAACCCCCGAAAATGAAGGTAAACCGTCGAGGCCCCCCCAGGTCACCACTACTAATGTCCCCATTGGAAGATTCCCCCTCTATTGCTGTTTGGAGTACAGCGGTGTAAGATTGTGTTGCTTTGCCTACAGCCACCACTCACCTGCAGTACATTGCGGGTGGGCGGGTGGCAAGTGGTTAAACCCAATCACTAAATCTCATATATAACATGACACTAAATATACAGTTGGGCAATGTAGAGCCAAAGGGGCACCACATCCCATAGTTTAGAACAAATATATAGACAAAAAAGCGGAACTTTTAAGGTGCCAAAAATTCACAACTTATCACATAAGATAAAATACAATACAAATTTTATTTCATAACAAAAAAAATTTGTAACATAACATGCGATTTGTGTAACAATGCAGCCACTTTTGCTCTACCTGTTTCACCCAGAAGAGCTTCCTCGGGAGTCTTAAAGCGGCGCTCCACCCTATTTTATAAAATTATCTCTATCAGATTGCATTAATGTAATGAAATAAAAACTAGAGGAAAGAAACGATCCCCCACGTTGGGGTTTTTAGGCAGCGTACAATGAAGGGAAGTCAGAGTTTGTGAGTAAAAAAGTTGACCATTTTATTATAATTAAAAAATGATTAACATCATTGAGTCAGAACATGAGCTCCAATGGGAACAATGACAAATAACTATACATTTACATAAAAGCAAACATGGATATACAATGGCAGACTAATATTCACATAACAACAGTAGCAATCTGTCGTAAATGGGAAATTATCCCTGACGCGTTTCAACCCAAAAGGGTCTTCCTCAGAGGGAAAGAAAGTCTGCTAAACAGAGAGGGATGGAATGTCAGTGTTAGTGGAAAGTACAATTACAGAATAAGCATAAGCTCATATGGTGTACAGAGCTAAATGTGACAGTGCATATTGGAATTTATATTTACCACAATGGTGTATATCTTGAAAGTAGAAATTGTAATGTTCCCACTGGGGGGTTTATGGCATGGAGAGGGGTGTCATCCTCACCTCCGGGGCACACCAGACAGACTCCACCGGTTCCCACCCGGGTCAGGAGGCGCCGTGTGCCTTGCGAGACGTCACACGTTGGGGGCTCCCCTCCTACTGGTTCTGCTGGCCAAGCATGAACATCAGAGGAAAGGGAACGACCCGGGAGGGGTGAAAAGGCGCGCAGATGCCTCCAATGATTGGGTCTAAAGATAAATAAAGGTCAAATTATAACTTGATATTTTGGTAGGTAAAGCAGTTTGGAGCAGCTGCAAGAGAGGTAATGATTAGCCTCAATATGCAGTTGCTCCGACCAGGTGGGATGACCAAGACATGTGATGGTTAAGTGTGTGAGGGGGACTGTGCACTTTCCTAAAGGAATCTAAAATGAGCGACAAACAAACAAACCCGAAAACCAAACCAAGTGCAATGACAGAGGTTCCCCTCCAGAAGAGAGGAGAGGAAGAGAGTAGGAAGTGAGGGTGCACAGTGTGTGGGGGGGGGGGGGGGGGAGAGCTGGGATGGGTGAGTGTGATATGTGAGAAAGTGAAACAGTTGAGAGGTGAAAGAAAGGGGGATGTGTGTGAAGGGTGACGTGAAGTGAAGTGCAGGAAAGAGGTACTAGGAAGGGGAGCAAGGGGAAGGAGGGGAAAATGGGAACAGAGTAGGGATAGGGAAGGGGAGAAAGGGAAAAAGGGGGGGGGAAGAGGAGGGAGGAGGGAAGGGGAAGAGAAGAGGGAGGGGTAAGGAAAAAGAAAGGTCGAAAAGGAATAGGGAAAAAGGGGAGAAAAGGAGGGAAAGGAGGAGAAAAGGGAGGAGGGGGAAAAGGGAGAGGGGGGGGGGGAGGAAAAAGGGAGGGGAAGGGGGGACAGGGAAAGAGAAAAAAGGGGGGGGGGGGGTTTGGAATGTGAGGAGACAAGGAGAAAGATGAAGGGGAAGTGATTGGGTGTGATGTGAAAAATGTGCGGTGAACATACTACAAAGTTAGAACAAATAATGATCAAACTAGTGACATCATGTGTGTGTGCGTGAGTTGGAATTATAATCCTACCTGGGTTGTAAAGGTCAATCATAAACTGCTGACCGTGGGGTAGTAGTACGATGACCAATACTATATTTTATACTATAGAGAGGACCCTCAGCCTCGTATCACTTGTATGGTGATGTTGTAATGGGACTGCTGAATCACTGGGATGAAAAAGGCACCCAATCTGAAAGCGAGAAAGTTAATCATAAGCAGTCAGATCAGACCAGGGGTCTAATAGCCAAGTAACTCACAGGGTTTTCTTGTGAAGACCACCTAGAGGTCTGTGGGGTTAGGGCCACGGGTATAGCCGTCCTAGTGTGCCTGTACATACCGTGTGTCAATCCCAATGGTAGTCTGGTCCTGCAGAGGTAGCTGTATTGTGGTGGGTACTGCTTGGTCCTTTTAAAGGGGTGAGGGCGGTACTAGTGGCCGGAAATGGGTCACCGGAAATACTCGGTGAGCCAATGGCTCGATCGATGGATGCATCCCCGCGCAGATCCAAATCCCAGGTGTGGGTGGCCGCCAAACGGGCAGGCCGCGTGTGGCGTCCCCGGCGTTCCCAGCGGCCATCTTGTGGCCCGTAACCGACGTCATTTCCGACGCAAATAGCGTGACGTACGCTCGTCATGCGCACCAGCGGCGTCCCGCGCGTGCGCAATGGCGAGCGTCGTCCGGAGATGTGCCGGGAATGCCGCCGACGAGGGTATTCCAACGATCGATCGCACGGGACCAGCCCAAGTGCGTCGATCGTGGAGAAAAAGGAGGCGCTTGTGGTGGAATAGGGCGTCACTCCTTACCCTCGTCGGGAAGGCGTTAGAGCGCCCCCCGAATCCAAGCGGCACGGCGGACTCCCGGCAGTCCCTAGTGGCGGAACGACACCCCTCCCATGAGAACATCGATCGACCTGCGGCGAAATAAAGATGAAGTAGAATAAAAATAAATATAAAAAATAATAAATAAAAATAAAAATAAATATAAATAATCAAAATGAAAATAATAATAAAAAATAATAATATTAAAAAAAAAAAAAAATTGAATAATGATGTGGTGAGAAAGAAAGAACCCCAAGGGTGAAAAAGAAGAGAGAAAGTTTGAAAAAGTAAAGATAAACCACAGCATCAGCATCGCCGCAGGGAGATCAATGAACGAGCTCGATTACAATGATGGGTGATGAATACTCTGACAGGTTCAAGTATAGAAGCATAAAATGAAACAAAAATGGTTTCACACATTATATTAATCAAGTACATACTTAGATTTGTACAAAAATATATATAAGACACATTTATTAGATGTATATCGTATATATACATAAAACTCTGGTTGGAAAAACGTCACCCTATCTGTATGTTAGTTTGGTATGGTCTCAGTTCATGTCCTCGTCTGAGTAGGAGACGGGGAAAAAAGATGGAACGTATTGTAGATTGCAGAGTATGTTCCCGGGAGAAGGGGGAATTTGTCAACATTTCTGTTTGCAAAAGCGATATGAATATTTTTGATATTTATTCATATATTATCATGAAGGGAGGGGGTAATCAGTATACTATCATGGAAAAAACAGGGAGGCAATCAAATAGGGAAGGCGAAACAGGGGCTGCAGAGACGAAAAACCCAAAAACCAGGGCATTGATCGAGTGGACTGAAATAGGCCACGATGTAAAGGACTATAATAGTGAATGTATACCCTTACTGTGTTTTGCCGGAAACGAAACCTTTTAGAAAGGGAGCGAAGGAGATGGATTCATTGAGGCCCGGCGTCTTTGTGGCGCCGAGTCTGTGAATCCATCTCTGTTCGCACTGGAGGAGTACTTTGTTCCAGTCGCCGCCTCGATCGGGTATGTGGATCCGATCAAGAGCGGCGAATGTGACAGTAGGCATAATATAGTTGTGTACAGTCACTACATGCCGCCCGAGGGGCAGGTAGTGGTTGCCAATCTGCATGCAGTAAATATGTTTGGATATACGTCTGTGGAGCTCCTGTTTCGTCTTCCCTATATAAAACGCACCACATTCGCATAGCATGATGTAAACAATCCCTTTAGTTTGACAGTTCACAAAGTGGGATGGATGGAATGTTGACCCATTGGGAAGAAGGAACGTTTTTTCACGTTTTACATATTTACATACTGAGCAGTGACTACACGGGAAAGTACCTAAAGTAGAACAGTGTTTGAACCTTTTCGTCTCGTTTCTGTATTCACTTTGTACGAGTCGATCCCGCAGTGAAGTGGCCCGTCTGAAAGTTATTGCAGGACTGGCGGGAAGAAATTGGCTGATTTTAGGGTCATCTTTTAGAATGGGCCAGTACCGTAGAATAATTCTTCTAATGGTATCGTGCTGTTTGGAAAATCTCATGATGATCCTGGTGAATTCCACACCAGAATCATTTTTGGTCTTCTTAGGTGCAAGCAAAGTCGGTCGAGACTGCGCAAGGGTACGGTTGTAAGCCTTGCGCAGGCATGACCGGCTATATCCGCGTGCCAGTAAACGGGACTGGAGTAGACTCGCCTCATGAAATAAAAACTGACCTTTATTTTTTCTAAGGTACCTCTGTTTTACAGCTGTTCTTCTCTGCTTCCTGTTCGTCTAGTCTGCGGATATGGGCGGGTATTGTGCGGCTATTTCGTCATTTCCCTTAAGCCGCACGGACTCCTGGGAGCTTGTGTCATTGTTACCAGGAGTCATTGTGGAGGCCTGCCACGAGTTATCGCGGGATTTGAAGAACGGAAGTGACGCTATTAGGACCGTCTGTGTTGTTTAAATTTTTTTTTTGCCATCTCAAGGGGCGGGAACTTCCTGTGACGCCGCCCGTTGTGATGGCAACCAACTAACTTTACGTCGCTCCACAAAGCTACTATTGAGCATGCGCGGGAATGAGCAAAGCATGCTGGTAGCTCAGCATCGAGGGAACAAGGAAGTAAATGCTTGTGGGCTTCACATGCCCACAAGCAAGATGAAAACGGCAGGACAGATTTTATATAAGTTGAACTTTACAACGAAAGCGGACATCGGGCAGGCTCAATCTCCAAAACAGTGAGATTGCAAGTGTCAATGTTTGATTGTGTTAATGTTTGCCAAAAAAAAAAAAAAAAAAGTGGAGCTCCGCTTTAAGAGTGAGCTTTAAGAGAGCTATAAGTGAAGAAAACAAACAATTTTTTAAATATATATATATATATATATATATATATATATATATATATATATATATATACATACACATATTGTATATTAATGTGTAAATTACATAATAATTAAATTTCTTTAATTTATCACTATTGAGATATATATATATATATTTTTTGAATCAAGTGGACAGGCCTACCATATGCAAGAGTCCCAATGAGAACTGAACTTGTAGAGCAGTAGTGGCTGCATTGTTACACAAATCGCATATTATGTGACAACATTTTAATTACCTTTTAACTTGTTATGAAATAAAATGTGGATTGTATTTTATCATATGTGATAAGTTGTGAATTTTCAGTACCTTAAAAGTCCATTTTTTTTTGTCTATTAAATAATCTTTAACATGTTAATGTTTTTTAAAAATAATCTGCAGCTTTTGTTAAAATACTACCTTGTGATCCAGCCATAAAGGTCTCTGTACAGGTACTTCCAGGTATTGTCAGCTCTACTTCTCTAGATAAAGAGTGCTGCCAGCATATCCAGGATCTGATTTCAAGGCACAAACGTTAATTGCAAGATCACATAAGAATGTTTTTTCAGGGTTTTGCAAGATCCGTTAATCAGACATGTGTCATTACTTATTATGAATTATAAATGGGCTGCTAGCACACAGCAACGGACCTAAAACTTAACATGACCTTTTTTTTTTTTCCACCACTGCTTACATTATAATAATACACTTTGATAAAATGTAGTGTACTGTATATTTCATCCTGCACACTTGTGAGATGTTCCTAGCAAATCCTTTATGCAGTATTCTTATACCAAAAAATGTTTTTAACACCTACCTCTACCTGGTGAGAAAATAAGTTCTGTTATCACTTCATACTACTTTCCCCAGGCATAAATATTAACTGAGTGATAACAGACCTTGGGAGATATTTCAAGGGATAATACTGCAGGAGAGAAAAATATTTGGTGATATTAACACCAGTGTTAAAAATATGCTTTGTGAATTTGAGAATGATATTGTTATCTCCCATTTCAGGCGCTATGTAATAGCTCTCTAATTCTGAGTGATAACACTTATCATCCTTTAGTGAATCAGGCACATAAAGCCCTGTGTGAATGGAGTTAGTATAAACTAGTACACCTTTGCCTTCTTATGTAAATTACACATTGGATGAAATAACTTTGTTTCATTATTCATTTTCTTTTTTTTTTATCAACTAACCTGTTAGGTCTCATGCACACTGGACGTTTTTAACGCAGAACTAGGGGTGTCTGGTGTTTTTTTTGCTGCATGTTAGCCTATGTGTCCATTGCACACATAGGTGTTTAGAACAGTTTAGCGGCAGGGGAGTTTAGAGGCAGAAAAAAACAAAACAACTGACAGTGTGTAAGCAGGCGCAGTCTACCTTCTCCACTGCAGGTGGTGCTCATCCACAGCAGCCTTGTAGCTGGAGAGGAAGTCCAGAGGAACACAGTTCCTCTATGGTAGCTCGGATCACTGGGGAAGCAATCTGGTTGGATGCTGTGGCCCCATGTGACTCTGGCAGCCATCTTAAGTCAGGCAGAGTCTATTTAAGGTCCTGGTTTCCAGGCTTGGTGCGCTTTTTGCTAGTTGGTAGAGTAGGGACAGGTACCCCACTTGTTGGGGACAGCACTAGCAGTAGGGAAAGGTTCCCGGATGAGGAGGGAATGAGTAGGGTCGCAACCTCTTTGGGCATCATCCCATTTGGAAACGAGATGGCCAGGTCTCATTTTACTCTATACAGACGCTGTCAGTCCAACTGAGACCTGGTCCTACTGGAAACTGTGAGTGCACCCAGCTGGGCATACTCCCCACTGGGTTTATCATGAACTGTTGCTGTATGATTTAAATATAGGTTTACCATTGCAACTGACCCATGAATCAGACTGAGACAGAAGTGCAGTACAAATCACAATTTTTAATAAAATGGTAAAATGGTACAAACAGTGCAAATGTAGTCAAAACATAGCCAGGGTTCGGTAACCAGAGCAGGCCGTCAGAACAAGCCAGTAAAACAGGAATCCAGAGATCAGTGTAGTCAGAGGCAGCAAACAGGATCAGGAAACAGAAGGGAAGTCACCCAGGCAAAAGTCTTTAACAGAAAAACACAGCAGAGAGTATCCAGATATGCTGACCAAGGCGAAAGTACAGGAGATCTTGTCCAAGCAGCTTAAATAGCCAGCAGGCTGATTGACGAACAGGATATGATCATCAGGTGAATCACTGTGGAATGATGAGTATAGGCAATTAACCAACAGCTGAGCAGCCCAAGCTCTGAGAAGGGAGGGCTGAGCCCAACCCTGACAGTGTGTGAATCATTGGCACTGCACCACACCTACAAGTGCAGAAAAACTGCTTGATGAGCCTAAACGTTAGTAAATGCATCTAAACACGCATTAATGATAGGCTCATTTAGAGCTTGAGCGTTAATTCATTTCAATGGCCAGAATAAATTATTATTCTGGCCAATGAAATGAATTAACGCCCAAGCAATTGACGTGCCTAAATGTGCTACACGCACCAAGTGTTTTTTTCTGCAAAACGGTGCTGCCAGGAGAAAAGGTGTCTAGGAGAGATAGCCAAAGTGTCCAGTGTGCATGAGGCCTTATATTCACAAGTAAAGCCAGGTCACATGAGTTACATCATTTTCTTTTTCTTTACAACTTCTTATTGATGACAAATGGAAGTTTGGAAAAAATAAAATTTGGAAATCAGAGTACTGAATTTGAATGCAGTAATTTATGTTTATTTCACCTTTTAAAATATTTGCTGTCATTTTGGATTTCTAATTGTATAAATGCATACAGTCGCAGACAAAGTGCTGCTATACAGGCTGGTGCAAAAGTTGAGTCTGAATCCAGCTTATGGCTGAGGTGTGAGGTATTCTAATATAAAGTTGGGGTATATGACAAAACCAAGCTTTGAAGAAGACCCAAGATGTTGTAATGTGAGCTTGTTGGCTAGCAGGTTCTCAAATTTTCTGCCAACAAATGTTTGTTGTCGGACTTTCCGATCATGTGTACACAAGTCTGTCTGACAAAAGTCCATGCATGCTCAGAATCAAGTTCGAGCCGGAAGCGTTCGGTCTTGTAAAACTAGCGCTTTTAATGGAGATATCACGTATGTCTTGTACGTCACTACGTTCGTAATTGTTGGTCAACATTTGTGTGACTGTGTGTATGCAAGACAAGTTGCAGCCAACACCCTTCGAACAAAAATACAGTTTTGTTGTCGGAAAGTCCGATCGTGTGTACGGGGCATTAGTATGCCACCAAGGGTTCAATAGTGGCTGATTTCTGTTCCTCCGCCATTATCTCCAAGACTTCCAGGACAACCCATGGATCCTGACAATATTACACAGCCCAATGGCCATCCAGATCAGGTTCCTATTCTCACCTATTCCCACTGTGGAGCTCTCATAACCACCATTCACTGAAGCGTCAGAGATGCATCACATCTTGTCCTGGAAGATGGAACTTAAACTTCACCCATAAGGTGCTTCCAAACACTTAACTTCAGGAGATCCCCTGAACTCTTTACATAGGATGAAGTTGAATGGTCTGCAGACTTGCCAGGGACAGCAAGTTCAAGTGGAGTGGAGTGGAGCAAGTTAACCCTTTAACTTAATTTCCCACAACTCCCATGTTTCTCGGACACATCCAGGGAAGACAAGTGTGTTCCCTACCTCAGCAGCTCAGAGAGACCCCACCTAATGCAGCTGAAGTAGCTGGGAAAATGATCTGTAGCTAGGTGAGTGGCCCTCCACTTTTAAAACCAGCAAGCAGTCAGCCAGGCAGGAGCTTAACAGAATGCAGCTTCTCAAGAAGACCTAGCTACTGCGTGGACCCCTCTTTGATTGCTACTAGAGTACTCCAGTTCCAGTCTGATGTCCCTTTGCCCTGAGGCCTTGGATCCCTCCAGCTGTCCACCTCACGTATAGGCCGTTACATTGATTTTAATCTCCAACCACTTGTCAGGCGGACACCTTTGTACCTTAACCACTTGCTTACCAGGCACTTACACCCCCTTCCTGCCAAGGCCATTTTTCAGCACTGTCGCACGTTGAATGACAATTGCACAGTCATGCTACACTGTACCCAAACACATTTTTTATCATTTTCTTCACACAAATAGAGCTTTCTTTTGGTGGTATTTAATCACTTATGGGTTTTTTATAAAGTAAATTTTGTAACTAAGTAATTTTTCGCCTTCACTGATGTGCCCTGATGAGGCGGCACTGATGGGCATTGATAGGCTGAACTGGTGGGCATTGATGAGGTGGCACTTATGGGCACTGATGAGATGGCACTGATGAGGAGGCACTAATATTTAGCACTTATGGGCACTGATAGGTAGCACTGTTATGTGGCACTGATGGGCACTGTTGGGTGGCACTGTTGGGTGGCACTGATGGCCACTAATAGGGGTCACTGGTGGGCACTGATAGGCGGCACTGGTGGGCACTGATAGGCAGCACTGGTGGGCACGGATGGGCATTGATTGGTGGCACTGATGGGCGACACTGATGGGCATTGATCAACAGCATTGATGGGCATTGATGGGCAGCACTGATAGGTGGCACTGATTGCTAGCACTGACTGGCATTGCTAATGGGCACTGATTGGTGGCACTGATTGCTGCCACTGGTGGGCACTGATTGCTGCCACTGGTGGGCACTATATGCTGGCAATGGTGGGCACTGTTTTCTGACACTATTTATTTATTGTATTCAGACCACTTATAATCAGTGGCCTGATTACATCCCTAGATGTCCCCCTGTGAGGAGATGCCGCTTATCGGCTCTCCTCTCCTCAAACTCTGTCAGTGTGAGGCGAGGAATGCCGATTACCGCCATCTCCTTGTTTACTTGTGACCAGCTGTGATTGGACACAGCCGATCACATGGTTAAAGAGCCGCAGACGTGGCTCTTTACAGAGAATGGGGTTGCGCTGTGTCCTAGCAACACGGCGCAGCTGCGATCACCGCGATGCGCCCCCTCCGGGAACACTAGAGGGCCGTACTGGGACGCCATCATATGACAGCGTCCCAGAACGAGAGCTGCGCGGCCCCGCCGTCATTTGACGGTGGACGGGCAGCAAGCAGATAAAGATACCACGTACACCATAAGACTGTTAGAGGGTTTGGATGTACAGGTAGACTACATAATAGCCACTGCCGATGTTGCCTCCCTGTACACTTGTATACCCCACCAGCTGGGGATTGAAGCAGTTCAACATTTTTTGAATCGTGAACATTCTCTTACCGAACTTCAGAATAGTTACATTATTGAATTATTAGAGTTTGCCACCAAACATAACTATTTCAGGTTTGATCACTGATTTTTCCTTCATCAAAAAGGCGTGGAAATGGGGGCCAGCCTCGCCAATCTGTATATGGCCAAGTGGGAGGAGGATGTCGTCTTTGCCCAGGATAGTCCTTCACTAGTTCTATGGGCTAGATATATTGACAATATCCTCCTACTATGGGATGGCAGTCCAGAGGCTTTAGATAAATTTTTTACTTTTTTGAATAGGAACGACCGAGGTATATCTCTGTCCTATGAATCTAGCCAAAATAAAATTCACTTTTTAGATTTAATACCTACTTTAAACCAACTGATCGTAGCGGCTTTATCCCTATGGATAGTTGCCACCATAGATCCTGGCTCCGTTCTGTCCTGCGCAGCCAGTTCCTGCGGTTACGCAGAAACTTTACTGACACCGAGACTCAAAACACAAGCCATGACTCTTAGACAGAGGTTTCTCGACAAGGGTTATGACCAAGCCGAAGTAGACTCTGAGCTACAGAACACCTAAGGGCTGCATAGATGTTCATTATTGGTTGACAAACCCAGACAAGACTCAGATGAATGGTCTTTCAAATGGACAATGCTAATCATTAACAAATATTGGAACATACTAAAATGTGACCGCATTCTGGGCACCTTGTTACCTGAACAGGCCAAAGTAATCTACAAGGGCGCTCCCTCTTTACAGAGCAGAATTGCGCCAAATATCATGAATCCACCAGTTCGAGACTAATTTTTCCATAATTTTGTGGGTAACTACCCTTGTAAAAAATGCGCTGTATGTCAAAATAACACACAGGGTTGGCGAAAAAGTTCAGATCCACTATCATCAATCGTGTGTACCCTAATAAACAATTCTGCACATGTGCCCCTAAACATGTCGTTTATTTGATAACTTGCCCTTGTGGCAAACAGTATGTTGGACAAACTATCTGTACATTCACGATCAGCATTGATACTAAGCATAGCGTACCTAGACACTATAGACAGTACCAGAGTTTTTAGTTATTGAATGGGGAGTGGGACATTAATGCCTTTATTAATAAGGCCTACATTTTTCAAGAATTTCTGGGTGTTTTATACTATTTACACAATTTTAACTTTTATTTTTAACTTTTGTCATTATGGTCTGCATTGTCCATGAATATTTGCTATACACAGTATTGATATTTCTTGACCCCATCCAAGTGTCAGGCCCGATGTGATTGTCAGAAATGTAATATACTGTATATACTCGAGTATAAGCCGAGTTTTTCAGCACATTTTTTGTGCTGAAAGTGCCACCCTTATACTCCAGTCAAGCACTTTTCTGCAGCAAAAAAAAATAATTTCCGACCCGACTATGGGGCCCCGTATCTCGGTGCCACTTGGTGCTAGAAACCCCAAATTTGGTGTGCCAACCCAGCGGAACTAGCACTACAACATATCCATGATGGGGTTCCTAGCACCAAGTGACCCCGAGATACAGGGCCCCAAAGTCAGTCAACTGTGTCCTCCTGCAGCAATGTCATTTCGGGACCCTTTGGGTCCAGAGACCCCAAACTACCAAGTTTGAAGTTTGGGGGACCTATGGCTGCAAATGGGCACAGTGAGGCATGCAAATGGGCACAGTGAGGCTGCAAATGGGCATTGTTGACCCTCTTTTCCACTTACAGTAGCTGCGCATTTCTCACCCTAGGCTTATACTCGAGTCAATACGTTTTCCCAGTTGTTTCTGGTAAAATTAGGTGCCTCGGCTTATATTCGGGTCGGCTTATACTCGAGTATATACGGTATATATTTTTTATGTAAAAATGGGAATAGATGCGCTACTAAATAACTGGTGCAATTTACATAATATCTGTGATACACCTATGCTAAAAAGCCAAAAGTGCACTACTAGATAAAATAAGTGTGCCGCTACATGCACAATGAAACAAATTAACTGATTTTGAGCAAGAGTTTAGATAAAAAAAAAATATTAAATAATGAAACAAAAATGATACAAAAATAGATCAGCATACATGAACTGTTCTAATCAAAAAACAAAGCTGTTCTACTCAGAAGAAAGTCCGTAAAAGGTACAATACAAGTCCATTGACCATAATTCTTTAAATACAGGTTCCCAAATAGGATGATTTCTTCACAGTAACACTCCTCATGTATGTAATTGTATAACAAAATGCGCAAATAAAGGTGTAAAAAAATGCACATAAGTGCCACATGCAGTTGTAAATGGACCTCATAGAGACTATACTACACAGCAACATGTTACCCTGACTGAGTCACAGAGACATTGTTGTTAAGAGCCCATGTTTGTGCAATTTTTATAATCTGTTTTGTATTATTCTGCAGCATATGCATTTTTTTACTTGTTTTGCATTATTGCTTCTAACTTTGCATCAGAGTTCCCCTCTGTCTAATCATTAGCCGATCACCTAATAAGTAGACATGTGCGATTCGTTTCATATGAATCGAAAAATCGTACGAATTTCTATAAATTTGTACATTCGGGAGGATCCGAAATACGAATTGCTATGCTTTTGATTTTTTTTACAAAATACAAAATTTTATTTACGAATTTTGGATCCAAATTCCATTACAACGGAAACGTGACTTGTGTTTTGTTGACCAATCAGATGTTTTCTTCTGCTGCTGAGTAAGGGTTGGCAAAATTACCTTTTTTAATATAGGAGTGGAAGACTGGTACTGGTAGTCGATACGAGATTCAGAATTGGACAAAATAAGAATGTTTGTTAATTACGATTATTCGTTTTGATGAAGTTAAAAACCCAGGAAGTCAGCACAGCACAGGGTTGGTGGGAGCCCCTCAATGAGCACAGCACAGGGATGGTGGGAGCCCCTCATAATGATAAATTCATCATAACGAACGTTCGTAATTGTTACGAAAAGTTAACGAACCTTCGTATTTCGAATTCGTATTTCGTACGAATGCAAATTGAATTTCAGACACGAATTACGATATGCGAATTAACGGCTAATACGAAATGGAACGAAACTAAACAAATTTATTGACGTCGCACATGTCTACTAATAAGCTAATAATTCATGTTCCATGTAACTAGAGGCATGGCAGGTATGTATCCTTTATGTACATTCTATGTACTAAAAGGTGTCCCACTTTCTCAGCTCAGAAAGTTGGAGGGTGTGGTGGTGAGGTGGGGGGTTTTGGTGGTGGATCACAAGATTCAGTTTGCTTACTAATACAAAAATTGTGACATTCCTAATAAAACAGATATTGCTGGGAGGTATGCTATGGCAAATTTATACATCTACACAATACATACAAAAACGATCAGATATATCAGCAATGTAATCTTGTTTCATAGAACATGCACACAGTCAAAGGCAACATATTACTTTTTTTTAACTGAATTGCCAGAATCAGACTAATCTTTTTTTCCCTGTTTTAATATCTGGCTGTTGAAATCCTCAGCTGTGATAAATTAAGCTACTTATTAATCTAATTATCGTACATTCATCCGAGCAAACTTTCAACTTTCATGTGACTTGAAAAGGCCATTCAACCTTTTTCCTCCTTTTCTGCAAAGAGCTCAACCTTCCACCAATTAATATCAGTCTAAAGTTATACTGAGTGGAAAAACCTTCTCATTAATTACTCAGTGGAACAATGGCAACTGAGAAAGCTCGAATACTTGGGCAGAATTCCTTTGATAGGCTGCTCAATGCTCTCCTAATTTTGGAGATGGCTCAAAGAGAGTCCACTTCTTATTGTAACTGTGGGGCCAGAGATTAGCTAATAAGAGTGTCTGCAAAAAAAAAAAAAAGTCTTACATTAACTCTTTCTGAGGTTCTCTGCCAATTGCCTAAAGGTATATGGAAAATTCAAAATGCATTATTAAAATGATGCTTGTATAAAATTATATTAGATGCCACAATGTGATCTGATCTGGGGGTGCAGTGAAAAAAAGTCAGAGGGCATAATGGCAATAGTGTGACAGAGATGCATGGAACCAGTATTCCCTGTTCACAGTGCGCTTCTGTACCAGGAAACCAGGAAATACGTCTTACAGATGGTGCCGAGAGGGTGCAAGGGGGAACAGAGAACGCTAGTATGTGTTAGGCTGTCATTTGAGTAGGATGATTAAATCTGTGCCCCCTTATATCAGGTGTTCCTATCAGAATCCCCCCTCACATCACAAGTCCTCACAGAGTTCCCCCTTACATCAGGGTTCCAATAAGTGTCCCCCTTACATCAGGGTCCCTATAAGTGTTACCCCTTACATAAGGTGTCCTCATCAGAATGCCCCCTAATGCCTCGTACACCCGAGCAGACTTTCCCGCGGGAATGCCCGCCGGACAATCCGCCTCGTGTGTGGGCGCCGGCGGCCTTTTTGGCGCCAAAAGTCTTGCGGACTAAGTCTGAAGTTTTGTTTTCAAATTATCCGCTGAACTTGGCAGTCCGGCGGACAATCCCGCGGTTAGTATGCTAGTCCACCGGACTTTTGGAAATGAACGGACTTGCCGATCATCGGAAAGTCTGATCGTGTGTACGAGGCATTACATCAATTGTCCCCATCAAATCTTATGGATTAGTGAATGCACTCTCAGAGATCTAGGGGAGGGGGGCACAACTAAAACCTGGGGGGCATAGCCCACCCCAGCACCCCCTAGATCCGGGTCTGTCACTGACCTTCCTTTCCTCTATTAGGTCGGCAGTTTTGGACAGTCCTTTCAAGCATTACAAATGTTGAACATTATGTGTGGCCCTTTGATGGAGTCAGGGGAGCATTTGAGGCCCCCTTTAGCTCATAAGTTGACAAGTGCTGGTCTAAATGAAACCCCAACTCAAGTCAAAGCCATAAAAGCCCAACATGGGAATCATTCACACCACAACTCTTGCATTAACAAACATTAAATACACGTACACAAACTGTTTTTTTACAGTGCTGCATTGAATTTTTTTTTTGTGTGCTGCAGTACGATTTTTCAATACATTGCACTGCATTGAGAAGATTTTTTTTTTTCAGTGTGAAGGTTTTTTCCTTCCTATTAAACATGTGATTTTTTGTAACTTGCGGCAAAAAACTGCTCAGAGATGCAGAACTGGAATTGTTACAAATAATGCTAATTCGCTGGTAAATCCCAAAACAGGTCTTATGAACAAGCCCCTTCAACCACTGTCAGTTTTTTTGAATCTTATTCAAAAAAATATTTGAATCTATTGGGTACATTTCTCTAGTTCCTATGTGGTCATCAGGACAGAAAGTGAGAGGAAATGTACCCATCAATAAAAGCCCAAAAGAGATACTAGTGCCCCGTACACACGATCTGACTTTCCGACAACAAAACTGGATTTTTGTTCGAAGGGTGTTGGCTGCAACTTGTCTTGCATACACACAGTTACACAAATGTTGGCCAACAATTACGAACGTAGTGACGTACAAGACATACGTGATATCTCCATTACAAGCGCTAGTTTTACAAGACCGAACACTTCCGGCTCGAACTTGATTCCGAGCATGCATGGACTTTTGTCCGACGGACTTGTGTACACATGATCGGAAAGTCTGACAACAAACATTTTTTGGCAGAAAATTTGAGAACCTGCTAGCCAACAAGCTCACATTACAACATCTTGGGTCTTCTTCAAAGCTTGGTTTTGTCATATACCCCAACTTTATATTAGAATACCTCACACCTCAGCCATAAGCTGGATTCAGACTCGACTTTTGCACCAGCCTGTATAGCAGCACTTTGTCTGCGACTGTATGCATTTATACAATTAGAAATCAAAAATGACAGCAAATATTTTAAAAGGTGAAATAAACATAAATTACTGCTATCAAATTCAGTACTCTGATTTCCAAATTTTTTTTTCCCAAACCATTTGTCATCAATAAGAAGTTGTAAAGAAAAAGACAACGATGTAACTCATGTGACCTGGGTTTACTTGTGAGTATAAGGCCTCATGCACACTGGACACTTTGGCTATCTCTCCTAGACACCTTTTCTCCTGGCAGCACCGTTTTGCAGAAAAAAACACTTGGTGCTTGTACACACGTGTAGCACATTTAGGCACGTCAATTGCTTGGGCGTTAATTCATTTCATTGGCCAGAATAATAATTTATTCTGGCCATTGAAATGAATTAACGCTCAAGCTCTAAATGAGCCTATCATTAATGCGTGTTTAGATGCATTTACTAACGTTTAGGCTCATCAAGCAGTTTTTCTGCGCTTGTAGGTGGGGTGCAGTGCCAATGATTCACACACTGTCAGGGTTGGGCTCAGCCCTCCCTTCTCAGAGCTTGGGCTGCTCAGCTGTTGGTTAATTGCCTATACTCATCATTCCACAGTGATTCACCTGATGATCATATCCTGTTCATCAATCAGCCTGCTGGCTATTTAAGCTGCTTGGACAAGATCTCCTGTACCTTCGCCTTGGTCAGCATATCTGGATACTCTCTGCTGTGTTTTCCTGTTAAAGACTTTTGCCTGGGTGACTTCCCTTCTGTTTCCTGATCCTGTTTGCTGCCTCTGACTACGCTGATCTCTGGATTCCTGTTTTACGGGCTTGTTCTGATGACCTGCTCTGGTTACCGAACCCTGGCTATGTTTTGACTACATTTGCACTGTTTTACCATTTTACCATTTTATTAAAAAGTGTGATTTTTACTGCACTTCTGTCTCAGTCTGATTCATGGGTCCTGACACACACAGTCAGTTGCAATGGAAAACCTATATTTAAATCATACAGCAACAGTTCATAATAAACCCAGTGGGGAGTATGCCCAGCTGGGTGCACTCACAGTTTCCAGTAGGACCAGGTCTCGGTTGGACTGACAGCGTCTGTATAGAGTAAAATGAGACCTGGCCATCTTGTTTCCAAATGGGATGATGCCCAAAGAGGTTGCGACCCTACTCATTCCCTCCTCATCCGGGAACCTTTCCCTACTGCTAGTGCTGTCTCCAACAGGTGGGGTACCTGTCCCTACTCTATCAACTAGCAAAAAGCGCACCGAGCCTGGAAACCAGGACCTTAAATAGACTCTGCCTGACTTAAGATGGCTGCCAGAGTCACATGGGGCCACAGCATCCAACCAGATTGCTTCCCCAGTGACCCGAGATACTATAGAGGAACTGTGTTCCTCTGGACTTCCTCTCCAGCTACAAGGCTGCTGTGGATGAGCACCACCTGCAGTGGAGAAGGTAGACTGCGCCTGCTTACACACTGTCAGTTGTTTTGTTTTTTTCTGCCTCTAAACGCCCCTGCCGCTAAACTGTTCTAAACACCTATGTGTGCATGGACACATAGGCTAGCATGCAGCAAAAAAAAAAAAACACCAGACACCCCTAGTTCTGCGTTAAAAACGTCCAGTGTGCATGAGACCGAACAGGTTAGTTGATAAAAAAAAAAAAAGAGAATGAATAATGAAACAAAGTTATTTCATCCAATGTGTAATTTACATAAGAAGGCAAAGGTGTACTAGTTTATACTAACTCCATTCACACAGGGCTTTATGTGCCTCATTCACTAAAGGATGATAAGTGTTATCACTCAGAATTAGAGAGCTATTACATAGCGCCTGAAATGGGAGATAACAATATCATTCTCAAATTCACAAAGCATATTTTTAACACTGGTGTTAATATCACCAAATGTTTTTCTCTCCTGCAGTATTATCCCTTGAAATATCTCCCAAGGTCTGTTATCACTCAGTTAATATTTATGCCTGGGGAAAGTAGTATGAAGTGATAACAGAACTTATTTTCTCACCAGGTAGAGGCAGGTGTTAAAAACATTTTTTGGTATAAGAATACTGCATAAAGGATTTGCTAGGAACATCTCACAAGTGTGCAGGATGGAATGTACAGTACACTACATTTTATCAAAGTGTATTATTATAATGTAAGCAGTGGTGGAAAAAAAAAAAGGTCATGTTAAGTTTTAGGTCCGTTGCTGTGTGCTAGCAGCCCATTTATAATTCATAATCAGTAATGACACATGTCTGATTAACGGATCTTGCAAAACCCTGAAAAAACATTCTTATGTGATCTTGCAATTAACGTTTGTGCCTTGAAATCAGATCCTGGATATGCTGGCAGCACTCTTTATCTAGAGAAGTAGAGCTGACAATACCTGGAAGTACCTGTACAGAGACCTTTATGGCTGGATCACAAGGTAGTATTTTAACAAAAGCTGCAGATTATTTTTAAAAAACATTAACATGTTAAAGATTATTTAATAGACAAAAAAAAAATGGACTTTTAAGGTACCGAAAATTCACAACTTATCACATATGATAAAATACAATCCACATTTTATTTCATAACAAGTTAAAAGGTAATTAAAATGTTGTCACATAATATGCGATTTGTGTAACAATGCAGCCACTACTGCTCTACAAGTTCAGTTCTCATTGGGACTCTTGCATATGGTAGGCCTGTCCACTTGATTCAAAAAATATATATATATATATCTCAATAGTGATAAATTAAAGAAATTAAATTATTATGTAATTTACACATTAATATACAATATGTGTATGTATATATATATATATATATATATATATATATATATATATATATATATATATATATATTTAAAAAATTGTTTGTTTTCTTCACTTATAGCTCTCTTAAAGCTCACTCTTAAAGCGGAGCTCCACTTTTTTTTTTTTTTTTTGTATTTTTTTTGGCAAACATTAACACAATCAAACATTGACACTTGCAATCTCACTGTTTTGGAGATTGAGCCTGCCCGATGTCCGCTTTCGTTGTAAAGTTCAACTTATATAAAATCTGTCCTGCCGTTTTCATCTTGCTTGTGGGCATGTGAAGCCCACAAGCATTTACTTCCTTGTTCCCTCGATGCTGAGCTACCAGCATGCTTTGCTCATTCCCGCGCATGCTCAATAGTAGCTTTGTGGAGCGACGTAAAGTTAGTTGGTTGCCATCACAACGGGCGGCGTCGCAGGAAGTTCCCGCCCCTTGAGATGGCAAAAAAATATGTAAACAACACAGGCGGTCGTAATAGCGTCACTTCCGTTCTTCAAATCCCGCGATAACTCGCGGCAGACCTCCGCAATGACTCCTGGGAACAATTACACAAGCTCCCAGGAGTCAGTGCGGCTTAAGGGAAATGACAAAATAGCCGCACAATACCTGCCCATATCCGCAGACTAGACGAACAGGAAGCAGAGAAGAACAGCTGTAAAACAGAGGCACCTTAGAAAAAAAAAAGGTGCGTTTTTATTTCATTACATTAATGCAATCTGATAGAGATACGATTATAAAATAGGGTGGAGCTCCGCTTTAAGACTCCTGAGGAAGCTCTTCTGGGCAAAACATGTAGAGCAAATATGGCTGCATTGTTACACAAATCGCATGTTATGTTACAAATTTTTATTACCTTTTAACTTGTTATGAAATAAAATTTGTATTGTATTTTATCTTATGTGATAAGTTGTGAATTTTTGGCACCTTAAAAGTTCTGCTTTTTTGTCTATATAATTGTTCTAAACTATGGGATGTGGTGCCCCTTTGGCTCTACATTGCCCGACTGTATATTTAGTGTCATGTTATATATGAGATTTAGTGATTGGGTTTACCTCTACTTTAACCACTTGCCGCCCGCCCACCCGCAATGTACTGCAGGTGAGTGGTGGCTGTAGGCAAAGCAACACAATCTTACACCGCTGTACTCCAAACAGCAATAGAGGGAGAATCTTCCAATGGTGACATTAGTAGTGGTGACCTGGGGGGCCCCCGACGGTTTTCCTTCATTTTCAGGTGTTTCCTCTCATTTCCTGTTTTGGCTATGGTACAGGAAGTGAGGTTAAATCTCCCCATTGGGACACAGATGGCAAAGAAGCTGACAGCGGTCATAACCCTCCCTTACTCTATCTAAAATGAAAAAAAAAAATTGCATATTGTTCTAGTTACTATATGAATCATCTGCTCTTACTCTAGATGGCCATGGTTAATAAGTCTGTTTGGGTTTATTTTTTTTTAAAGTGATTTCGCAACAAAATAAAGCATTTAGACATGGATAGGTGAATTTGCTTTGGATATTAAAAATCAACTAAATGACATTTTCAGGCTGTAGTGCTCAGATACAGTTTGGTACCTATTTAAAGAAGTGCTTTAAAACATGTGCAAGTGCATAAACCCATATATATTAATGTGTCCATAAAAGTCCATAAATCATTACTATTAAACCACTGCCACAGAAGTCAGTGAAAATCACCATCTAGTTTACCACCATCTCACCATATAATCTTCACCCCCAAACTATAAGCAGGTCAATATGCACCTGAATATATCTCTTCATGACCTATTTTGATGTCTCCTCCTTTACTACTCCTTATTAAGGCTTTACATAATAAAGAACTCCAAAAAGACAAAGAATGCTTACAATAGTTAAATCCATATTTATCAAACTAATTAAGATTATAAAATAAAGGAAACTCACATCTCACATACACTATATTACCAAAAGTATTGGGACGCCCACCTTTACATGCACATGAACTTTAATGGTATCCCAGTCTTAGTCTGTAGGGTTCTATATTGGGTTGTCCCACCCTTTGCAGCTATAACAGCTTCAAATCTTCTGGGAAGGCTGTCCACAAGGTTTAGGAGCGTGTCTATGGGAATGTTTAACAATTCTTCCAAAAGCGCAATTGTGAGGTCAGGCACTGATGTGGACAAGGCACTGGCTCACAGTCTCTGCTCTAATTCATCCCAAAGGTGTTCTATCGGGTTTCAGGCCAGTAAAGTCCCTCCACCCCAAACTCACTCATCCATGTCTTTATGGACCTTTGTGCACTGGTGCGCAATCATGTTGGAACAGGAAGGGGCCATCCCCAAACTGTTCCCACAAAGTTGGGAGCATGAAATTGCCCAAAATGTCTTGGTGTGCTGATGTCTTAAGAGATCCCTTCACTGGAACTAAGGGGCCAGGCCCAACCCCTGAAAAACAACCCCACACCATAATCCCCCCTCCACCAAATGATTTAGACCAGTGCATAAAGCAAGGTCCATAAAGACATGGATGGTTTGGGGTGGAGGAACATGACTGGCCTGCACAGAGTCCTGACCTCAACCCAACAGAAAAATTTGAGTTGAATTCGAGCAGAGAATGCGAGCTAGGACTTCTTGTCCAACATTAGTGCCTGACCTCACAAATGCACTTTTGAAAGAATGGTCAAACATTTCTATAGACACACTCCTAAACCTTGTTAACAGCTTTCCCAGAAGAGTTGAAGCTGTTAAAGCTGCAAAGGGTGGGCCAATTTAATATTGAACCCTACGGACTAAGACTGGAAAGCCATTAAAGTTCATGTGCGTGTAAAGGCAGGTGTCCCGATACTTTTGGTATAGTGTATATAAAGTGCAACACAGCACTATAAGACAAAGCTTCAAACAGCACTTCATTAATAAGTTTCAGATATAGGGTAAATCATGACAAGGCAGAGACCAACAGAGTTCCAAATATGATGACAATACAAAGTCCTGCCCTTTCATCACTGAACTTCTGTCATGAAGGTTCTGCCAGTAACCGGCGCCATGAAGATCCTGCCAGTAATCAGCGCCTCAGCATCCCTGGTACCCGTTCGCAGGTGCCATTGCGCATGCGCGCGCAAACGAGAGCGCGCGTGCGCGGGCGAGTGCGCGCCCCCATTGGCGCCAATGAGGCTATTTAAATCCGTCTGTCACAGACGGTCCCCGCTGTCTGCTCTACAGCGTTCTGTGTCTGAGAAACCTGATCTGAAGTCTGTTTACCAGTGTTTGACCCGGCTACCCTTGACCTCCCGCTTTCCTCCTGCAACCGACCTTGGCTTCGTCTGTGACCATTCTCCTGTCTTACCCATCTGTACTGCGCTGCCAGCCTGATACCCGACCCGGCCTGCCTGACCATCCAGCCTGCCTGTTGTTCCAGTCTGCATACAGTTCCAGTCTGCCTGTTGTTCCAGTCTGCATACAGTTCCAGCCTGCCTGTTGTTCCAGTCTGCATACAGTTCCAGTCTGCCTGTTGTTCCAGTCTGCATACAGTTCCAGTCTGCCTGTTGTTCCAGTCTGCATACAGTTCCAGCCTGCCTGTTGTTCCAGTCTGCATACAGTTCCAGCCTGCCTGTTGTTCCAGTCTGCATACAGTTCCAGCCTGCCTGTTGTTCCAGTCTGCATACAGTTCCAGTCTGCCTGTTGTTCCAGTCTGCATACAGTTCCAGTCTGCCTGTTGTTCCAGTCTGCATACAGTTCCAGTCTGCTTGTTGTTCCAGTCTGCATACAGTTCCAGTCTGCCTGTTGTTCCAGTCTGCATACAGTTCCAGTCTGCTTGTTTTTCCAGTCTGCATACAGTTCCAGCCTGCCTGTTGTTCCAGTCTGCATACAGTTCCAGCCTGCCTGTTGTTCCAGACTGCCTACAGTTCCAGTCTGCCTGTTGCTATCAACTTACCTTTACCTGCAGTCCTGGTCCAGACCATCCTACTTACCTCATCCGCTGAGCTGATCCAGGGATCTCTCGTTACCAGTCTTACTAGTCCTGCCAGGCACCCGTGCCCCTCCTGACTCCTGGTCCTACTGTCACATTACCAGGGGACCGCGAGTGGGAGCCGCAAGGGAGGCCCTTCTCTGCTAACCAGACTCATTGCTACCAGGGGCGTGACAACTTCCTTGGGGTTTTCCTTGATTGTATGTTGCACCTGGGCTACCTGGCCAGAGGAAAGACATTGGCACCTAATGCTGCATGGGCTCAGCCACCCATGTGCAAGAACCTTTAGTCATCTTCCTGCACAGAGATTACAAATGTCCATTCACTATGCATTGAGGAGGCTGAAGGCAGTGAGGTGACATGGGTTTCTTAATCAGGAATTATGTGTAAAGAGGAAAGGATTGTTGCTACTCTTGACCAGCCCAGGTAACTAAATAATAAGGAGCAGCAGCCTCAGCCTTAGGCCCCATCCCAGCGGGGCAAAATGCATCAGGGTGTGTGGTTTGGTGGAGATTTGTAGGCTAAGGCCACTCCTTATTGTTTATTCCCCTGGGCTGGTCGAAATTGGTGGCAATCCTTCCCTCTTTACATTTACTAGCCCTTTGGATTGGTATTAGCAGGGATTTTTTTCAATGGGAGCATGGGGGAACACAGTTCCGGCATCTCCACAACCTATTTTTGCTGAGGAGGTCTATTGTTGCTGGGGGTGGGTCTTATATTGCTGGGGGGTCAGTTGTTGCTGGGAGAAATCAACTGCTGAGGAAGGGGGGTATTTTTGCTGGCTGCCAGAGAGTCTATTGATGCTGGCTGTGGGGAGATCTGTTGTTGCTGCCGGGATTCTATTGTTGCTGGGGGTGATCTATTGTTGCTGGCGGGGGATCTATTGTTACTGGTTGCAGTGGATCTATTTTACTACTTTTCTTGTTATTATTACCAAATTCCATACAAATTACTTAGCACTACATAATGATACTTGGTTCTGTATTCTCTAAAAGGGAAGTACTGGGAAGTGGGTAGGGGGTGTAACCAAGGAATGATGCTCAGAGGTGGGTAGGGGGTGGAGAAAAGAGGTGACTGAGAAAGGGGGAGTTCCTGCACCTGTTAGCTCAGAAAAAAAGCCCTGGATATTAGGATAAGTCTGCACCCCATGTTCTGGGTCACAGGTACACACGTTCACCTCTACTTTGACCCAAAAGCAATCTAACAGTTCGCAGGAATTATGTGTCACCTGTCTGACTGTGCAGTGTAGAATACATGCATTTATTACAGGACTGGTTGTACTTGATTATACATCCTAATTTTTGTAAGTATTGAAGGGGTTTGTATAAATAAATGTAACTTCAAAACCCTCTTAGCCCCTTTAGATTATGTCTCAGCATTATTTTTTTCTTTTACCTTGTTCTTGTAGCAAAAACAGCTTTTATTACTCCCCTTAATGTTATTATCAGGCTTGTAAAATTCTTTCAAGGCAGCTGCTGGCAGGTCAAGTCTTATTTAGGTAAGCATATCCCCCAGAACTACATCACCCAAGAACACTTTCCCTAAGCACACTGTGTAAGCAGGCTCTTTTGAATTCAAGGCAGCAACATTGCTTAAATAATTGAAAATAAATCAATGTATTCATGTGGAGACGGACAAAGAAGAACGACGTCAAAGTTCTGTAGGAGGGAGAACCCAGGTATGGTTGAGAACACTGCTTGGAATTTTAGTCCAGCAGAGGCAATGTTGTCAGCCCACAACAGGAAGTTAGACACACAAATGCCCCGTACACACAATAGGATTTTTCGATGGAAAATGTTTGATTGGAGCTTGTTGTTGGAAATTCCGACCCTGTGTAGGCTCCATCGGACATTTTCCATCGGAATTTCCATCACACATAATTTGAAAGCTGGTTCTCAAATTTTCGGACAACAAAATCCGTTGTCGTAAATTCCGATCGCGTGTACACAAAGTGCCACGCATGCTCGAAATCAAGCAGAAGAGCAGCACTGGCTATTGAACTTAATTTTTCTCAGCTCGTTGTAAGGCCACTTTCACACTGAAGCGCTTCTAAACTGCCAGTAAAAACACTGAGCGCTTTTGAAGAGCTTTTCAGGAACTTTTGAAGAGCTTTCCATTCATTTCAATGGGGAGGGGAGTTTTTCACAGCCCTACCAGCACACTGCTCCAGTGTGAAAGTGTTCATTGATTTTAATGGAAATAAGTTTTCGTGAGCTTTTTAGGCGCTGTTTTTAGCATGAAAGCGCCTGAAAAGCGCCTCAGTGTGAAAGTGGTCTAAGTGTTGCACGTCACCACGTTCTTGACGTTCGGAATTTCTGACCAACTTTGTGTGACCGTGTGTATGCAAGACAAGTTTGAGCCAACATCCATTGGAAAAAAAACATGGATTTTGTTGTGGGAATGTGCGATCGTGTGTACGGGGCATAACTATGGATTTAGCTGTTTGCCTGGAGTCTTACTTTAACATCTATCTAATCCTGAGCACTGTAGAATACCAATCAAAAGTCAAGAAAAACATGCCCGTCATATCGCTCTCACACCAGCAATGGCTCTCCTGAACCACCTGCACATAAACCAGATATTATCTTAACACTCATTCAGTTCATGTAGCCTCCTCATTGTATTGTGAAGGTGTTTTTAACACGACAAATGTATGATATCTTTTATTTAATCATCACATGTACATTCCATTAAAACATTTATTCTGAGCATTAATGAAAGGCTTTGCACATATTAGAAAAGCCATTCAATGTCACCACATTCCATCCCATAAGAAATATTGTAGAAATTCTCCCGAATTAAAAAGATAACACCTATATATATTTAAAATACAACCATCGTTCAATTATAATGTGTTCCTAATGCCTGTTACCAATTGGTTTTTCAGCTCCTTGGGGATCTCTTACACATTTGTTCATTGTCATATTGTTTAATGAATGTTTTAGTTTCAACATAAATAGAGTTCATTTATATTTAAATTACACCCTCTGCTGATTGGTATGCAAGGTACCTGTATTTGCATATGCTGCTAATGTTCAGCTGCTATTCATCTAGACCTTTCATGTGACATAAAGCACAGTTTTATTTTAATAAAATGGTTTGGAGAGAAGCAGGAAAAAAAAAAAAAAACATAATGCAAGATGCTTTTTTCTTTTTTGGGGGTCCACCTGATGTATGTGTACAAGAATGATGGGTTCCTGTGTCCTTGTGCCCAAATAATGGCATTCTGTGTATCCAGTGGCAGCTGGTGCTCTAAATTTTTGGGGGGGCGCAAACAAACTGAAAAATTCCGAAAAAAAACCCCATCAATTGCAGCCTCACTGTACCATCAATCACAGCCACTGTGCCATCAATCACAGCCACTGTGCCATCAAACGCAGCCACTGTGCCCATCAAACGCAGCCACTGTGCCCATCAAACGCAGCATTCGCCCCTTGCTGACTAACGACACCACAAAACAACTTATTCACTCCTTGGTTATTTCCCACCTCGACTACTGCAACTAGATAAAGGAAGGCCCTTTGTTACACTATCCAGCTCACTCCATGCGCACATATTTCCGTTCCTTGCCCATGCACATGATTATGGCTGCAAATATGTGTATCCCCCACAACTAGCGCTCTACTCTTCCACCAACGGTCAAAGATTGGTTTATTCGTATTCAAAAAACATCTGAAATGGAAGAGATTATACATCAAGCCAAAGAAATGCAATTTAAATTCAACCAAACTTTGTCTTGCTGGCTACAATTCACCACTACCCAAGAATTTCAAGCTTTACAGGATGATACTCTTCTATCCCACATCTCCCTTCCCGATACTTAATGTGTAGCTGGTCTACACATTTCCCTCCTGGTCCTTTGGCTCGGCCTTACATGTTACCTGTCCTCCCCTCCCTTATCTTCCTTCACCTTAGGTTCCCCTTTCCTATTATTAACATTTAGGATAGGATATATCTATTAGGTTAACTTGTCTTATGTATTGGGTCTTTCTATGACTTGTCGATAGCGATACAAGCAATTGTTTAAATGCCAAGTGTGTCCACACCAGTCTCCATTATCTCTTACCTTTTCAGTCTTTTCCATTCTCTCTCTTATGTTAGGACTTCATATCAATTCACATACATACCTTAAAGCTCCATCTCTGTCATAAGTTTAATCCCATTTTAGGTGTCTAGATATAGAATTCCTTCCCATAATAGCAGTTTTGTACTCTTGAGCTTTAGAGATAATAATATTTGTCTACATTTTATCATTTATAGACACAGATCTATTTTGTTCTTTTTGGTGAGCATCCCATACATCACCAGATGTTACAAGTAGTGTTTTATGTCCATGCTTTATTATTTTACGTTATGATGTGTTTCCTTTCTGTACACACTAATATCAGAAATTTATGTACAGCCATGTATATGCCTGAGTTCATTACGTTCTGTAACACATAAGTTCCATATATTGATTCTGATTGGATGTTACTCCATGTTTGTAATATCTGTATACTTGTTTTATGCTCAATAAAAACTTTTGAAAAGATAAAGGAAGGCCCGTAGATGTGGTGTATCTGGATTTTGCAAAAGCATTTGACACAGTTCCCCATATACGATTACTGTACAAAGTAAGGACCATAGGGTGAGTACATGGATTGAAAACTGGCTACAAGGGCGAGTTCAGGGGGTGGTGATAAATGGAGAATATTCGGAATGGTCAGGGGTCCCCCAGGGTTCTGTGTTGGGACCAATCCTGTTTAATTTGTTCATAAATGACCTGGAGGATGGGGTAAACAGTTTAATCTCTGTATTTGCGGATGACACTAAGCTAAGCAGGGCAATATCTTCTCCGCAGGATGTTGAAACCTTGCAAGAAGATCTGAACAAATTAATGGGGTGTGCCACTACATGGCAAATGAGGTTTAATGTAGAAAAATGTATAATAATGCATTTGGGTGACAAAAATATGAATGCAATCTACTCACCACAGGGTGAACCTCTGGAGGAATCTAAGATGGAAAAGGACCTGGGGGTCCTAGTAGATGATAGGCTCAGCAATGGAATGCAATACCAAGCTGCTGCTAACAAAGCAAACAGAATATTGGCATGCATTAAAAGGGGATTAACTCCAGGGATAAAGTGGTAATTCTCCCACTCTACAAGACTCTGGTCCGGCCTCACCTGGAGTATGCTGTACAGTTCTGGACACCAGTCCTCAGGAAGGATGTACTGGAAATGGAGCGAGTACAAAGAAGGGCAACAAAGCTAATAAAGGGTCTGGAGGATATTAATTATGAAGAAAGGTTGTGAGCACAAAACTTATTCTCTTGTCAGGGCTGGGCTCAGTCCTTCCTTCTCTGAGCTGGCCACTCAGCTGTCGGCTAATTGCCAGCTCCTATCTCTCCACAGTGACTCACCTGTTGATGATATCCTGATTAACCACAATTGTTTGGAAAGCTGAGTTAAATTTCATTTGCCACACCCAGAACTGATTACTGCTAGACCTGTTGAATCAAGAAATCACATGAATAGAAGCTGTCTGACAAAGTGAAGCACGCTAACAGATCACAAAAAGCGACACATCATGCCACAATCTAAAAAAAATCAAGAACAGATTAGAAGCAAAGTAATATACATGTATCGGTCAAGAAAGGGTTTCAAAGCCATTTCTAAGGCTTTGGAACTCCAGTGAACCACGGGGGGAGAGCCATTATCCACAAATGGAGTTAACTTGGAAAAGTGGTGAACCTTCCCAGGAGTGGCCGGCCTACAAAAATGACTCCAAGAGCATGACGACGACTCATCCAGGAGGTCATAAAAGAAACCAGAACAACATCTAAAGAACTGCAGGCCTCACTTTCCTCAGGTAAGATCAGTGTTCACGATTCAAAAATAAGAAAAAGACTGGGAAAAAATGACATCCATGGGAGAGTTCCAAGGCTAAAATCACTGCTGACCAAAAAGAACACAAAGGCTCACCTCACATTTACCAAAAAACACCTTGATTATCCCCAGGACTTTCAGGCAAATATTCTGTGTACTGATGTGACATAAATTTAACTTTTTGGAAGGTGTATGTCCCCTTACATCTGGCATAAAACAAATACAGCAATTCATAGCAAGAACATCATACCAACAGTCAGACCTGGTGGTGGTAGCATGATGGTCTGGGCTGCTTTGCAGCTTCAGGACCTGGACGACTTACCATAATTGATGGAACCATGAATTCTGAGCTCTACTAGAAAATCCTAAAGGAGAATGTCCGGCCATCAGTTTGTGACCTCAAGCTCAAGTGCATTTGGGTTATGCAGCAGGACAATGATCTGAAACACAACAGCAAGTCCACCTCCAAATGGTTCAAACAAAGCAAAATTTTGGTTTTGGAGTTACCTAGTCAAAGTCCGGACTTAAATTCAATTGAGATGCTGTATCATGACCTTACACAGGCCATTCATTCTGGAGAACCCTGCAATGTGGCTGAATTAAAAAAAATTCTGCAAAGAAGAGTGGGCCAAAATTGCTCCACAGCAATGTGAAAGAGTCATTGCCAGTTATCGCAAACGCTTGATTGCAGTTGTTGCTGCTAAGAGTGCACAGCCAGATATTAGGTTTAGGGGGCAATTACTTTTCACATAAAGCCAGGCAGGTTTGGACAGCTTTTTTGCCTAAATAAATTAAACCACCATTTAAAAATTGCATTTTGTATTTACTCAGGTTATCTTTGTGTAACATTAACATTTGTTTGATGATCTGAGTCATTTAAGTGTGATAAATATGCAAAAAAAAATAAAAATCAGAAAGGGGGCAAATACTTTTTCACACAACTGTATATTGTGCTGTGTGGTACGTACCTTTTATTGTCATATCTTACATACTTATGGCTGTTGCACTCTGTACTCTGGACTGCACATTACAAACTCCTGACCACTGCACTTTGTGTGCTGCGCTGTACATGACATACTTCTGACCAGAGTACTATATACATTATAAACTTCTGATTCCTGCATGCTATATGCTATATTGTTATTACATATCACTGACCAAAGTGTTCATTGCCTTATCAGGTTCAAGTTGCGTAGTATTTTTGGATATTATAATGAAGTGCTTCTTCAAGGTAAGCTCAGATTAGTTGTTACCTCGATGTCTATATTCTGTGTGTAGTGCAGTTTTATTTCTAGTGTAATTTGCTTGCCTTACCTTGTAATCGTGGCTCACATGTTGTGGCTGCAGTTTGTAGCTTCATGGCTGATTGATTTCCCTATGTCAATGTATTCATTCACCCAGCTTGTCTCTATTCTCTAAAGGGACAGACAACTTCTTCTTACAAGTCATGCAATGTCCATTCCATGCTTCACCATTTCCTCTGTGGTGCATCACAAATGTGGGAGTGCAAAGTGACAGTGTCTGCATAAAGGGGCCCCATTAATTTGTGTATGCTTCTATTTCCATTGTACTTTGCATGTTTGACTTGGGTGTTGAAACATCCATGAATATTATATTTTGCTATCACTGTGGATATCTATTATGCCTTTAAAATGTCAATTTCATTAATTTCCCCATTTAAGTAATATGTTTAATCAGATTAAAGCAGATATGATACAAAAGAAATGAACCCTGTCTAAAGGAAAGCCTAGTCTTAAACAGGCCATAGACAAGTCAAAAACCAAACAAAAATTCTTGACGGATGTCGAATTCTTTTTTCTTCACATCATTAGTGTGCCAACTGCAACACGATTTTCATGCAGTAATCGAAAAGTGCCTGATCCAACATGCTGTTTTTTTTTTTTTTAGAAAAACTTAACAAATGATGGCACAATCATATGAGCTATTTTCATTTTTCAATCGACAGAACGTTTGGTTTTCGACTCGTCCATGGCCTGCCTTAAAGTGATTATAAAGTCTTGTTTTTTTTAGGCAAGAATAACAAACATGTTATACTTACCTGCTCTGTGCAGTGGATTTGCACAGAGAAGCCTGAATCCTCCTCTTCTTGGGTCCCTCTTCAGTGCTCCTGGCCCCTCCCTCCTGTTGAGTGTCCCCACAGCAAGCAGCTTGCAATGGGGGCACCTGAGCCTAGTCACAGCTCTTTCCATTGGCTGACTGACTTTGTCTCAGCCGATGAGGAGAGGAGTCCCGGCAGCCAAGAGGTTCCTACAACATCGGTGGATCTAGAGGGAGCTCAGGTAAGCATTAGGGGGGCTGAGGGGGGCTGCTGCACACAGAAGGTTTTTATCTTAATTTATGCATACAATGTATTCAAATAAAAAACCTTCTGCCTTTACAACAACGTTAAGTTATTTTTTTTATATTGGCATCATATAATAGTAACATTATACTGAATAGGTTTATTATTATTATTATTATTATTATTATTATACACGATTTATATAGTGCTCACAGTTTAAGCAGCGCTTTACAATGTATAGGGGGACAACACAATTACAGTACAGTTCAATGCAAAAGGTACAGGAGGGCCCTGCTCATAGAGCTTACATTCTAAAGGGAGGAGTTGGTGGTACAAAAGGTAATAGCTGCAGAGAATGATTTGATGGGGGTGGTTTAGCACCCAATACATATACTATATGAAGTTATTGTCTAAAAAAAAATAGATCTTGGGTGGGGCTTCTTTTTTCCCCTAATGGCTGTAGATAAATATGAATATATTATAAAATATGTTTGAAATTATGACACTTCTTTTCCTGTATATACAGTGTAGTAATATATTGCCTTCGTGGGCAAATTAGCTTAGGAGTCCAAAATCATTGAATTACTTGCTAAAATCATTCTAAATCATTAAATTACTTTATCATTATTATTATTATTTGCCATTTAGTTGACATATAAGTAATAATTTCTGTGGGGGTCCCCCAAGGCTCTGTTCTTGGACCCCTTCTCTTCTCTATCTACAACTCCTCCCTTGGTAACTTGATAACTGCCCACCGCTTCCAATAACACTTATACGCAGATGACACCCAAATCTATCTGTCTACTCCTCACCTCACTCCTTAAGTCTCCTCTTGCATTACTAACTTACTAACTGACATCTCAGCATGGATGTTGCACCACTTCCTTAAATTAAATCTCTCTAAAACTGAGCTATTAATATTCCCCCCCGCCCGTGCCCCCCTCCATGACTTTTCCATCAAAATCAACAATGCAACCATCAGTCCCTCCCCTCACGCCAGGGTACTCAGTGTAATCTTAGACTCGGACTTGTCATTTCAGCCTCAAGTCCAATCGTTGTCAAAAGTTTGTAGACTTCCCCTCTGTAACATCTCTAAAATTTGCCCCTTGTTAACAAATGAAACCACCAAGCTCCTCATTCACTCCCTTGTTATCTCTCGCTTTGACTATTGCAACTCTCTTCTCATTGGCCTGCCTCTCCATAGGCTATCCACTCTTTAGTCTATCATGAATGCTGCTGCCAGACTTATTCAACTTACCAACCGTTCAGTGTCTGCCAACCCTCTCCTCCAATCCCTACACTGGCTCCCGAATTAAATTCAAAATACTAACCGCAACTTACAAAGCCATCCACAACTCTGCCCCGAGCTACTTTACTAATCTTGTCTCCAAACATATCCCAAACCGTCCTCTCCGCTCTTCTCAAGACCTCCTACTGTCAAGCTCTCTCGTTTCCTCCTCCCATGCTTGTCTCCAGGATTTCTCCAGAGCCTCTCCCATCCTCTGGAACTCGCTACCTCAACCTGTCCGGCTATCCCCTACTCTAGCTACCTTCAGGCAATCCCCGAAAACTCATCTCTTCAGGGAAGCCTATCACGTCTCCAACTAATCTTTTACCACTTCCATCAGCTCATTCCCCACAGTTACAACCTTTTGTACCACCACCCCCACCCTATTAGATTGTAAGCTCTTCTGAGCAGGGCCCTCTTAATCCTCTTGTATTTATTGTATTGTAACTGTATTGTTTCCCTTTTATATTGTAAAGCGCTGTGTAAATTGTTGGCGCTATATAAATCCTGTAATAATAATAATAATAATACCCCCCCCCCCAATCTATGATGCTAGATGCTTTTTAGGTGACACAAGGAAAAATGGCCACCTAATCCTTGGCCCAGTTTCATTTCCCCCTCATTACTTCAATCTGGTTCCAATCCAAAACTGAAATATCTGGTTGCCATGGGTAATTTTTAATAAATAGGATTATGTAAACACATCTTCTTTTATTATTTTATTACAGGCATTCATACAGCACCAACAATTTATGCAGCACTTTACATTCACATCAGTCCTGCCCTTCAAGAGCTTAAAATCTAACATCCCTACCTCACATAAACACATACTAGAATCCATTTGGATATAAGCCAATTATTTAACTTAGCATGTTTTTGGAGTGCGAGAGGAAAGCCATACAAGCACAGGAAGAACATGCTAACAGATAGGGGTTGATTTGCTAAAGGCAAATAAACTGTGCACTTTGCAAAATGCAGTTGCACTCTGCAAGTTGCAGTTGCTCCAGAGCTTAGTAAATGAGCATAGCTCTGCTGACTTCCATCATCCAATCATGTGTAAGCAAAAATGCAGTTTAAAAAAATAAATAAAAAATCCTTGTATGTGATTGGGTTTTATTTCCAAAGTGAAGGTTTACCTCATTTACTAAGCTCTAGAGCAGCTGCACTTGAAGAGTGCAACCGGACTTTGCAAAGTACACAGTCCATTTGCCGTTAGTAAATAAACCCCTAAGTGTCATTGCCAGGATTTTAACCAAGGGCACACATGCTTAAAGGCAGAAGTGCTAACCATTAAGCCACTGTGCTGTTCTTCACAGTACACAATTTTAATTGTATTTTTCATTTAGAGGATACTGGAGAATTCCAATCTTTCTTATAAGAACTTTTTTTTTTTTTTTCACTCACAGCAGGGTCTATTAGAGAACGTACTTAATGTAGTGTCATGTTAATTGTTTTCAGAGTTAACCAATTTCTCAATTTAATTGTCAATTGATTAACCTATTGAAATGTTAAGTGAGTCAGTTTCCTTCCAGTGCAAACAGCAGTACCATATTGTACATCCATCAGCTGGAGGGGAGCCGTCATTTGCCTTACTGAATGTGCTGGTATTTTTTTCCCCCCTCTCCCTATGCCCTCCCTGAGCTTTTAATTAGATAAAGCAATTGCAGATGCATTTGTCAGTCTGCTGCAAAAGGTTATCAGCACTGCGGCTGACCCGAGGAGGGTAGCACAGCTATGCCAGAATGGATTTTACAGCAAGGACTGTTGTACTCCAATGCATTGTGATGGTAATTAAGTCAAGACTTGCTGTTTTTGTAGCCTTAACTATGCAATCAGATGTTTTCTCTGTCAAATATAGGTACTTATTAGGCACTCATTGGGCACTAATATACATGTGAAAAGGAAGACTTTCTTAAGGCTAATAGTAGTAGATGATGATGCTATTAGATCATTAGTAAGATAGATGCCTAAAGTATACTGAGGAAGAATTCAAATCATTTTTTTCCACCCTTTCTTTTAAAGAGAGTTACTTTATCTTACAGATTTAAAGTGCATCAACAGGAATATTGTAAAAACCAACTGTGCCAATAGCGACATTATTTAATAGGCCAGCATGGCAAAAGAGCACAGACAGCACCGAAACCTCTCCTTGTAGGCTGAAGTGCTTAAAAAAATAAAACTAAAGAAAAAAAAGAAACAAAAATGCAGAGGTCATTTGCTGCCCAGTCTGATCCTCGAAAATCTCTTAAAGGATTTCGCTGCTAATGGTTCCCCCCGTATTCAAGGCTAAATCGCCACGTTGGGTTTGTGAAAAGGAGGCATACTTTGCAGGAGTTTGTGTGTAGTTTAATAACTCTTAAAATGGTGTCTAGCATTGTGAGGTCATGTTCCAGCAGTTGTGTGGTGCTTTTTTGTGGCTGCCAATCTGCTTCGTTGGCCCAGTTGGTAAACAGCTTAAATCCAGACATCCATTCAGTCTCTGGGCAGTGAATAGAACTTAGAGAGGGGGAAAAAAACACAAATCTAAGTGATGACTGACTGGCACTGGGCTCACAAAAGCCTCTAACACTATGCAAGGGTATTTACATAGGAATCAGACCTCTTTAAAGAAGAGGAGCATCATTATTAGAATAGGATATAAGAAAATGTTTGTCAGTGTTGTTCTATCTACAACTTTCTGTTTAAGACGGATGTCTACCTTTCCTACCCTCAGAAAGGTTGTATTGGTTATCTTGGCATGTGTGATTATATTTTTTTAAAGCCCTAGTTCAGTCCAGTCAAAAAACTATAAATTGGATCCATTAGCATTTATCAAAAATAAAAATAAAAAGCAGCTCCTGTAGCTATAATTACCTGAAGACCACCTGCTCATTGATCCAGCACTGTTCCTGTTCATTGCTCAATGGCACCCTGTGTCATTTAGCCTAATTATTGAGAGCTCAGGGTGTCAGGGCTCCTCTCCCTTCCTGTACTCCTGGAAGCTTCAGAGAGTGGTGACACACCATTGCGTGCTTTACCAAAGAATGTATCATTTTGATCAGATAATCTTTTGATTCACACCTCTGCCACATGCCTCAGTGGAGAAACCCATTCTGCTTTTTCCTGGTTGAGCTTGTAAGAATCCTGGATAATCCCATTGCTTACTGGAAGAGGTGATGATGCTGATTCATTGTCCAGTTGGTAACTGTAGGTGGGGAGAGATGATACAGAATTTCTGAGTTACGAAATACATGTGCCACCTGCCTGGCTGTACCGTGTGGCAGATGCCTAATACATATGGGCCAAATGTCGGGAGACTTTGGCCAGTTCAATAAAAACCAGCCAACATTCAGCCCGTGTGTATGTCAGCTGTCAGAGCACAACGGCTCAGCGGGGGAGATCGCTGTACTAACGTTGGACTGTTAGTGTTGAACGAAAAAAAAACTATTCGTGTGTATCAGACTTTAGTCATATGACTGGCTATAAGCCTGCATTCACACCTGAGCAGAGTGTAAGCAGAAACTATTCCTGGTGATTTTGAGTCAGTTTATTTGGGTGTTTTACAAATTTTTTTTTGCACAAGTATCAAGCTTTGGGCATTTGAGATGAGTATGGAGAGAACAGCAGTTCTAGAGGCGGAGAGAAGTTTTTCAGGTGAAAAAAAATCTGCAAATGCACACACCCATTGAAGTTTGTGGGGACAAAAACACCTCAATATGCTCAAAAAAGCATCTTTCGTAAAGCTACACACGTATCTAGTAGCACTGCCATGAGACATTTGGATTGTTGATATTCTGTAATGTTTGCTATGTTTACGATCATACCATGTATCCTGTTAATTTTTTTCAATAAAAACGTTTTTGGAAAAAATATGCTCAAAAAAGCTTTGCCTAGATCGAAGAGTAACCATAACTAAAAGTACAATTGTGAACAGGGACAAATAGAAAAAAATGGGATTCTGTATGTTAAGTATAGTCAGGAAAGACTCTCAAGTGTGAATGGGGGGCTTAACAATGAAAAATGTTTTGGTAGGTAAAACAGTAAATATGCTGTATATACAGTATATTTAAGTTGTGTAATTACCAATTTCCCTAATATTTAGCTTTTTAAAAAAGTAGATTTCTTGGAGAGAACTTAGTAGTTCCATGTTAAAGCGAAGTTCCACCCAAAAGTGGAACTTCCGCTCATTTGTCTCCTACCCCCCTCCGGTGCCACATATGGCATCTTTTATGGGGGGGGGGGGCATACACAGTAGGGACCCTGTGTAAAGCCCTAATGCTTCACTGCCGGGATCCCTTACCGGCAATGGCAGCTGCAGAATCCGACAGCTGATGGAAATATCAGCTGCAGTGCCGACATCGCTGGACTCCAGGACAGGTAAGTGTCCTATTATTAAAAGTCAAAACAAGTAAAAAGGCGCAAAATCACAATACCTTGTTTATGCATATAATTCCTAATAGTCCCGGAGAAGATGGGGGAGGGGGGGTAAACAAGGTATTATGTGTATGGATATACACAAAGAACAAGTTAAGTTTGTCAGGGCTGCCACCGGAAAGGCCTGAAGCCAGGTCCAATAGGAACTAGGAGAAAAACACAAGGAGAGGGGCGCCTCTGAGTATATATCAATTTGACATTTATTAAAGAGATAATATCCACTCACATGTTAAAAAGCAATCTTGCATTTTGGCACATCTCTGGATAAGGAGGTCCAACAGGACTACAGGTCTCAGCAGAATCCACTCTAAGCTAGCGTATCCTATCCTGGTGGGGATGGTGTGAGGAGATGGGCACAGCAGGTGAGTGTTCTTAGGTCCTCGAGGGGGGGGGGGGGTTTGTCACATCCAATAGTAATAGTTTGTCAAGCATGGGGGCAGCCATGGGCTTGCGTTGCAGGATACAGGGAGGAGTTACTTACCTTATCCCCTGGATCCTGCGATGTCTCCCCGCTGTGTGTGCGAGCCGTCTGCTCGCTCGATTCACACAGTGCCGAGTGCCACTGATCTCCATTCTCTGCGACGTTACGACGCACGGGAGCGGAGATCGGCGCCAAATTCAAAAAAGTTTAAAAACACAGTACACATACAGTACTGTAATCTTACAGATTACAGTACTGTATAAAAAAAATACACATCCCCTTTGTCCCTAGTGGTCTGCCCAGTGCCCTGCATGTCATTTTATATAATAAAAAGATTTTTTTTTCTGCCTGGAAACTGGAGATTGTCCATAGCAACCAAAAAGTGTCCCTTTATGTCAAAAGTGGTTTTAGACCAGCTAGAAAACACTGATAATAAATAAGAATCACAATTTATCATCAAACACTAAATTTAATGACAGCGACTATTCTGCAACTGAGCAAATTTCAGTGTTTTTGATTTCATTACATTATTGAATCATTTTTATACATATTTTTATTATATTATAATTTATGATTTTGTGTTTCAAACTTTATCATACCTGGGATGTCTACTAGACTCTAGTTCGGACAGATTTAAGTGAGTTATTCATAAGAATTGCATGCCTACAATATAAAAACGCCAAATTTCCATGCAAAATAATTGTACCGCTTTCAGCACAAAATTCCAGACAGAATCATACCGCCAGGGAGGTTAAAAAGCCTGTCCATGGTGAGTATGCCATTCCCCGTTAAAAGCATACATGCGGATGACCAAACATTTGTGAACACCCGACCATCACACCTATTTTAGCTTTTTGGACAGCCTTTCCAAATCATGGGCATTATTATGGAATTACCTCCTCCACTCTAACAGCGTGTACTATTCTGAGAAGCTTTTGATCTGAGCATGCGTAGCACTTTGTCCGGTCGGACAACCGTGCTGCCCATTCAGTCCGACCGTGTGTATGGGGCTTTTCTACAAGATTGTGGGGTGTGCCCATTCAGTTAAAGGAGCATTTTTGAGATCAGGTACTAATATTGGATGAGACGATCTTGTTTGTACTTGGCATTCCAATTTACCTCAAAGGTTTGAGAAGGATTAATATGATGGGCTCTGTGCAATCGACTTCAATTACTCAACAGCAAACCCATCATACCCTATCTATATGGGGCTGAAACAAAGAAAGGCCTTTCCCAAACTGTTGCCACAAGGTTGAAGCTAATTGTTTTTGTATGCTGTAGCATTAATTGTACCCTTTGTTTGAAACCCTTGAACTCAATTATTTGGAGAAGGTTCTTTTGGCCATATAGTAGGTACGATGGTCAATAAGTGTAGAAATGGGTACATTTTAGAAGCAAAGTCCTCTATAAGGATGTATATGTTCTCTATTAGCTTTTTTAATTTTCAGTTTGGAAAAGGGCTGAAAGATGACCTAAAGTCTGACAGTATCTGTCTTGTCCCCAATGCACTTACCTGACCTCAAACACTTCACACTCCAAAACAAAGAGACTGTGTGTTCAGCCAGGTAAGTGCTAGGTAAGTGAAGTCAAATTTCCTGATCTTTATCCTTGTTTCAGGTCAGTGACTGAATATAGACGTAATTTTATCAGCATATATGTCAGGCTTATAACATTTTCAGAAAGAGGTCATTAATGGCAACCAACCTAAATTCTCAATGAAGGTTTTCTTTAAGCTTTTCAACTTGGCATTTTCTAAATACTTTCTTTCTGTCCATATATCATATATCTAAATTGTGATACACCTTCAGGAACTCCATCATTCACATAGATAAACCTATAAGGGCACATGATTTACCGTAATATGGTTTGTGTGTTGTTCATTTTTGGCCTTTTTATATATTATGTTCTTCAATCTACAAAACAAACATAATGCTTTACATAATTTCACTTCATATTTCTTTCTGGATAGGCTACTTCAAAGAACTGTACAGTGATTCAGTTGTTACCTGTAGTATATACAATGTGTTCAGTTCCCTCAAGGTTATATTGACTGGACAAATATTGATATATATATGTCGCGCCACCACTTTTTCAAAGTGTGCGCTATTCTTGCAAATCTAGTTTTTCCCAGAACCGTAACTGAGTTTTGGGGTTAATTGTTCTAGGTTAATACTTTGGCATCAGTTTGGCTGGGCTGTACTAGAGTTCTGCCTGGTCATAGGTGAGGTGAGCACCTGTGACAGGCTGAGAACGCAGTCTGGTTGGACGCATTAGGTACCAATCAAAAGATCGTTGAGAGCTTTTGGTCGGGAAATGCGACCATGTGTATGCTCCATCAGACTTTTACTGGCCGAATTCCAGCCAGCAAAAGATTGAGAGCATGTTCACAATTTTTCGGTCAGAAAAAGTTCCGATCGGAAATTTTGATCGTCTGCTGCCTTTTCAGCTGGTAGGCTCAGCCCCCTTTCGTGAATTTGTGGACTGTGCTGTACCACAGTGGCAGGTTCCAAAACGCCATTTCTTTACATGTAAGGCTGTTCCGGCTCTCTGCTGCCATGTGGAAGGTAATGTTTTGGCCTCGTTGGACAGGGCGGTCAACAGTAAGATTCATGTTACCGCTGACTCATGGTCCAGCAGGCTAGGGCAGGGACATTACCTTTCCTTCATGGCACACTGGGTAACTCTGCTGGCAGCTGGGAAGGATGCAGGACAGGGTTCAGTGTTGGAGTATGTTTTGCCACACGCCTCCAAAAAGCTAGTGGTGATTCTGCCACAACATCTGTATGCTCCCCTCCCTCCTCTTCTTCTTCCTCTATGGTCTTTTCTTCAGAATTGTCCTCTGAACCAGCAGTGCTCCCTCAAGGGGCTATGCAAGCAGTCAGGCAAAAAGATGTCATGCGGTGCTTGAGTTGGTCTGCCTAGGGGACAGGAGCCACACTGGGGCAGAGATTCTGTCAGCTCTCCAGGGGCAGGCTCAGAGGTGGTTGAGGCCATGCCAGCTTCAGCCAGTAATAGTTGTATGCGACAATGGCACCAACCTTCTCTCCGCCTTCCGACAGGGACACTTGGCCGATGTTCCATGTTTGGCACATGTCCTGAATTTGGTGGTGCAGCATTTCTTGACCAGGTACCCAGGTTTACAAGATCTCCTGAGGCCAGAAAAGTCTGTGGTCATTTCCACCGATCATATAATGCCAGTGCTCGGCTGGCTGACATTCAAAGGGAATGCAACCTGCCCAACAACCGCCTCATTTGTGACATGCCCACCAGGTGGAACTCAACATTGGCAATGTTGCAGCGGCTTCACACACAGCAGAGGGCTATCAATGAGTACCTGTCCGAGTATGGCACCAGGACAGGGTCAGGGGAGCTTGGCTTCTTTTCGCTACGCCAGTAGCTACTGATCAAGGATGCATGCACTGTCCTGTCACCATTTGAGGAGGCCACAAGGATGGTGAGCAGCGACAATGCATACATCAGTGACACTGTCCCTTTAGTCTTCCTGCTGGAGCACACGCTTTGTGGAATCATTGATAGGGCACTTGAGGCAGAACAGCGGGAGAAAGAGGAGGACTCCTTTTCCTCTCAAGGCCCCCTTTATCCAGATAGCATTCCTGCGGGTCTGCCAAACACACAGGAAGAAGAGAAGGAGGAGGAGGATTGTGTCAGCATGGATGTCGAGGATAACACACAGCAGTCTTCAAGGGATGGTTTTCAGTCCCCAGAAAGCCAAGGAGTTGTACGTGGCTGGGAGGAGGTTACGGATAATGTGATCCTTAGTGACCCAGAGGACTCATAATCGAATGCCTCTGCAAATTTACGCTGCATGGCCTCCATGATTCTGCAAAGCCTGTGAAAGGACCCAAGGATTCGTGCTATTAAGGGGAGGGATCATTACTGGCTGGCAACCCTTCTTGAGCCATGTTACAAGGGTAAGGTTGCAGAACTCATCCTGCTTTCGCAGAGGGAGCAGAGGATGAAACATCTTCAGGAGGCCTTGAAGAAAAGTGTGCGTATCGCATTTCCAGACCCTGGGAGGTTACCATTTCCTGGTGCTGGACAACGTGTTTCTGAGGCTTCGTTCAGTCAGAGGAAGAGCGGTGGAGAAGTGGCCGGCTGACCAATGCCTTTAAACAATTTTTCAGTCCTCAGCGCCAAGGTTTGATTTTTCAGTCCTCAGCGCCAAGGTTCCAGCAACCATAGCCAGCATCTACATTATATGGTGCAGAAATATCTAGGGGCAAGAGCAGACTTGAGACCTTTCCAACAGAGCATCCACTGAGTTATGGGGTCTTTAGGTTGGACCACTGGCCAGAACTTGCAATAGAGCTACTGGCCTGCACTGCATCCAGTGTCTTTCTGAACGCACATTCAATGCTGCTGGAGGGTTTGTAACGGATCAAAGAGCGAGCCTGTCCACAGACTCCATTGATAGGCTCACATTTATAAAAAATAATCAGTCCTGGATCAGCAGATATCAAGCACCTGATGCGGATGTAATTGATTGAATTTGCTATGGATCTGGGATCCCTTGAAGACTGCCTATGCTGCCTATCCTATTCCTCCTCAATCATGATGATGCTAGCTTCCAACAATATTTTTGGTTTAGGGCACCACCCAAGGCCCAATTTTTCTGCCCCCGTTTAAAAGGGGCATGTAATTACAATTTTTGAAATTATATTTAACAGCAAGGTCCCTTCCTGTGCCCAACAAGAGAAACTGTGAGGGGTTACAGTGTTCTGGCACCACCAACACCTAAGGCCCAATGTTTCTGCCCCTGTTTAACAGGGGCATGTAATTACAATTTTTGAAATAATATTTAACAGATGGGCCCGTTCCTGCGCCCAACAAGAGTAATGCCACGTACACACGATCGGACTTTCTGATGGACTTTCTGGCGGACTTGGTCCGGCGGACCAGAGTCCATCGGACAATTCGATCGTGTGTGGGCTCCAGCTGACTTTTTCTTCCCAAAAGTCCGGCGCACCTAGAAATAAGACTGGCTTCAAATTTGTCCGCCGGACTCGAGTCCGGTCGAAAAGTCCGGTCATCTGTGTGCTAGTCCGACGGACTAAAACCGACGCTAGGGCAGCTATTGGCTACTGGCTATGAACTTCCTTATTCTACGTCATCGCGTTCGAATCCAGTGGACTTTTGGAGTGATCGCGTGTGGCCAAGTCCGTTCATTTGAAAGTCCGGCGGACCTCAGCTGTAAAGTCCGTCGGATTGTCCGGCGGAAAGTCCGATCGTGTGTACGCGGCATAACTGTGAGGGGTTACCTTGTTCTGGCACCACCAACACCCAGGACCCAATATTTCTGCCCCTGTTTAACAGGGGCATGTAATTACAATTTTTTTACTAAAATTTAACAGCTGGGACTGTTCCTGCGCCCAACAAGAGTAACTATGAGGGGTTACAGTGTTCTGGCACCACCAAAACCTAAGGCCCAATGTTTCTGCCCCTGTTTAACAGGGGCATGTAATTACAGTTTTTAAAATAATATTTAACAGCAGGGCCCGTTCCTGTGCCCAACAAGAGTAACTGTGAGGGGTTACCGTGTTCTGCCACCACCAACACCTAAGGCCCAATTTTTCAGCAGAGTATATAGTACAGTCCATATAGTAAATTTACTGCAGTTCAGAGTATATAGTGCAGTCAGTGTAGTATATATAATACAGTTCAGGGTATATAGTGCAGTGTACAATATATAATATAGTGTTTAAAGTGGTTAAGGGGAGCCCTATGACAGAATTACGAAAAAAAAAACGCATTGGTTCCCCCGTCCATACTAGGCCCTCTGGGGACCCAAAGGGCCAGGTATGGACTGGGGGGGGGGGGGGGGACCCACGCTGTTTTTTTCATGTATTCCTTTAGAGATCTCTCATTTTGCTGCGGTACTGTTCTAAACATGGGAAAAATGTGCTAGTTTATAGGCAGACTAAGGGGACCCCCCCCCCCCCAGGCACGATATTTGTAGGAATATTTCATTTTTATTGTTTCACTTTAAGCAAACTTGGTATTTCTTGTTAAATGCATTTTGTAAATGCAAGTAGTTTAAGTACATGAATATACACTATATTGTCAAAAGTATTGGGACACCTGCTTTTACACACGCATGAACTTTAAATGTCATACCAGTCACAGTCCTTAGGGTTCAATATTGAGTTAGCCAACCCTTTGCAGGTATAACAGCTTCAACTCTTCTGGGAAGACTATCCACAAGGTTTAGGATTGTGTCTGTATGAGAATGTATATTCATGCGCAGTCATGTTGGAACAGGAAGGAGCCATCCCCAAACTGGTATGCTAACGCCTTAAGAGTTCCCTTCACTGGAACTAAGGGGCCAAGCCCAACCCCTGAAAAAAGACCCCACACCATCAAATGATTTGGACCAGTGCACAAAGCAAGGTCCATAAAAACGTAGATGAGTGCGTTTGGGGTGGAGAAACTTGACTGGCCTGCACAGAACGGAGACTGCAAGCCAGGCCTTCTCTTCCACATTAGTGCCCGACCTAACAAATGCGCTTCTGGAAGAATGGTCAAACATTCCCATAGACACACTCCTAAACCTTGTGGACAGTCTTCTCAGAAGAGTTGAAGCTGTTATAGCTGCAAAGGGTGGGCCAACTCAATATTGAACCCTACGGACTAATGCCCCGTACACATGGTCGGATTTTCTGACGGAAAATGTTCTATCGGACCATGTTGTCGGAAATTCCGACCGTGTGTGGGCTCCATCGGACTTTTTCCGTCTGAATTTCCGACGGAAAAAGTTTTATCTCCTGCTCTCAAATTTTCCGACAACAAAGTCCTATGGGATTTTTTCTGTTCGTGTGTAGCGAATTCCGACGGACAAAGTGCCACGCATGCTCAGATCACATTACAAGACCAAAGCTATTGGCTACTAGCCTCTACGTAGTCCCATCGTACGCAACGAACGTCACCACGTTCAGGATGATCGGATTTTCCGACAACTTTGTCCGACCGTGTGTATGCAACACCAGTGTCGGACAAAATCCATCGGAAAAAATCCGACAGATTTTGTGGTCGGAATTTCCGACCGTGTGTATGGGGCATTAGAATGGGTTGCCATTAAAGTTCATGTGTGTGTAAAGGCAGGTGCCCCAATACTTTTGACAATATAGTGTAACTTGTCATCTGCTTCTTGCAGCCCCTGTACAGCAGAGCTCAGACTAGGAGAAGAAGAATCAGTACAAGAAAAAGCCAGTCAATTCTGCTGCAGTGCTCATGTGCTTACAAGAAGCATGCTGATAAGAGAAGGGTTTGACAGAGAGCTGAGCTAATGGGGGTGCTGTGGCTCCTTTCACTGCCTGGTTAAAGGAGGGAAGAGGGACAAGACCCATGTTACTTCTACTGCAACAATGGAAGATCAGGTCTCCTGCCTGTGTTGTGTGGAAGAGCTAAATAGATATAAAATGCAGTAAGTTTTAAGTACAAATCCTTTGGCAGGTAGAACAATACTGATATATTTTGTTGATTAATGGTTTAATAAGCTAATTTGCCTGAAGTTTGGATTTAATATAAATATTATCCTGTTACTTGTCCATGTTCTTTAAGCTTGCTCACAATGGGATCAACATAACTCTCTGTTCGATGTGCATAGTGACAACATGTACTCTCACATTTCTGTTTATATATATGTATCTGTGTATGTATGTATTTTCTGTTTTTTTTGTTTTAGTTTTTTTGTTCTGCTGTCATACTCTACGAAACATATGTAAAAAAACAACTAATGTTTTAAACTTATCACTGTTATTTAATTTATTGTCTTTTAAACATAGACTTAGAGGTTGTGAGTAATTATGTTTGACCTTCTGAGGTTAGGTGGAGCCTAGGAAAAGTGATGAATCTCTGTTCATGCGGGAAGTTGCGGGGAGACCAAAACCTGCAAAACATAAGTGGGAGATTAAATTTAAGATGCAAATCAGTGCAAGAGCCTGTGAAGCATTGACAACTACAAGGAGTCTGCTGTATTTAAATTGTGCTGATTTTCTAGTTAGCGTAACTATATATATATATATATATATATATATATATATATATATATATATATATATATATATACATACATATATATGTATAAATATATATATATAGCCAAACATTAAAAATAATATCTAACAATAAAAATGTAATAAAATAGTACAATTGTTAGTAAATGTTAATATATTGTTTAGATATTTTTTTTTTAATGTCAAACATAATTTATATATTATTAATTTATATATTATAAATACAAAAACTTAAAGAATAAAAATGAATTACATTTGACCAGCCCTGCTCCCCATGCACTAAAAAATAATAGAAGAATTTGCTGATAAAGTATTTTCTTTTCTCAAGATAATGTTCAACTATCCATGAACAGTAAATAAGAGCATATTGTTATTGGAACATGGCTATTATGTATTCAGTAATGTTCGTTTGAATTCATAAATCTTGAAGTGGAACTTGTTGGATGGCTGTAACTGGCAAAAGCTACTGAATATATTTCATGGGTTTGGTCACCCACTCACCATTTCTTGTATCCATAAAATATGAATTTGGCAGAAAATAAATTCACAGAATGCAAAAAAAACATTCATTGGATAATAAATGCTTGCTATACTTCTGGAAGGGTGAAATGCATGACTGCTAGGTAAAAAAAAGAGCTTATGTTGAAAAGCAAAGTAATTTAACTCCTAACCTTAAAAATCTGCAAAAAAAAAAAAAAAGAAAATCAATGCCTCATTCAGGCGTATTGATCAGTGCAAAATTAATTAGACTTCAATGCTTATGGCACTTGATAAGACATGTTGTTAATTTAGTAAGTGATAGTACGCTCCCCTAAAGCATCAAATATCCTCATCTTTAGAAAAGGCATTTGAAGACGTGTTTTCCTTCTTTTCTGTGTTTTAACTGCTTATGTGTAGCAAGGTTACAATGGATCCTTATGTTATTATGCTCTGTTTGCATATGTATTGCTTGGTCAAACAGGATCGATACGCCAAGCACACAAAGAGACTGTTTATTTAATTTCCAAGGATTTTTTTTTCTGTAGCAAATATAATCCGCTTAAATATTTTTTAAACATTGATGCTGGTAATGCTAGGCTTTATCAGTAGAATGAGTAAGGAATTGAGGGGTCCCAAATGTCTCAGACATGGGGGGCACTTCCTGCTGCTTAGGCAGGACAAAAGGACAATGGGTTCCTCCCAAGAGTTTCAGGAGCCATCAGTGTTCTATCGGGAACGCACCAGCCCTGTGAAAATGCTAATAAGCTAGAAAAGAGGCCCAGTTATCCTGCAATAATTCTATAGTGGAACTGAGGGCCCCATGGTGTTCACTAAATAAAGACAACTAATTGAGATTTTTTTTTTTATGCTCACTTTGTTCGTTGGCCGTGTTCCGTATTTACCATTGGCGAGAATGTGGCCTTTTTTTTTTTTTGTCAACAGAGCTTGATTGTTTTAACAAGCTTCATTACGCAAATGCTGACATTGAAAGTATGACAACAATTTTTCATTTTGATTTTTCCCCCTTTCAGTTAATTACAAACCCGAGCATTAATTGCGTTTAAGAAACAAACTATCAATGGGAAGAAAATGACCTGCATTTCTTAATGTCAGCACTTTGGTCTACAGCGCCATAACGGTGTATATAATATTATTAGATTCAGACAAACATTTCTGTGTCTGCAGGTGACACTTTGATTGAAGCTATAATTAATAAATCAAGAGCAAATCTCACACCTACAGCTCCCAGCAGGACATCAAAAAGGGTCTATAAAGGAGCCTCTATGTCCTTGTATAAAAGGGCTATGAGTGACAGGAGCACTTGTTGTCCTAGAACTTGGATTTGCTGTCTGGTATCTTACTTTTGGCGCTAGTTGTTAATGAACAGGTCTCTTGTAACTGCAGCAGGTGACATTGCCATTAATCTCTTACTTGACCACCCCGGCATAATAATGAGCTTGTGACTCTACGTTCTGTGAGAGGAATTAGTTCATTAGGCACACATTAAATCTCAATGGCTTGTCTTTAGCTAGGCTGTAGGGCAAGGGCACAGTTGCGTTTCAAATACTTGATAAAAGGCCACTAAACATAAATTGGCTTATGTAAAAGAATTCCATTGAGAAATATATCAAAGTTTTAAGTACTTTAACCACTTGCCAACCGCCACGCGCCGATTTACGCCGGCAGAATGGCACGGGCAAGAAAAAGGGCGTACCCGTATGTCCCTTTGAATTTGCCGCCAAGCAGGCTCATGCGTGCCCGCCGTGTGCGCTGCAGAAGCGTGCACTCGGGTCCCGCAAACTTGATGTTCGCCGGCGGCCCTCGTTTGCGGCGAGGAGAGGCAGAATGGGGAGATGTAAACAAGGCATTTCCCTGTTCTGCCTAGCAACATGACAGGGATCTACTGCTCCCTGTCATCGGGAGCTGGGATCTCTGTCATGTTGTAGTGAGCCCACCCCCCCCCCCCCCCCCCCCCCCTACAGTTAGAACACATAGAAAACATGTTTAACCCCTTTCCTGCCAGTGTCAATTATTCTGTAAATATGGTTGTAGTTCTGATCACTGTATAAATGTCAATGGTCCCAAAATAGTGTCAAAAGTGTCTGATCTTTCCGCCATAATGTCGCAGTCCCGATAAAAATTGCAGATCGCCGCCATTACTAGTTAAAAAAATAATAATAATAAAAATGCCATAAATCTATCCCCTATTTTGTAGACGCTATAACTTTTGCGCAAGCCAATCAATATACACTTATTGCGATTTTTTTTTACCAGAAATACATATCGGCCAAAACTGTGGAAGAAATTTGTTTTTTTATTTATTTATTGGGGATATTTATTATAGCAAAAAATAAAAAATATTGCTTTTTCAGGCCTTTTTTTGTTTATAGCGCAAAAAATAAAAAAACGCAGAGGTGATCAAATACCACCAAAAGAAAGCTCTATTTGTGGGGGAAAAAAGGCATCAATTTTGTTTGGGTACAATGTCGCACAACTGTGAAATTGTCAGCTAAAGCGACGCAGTGCCAAAACGCAAATAATGCTCTGGTCAGGAAGGGGGTAAATCTTTCCGGAGCTGAAGTGGTTAGGTGAACCTATACTCAAAAATTGAAGACTTGCCACATTATAGGCAACATATCATCATTGTGCCTTAAAGAGGGAGTCCGGCGAAATTTTTTTTTTTTTAAAAGTCAGCAGCTACAAATACTGCAGCTGCTGACTTTTAAAATAAGGACACTCACCTGTTAGAGGGTCCAGCGATGTCGGCACCCGAGGCCGAAGCGTCCCTTGGTCCTCGGATGCTGCCGCCGCCATCTTGGGTATGGGAATCAGAAAATGAAGCCTGGCGGCTTCACTTCCCGGTTCCCTACTGAGCATGCGCGAGTCACGCAATGCAATAGGAATATTCCGCGATGTCTCTGGGACCCGTGCGTGTCCCAGCAGACAGCGCGGCGGGACAGGAAGAGGCATAGACTCCCATGGGAGTCTATGCCCGGAAGTGGGTGAACATACCTGTCTTAGACAGGTATCTGCACCCCCCTCCCCCCTGAAAGGTGCCAAATGTGACACCGGAGGGGGGAAGGGTTCCGATGAGCGGAAGTTCCACTTTAGGGTGGAACCCTGCTTTAAGCTCGGTTCACACTGCCACAACCTTGTGTGACTTACAGTGCGTGACTTTGGCTCGACTTTGGCGCGACTTTGAAGCAACTTCTGGGAATGCCTGTGTAATCTTCCTGTAATGTTGGATCCAAATCCCATCAATTAGGATGAGGATCCGACTTGGAGACGACTTCCATTATAGTTTATGGGCACAAGTCGAAAGCCTTGAAGTAGTACAGGAAAATTTTCTAAAGTCTTCAGTAGTGCTAATTAAGACCACTCTCATTGACTAAAATGGGATTTCACATGTCACGTGAATTGGGGTCTCACAAGTCGGATCCCAATTTGCGGCAGTGTGAACTGAGTCTTAGCAGTACAATGAAAAATTTTCCTTTTGTGCCCCCAGAAAAATAGCAGTGCATTTCCTGTGCTTACAACCTTATAGTGCATATAGTGCTCAACCTGTGTCCCTCCAGCTGTTACAGAACTACAAGTCCCATGAGGCATTGCAAGGCTGACAGGTACAAGCATGACTCCCAAAGGTAGAGGCATGATGGGACTTGTAGTTTTGCAACAGCTGGAGGCCCATGTAAAGTGTGTGTTATAGTGTATCTGTGTATCTGCAGTGTGAGATCAACTAAGGCCCCCCATGAGTGAGGGGCAGAGTGAAACACATTGGGGGGGTTGCCTGGTTGGAGCCCAGGCTGAGGTTGCCATACACTCAAGATTAATGGGATCATTTTGATGTGCGGTTACAGGGAGATTCTCTTCTACTGTATACCCAGTGACCGTAGAAGAGCCCCCCCCCCCCCCCCCCCCCCCCCCCCCCCCCAGCTAGCACTCACAGCAGTGAACTGAGGACTTGTGCCCCTTCTAAATCCTGAGTGGCTCACATAGTCTCTTATGGGTCACAGATCATCTAAGGTGCTATGCCTCTAACTGTTGATCTCACAAGATCACGGTTCTCCTTGCTGGAGAGAAAGCTGTACCAGAGGATATGAGGGGAAAAAAGCCTTTTTCCTCTACCAAGATGGCTGTTTCCACACGGAGACACAGTGCAGAGCAAAAAATAGTTAGTCAGTTATGGGGAAAAGATCAACTGCATGGAGACCACAGGCAATACTAATGACTAGTCCTTGGCCCTCCACTTGCCTTTTGGACACAGCTTCCACAGTTCAGTTCATCTTGAAGTAAAATACATCTCTATAAAGGTTTTTTCAACACAAGTGACTTCCTATGCCCCTATTTTGAAAAAAATATTGTAATTTTAAGTCTTCTTTATATAATTGTTATGAATGTTATTTACTGTTTTATTACATAAAGTAACTTGGTGCTTGGATAAACACAGGTCGATTTTCTAGAGGATTTCCTAAAAGTGTTGCACATTCTATAAGCAAACAATAGCAACCTAAATAGCGATACATCTCTTTTTGAATTGTTGGAGAAAAGTCTTTTCAACCAATATCACCTGCGAGGTGTCTGCCTTACTGGTCAAATCTTGTAGATTAAACTGCAGAACTGGAGCATCCTACTCCAGCAATAAGGAAACATCATGCCTGCCACACCATTGACAGCCAAGAAAATGAAAACTAACCTTAACCTGTGTATCAGGAAATTTTCCACCTTTTAGATATACTTCTAAATATCTAAGTATCATTACTACTGGGGAAGTTAAAGGGCAAAATCCAAGTTGTGTGTAAAAGATATAGAAGCTTAGTGTAGCATAGCCTTCACCGTTGAGTGCCAAAGAAGATCTGTAGTACGACCTACTTCAGGTATAGCATATGTTTTGAACATATTTGTGTTTTATATTTTCAGCCCTGCACTTTTGCCAGTGATATTGTCAGCCAGTTCAATCTACCGTATTTGCTGATGTATAAGGCGACCCGGCGTATAAGACGACCCCCTAATTCTACAGGTTTTTAAGATGTTTTGCCCGTACTCACAGTTTAAGACGACTCCCCCCTCCGAGGCTTCCGACGCTTCATATCCTTCTTCTTCGTTCTTGCTGGAGCCATTTCCTTCTTCCTTCTTGCTGGTGCGGGAGCCAATCACGGCGAGCGATGTATTCTATTAACCGCTTCCCGACCGCCTCATGTAGATATACGTCTACAGAATGGCACGGGCAGGCAAAAGCACGTACCTGTACGTCCCCTTTAAATTGCCTGCCCGGAGCTCCGTGACCACGGCCGCGGGACCAGCGGACCCGATCGCCGCTGGTGTCCCCGCGATCGGGTCACAGAGCTGAAGAATGGGGAGAGGTATGTGTAAACAAACCTCTCCCCGCGCTTCCTACTCTGCCTGTCATTGATCGGCTGTTCCCGGTCATCGGGAAAGCCGATCAATGACGTCAGACGTACAGCCACGCCCCCCTACTGTAAAAAAAAAAAAAAACACAACACGTCACACTAACTCCTCCCCGCCCTAGTGGTTAACTCCTTCACTGCCACTGTCATTTACATAGGAATCAGTGCTATTTAAATAGCACTGATTTCTGTATAAACGACAATGGTCCCAAAAATGGCCGATGTGTCCGCCATAATGTCGCAGTCACAATAAAAATCGCTGATCGCCGCCATTACTAGTAAAAAAAAAAAAATATTAATAAAAATGCTATAAAACTATCCCCTATTTTGTAAACGCTATAACTTTTGCGCAAACCAATCAATAATCGATAATTGCTATTTTTTTTTACCAAAAATATGTAGAAGAATACGTATTGGCCTAAACTGAGGAAAAAAATGTTTTTTTATATATTTTTTGGGGGATAGTTATTATAGCAAAAAGTAAAATATATTGCATTTTTTTCAAAATTGCCGCTCTATTTTTGTTTATAGCGCAAAATATAAAAACCGCAGGGGCGATCAAATACCACCAAAAGAAAGCTCTATTTGTGGGAAAAAAAGGACGCCAATTTTGTTTGGGAGCCACGTCGCACGACCGCGTAATTGTCAGTTAAAGCGACGCTGTGCCGAATCGCAAAAAGGGGCCTGGTCCTTTGGCTGCCAATTGGTCCGGGGCTGAAGTGGTTAATGAATACAAAGCCTGCTTGGATTGGCAAAGGCTGTAACATCATCAGCCCGCCCCTCTCTGACTCTCAAAGCCAATCCGAGCAGGCTACTGCATGTAGCCTGCTCGGATTGGCAGAGGTTGTTACTCCAATCCGAGCAGGCTCTGTATTCATTTGAATACATCGCTCACTGGGATTGGCTCAGCGGTATATTCTGTATGTAGCCGAAGCTACATACAGTATTACCGCACATCCAGCAGGCATCCCAGCAGCTGACCCGCTGTATAAGACGACCCCCTCTTTTTGGCCAGATTTTTAAGTGTAAAAGGTCGTCTTATACGCTGGAAAATACGGAAGACCACGCGCTATGTTTTTGTCAATTTAAATGTTTCTAAAATCACAGTTGGGTTTTAGGCAAATTGTTTTAAATTAGTGTCTCGGTACCAGTTTGGCTGGACTGTGTTGTGTTCTGCTTGGCCATAGGTGTCGGTGTCACCTATGGCAGGCATTGGAACGCAGTCCAGTTGGACGCATTGGGTGCCAATCTTTCTCGGAACCAATCAGTGAGTGTGTTGTCTCGCTGGGAATTCTGGCAGAGGGTACTTAAGGTACTAAGGTCATGTGATTCTGGGTTTCGGTCCAGAAGATCTTTCTGACTGCTTGGTCCTGGTCCTCCTGACCAGCCCCCAGGGGCCCTCATGGCCTGGGGTGCGGATCCATCCGTTTCCGAGTCTCTGGCTAGCCTGAGGTGCAGTAACTGGAAGGAGGGTTCCAAGGTGGTCCGTTGCCGTCTTGGTTTTGGAGAGGCCCAGCAACTGAGAACGCAACCAGGGGAGGACTCTTCATAAGAGGACCACGTACAAGGCTGGCTGCTCAGCAAGTGCCTGGAAGCTAAGTTGAGAGGACACCAAGTGAATACACGCTCATACGGTATCGCCGGACCGGCTGCAAGATACTGGTACCGTGTGAGGGTTCTCTAAGTTAATTTATCCTTCAGTTACAACCAAGTCTGTGGCAGAGACTTTTCATTCTAAAGTTCTACAACCAAGTCTGTGGCAGAGACTTTGCTTTATCTGAATCATCTGTTACAAAATACAATAGCTCTCTGGGAGGATTCCTCCATCCACCTATAATATGTGGATTAGATAATCGGGTCAGCTTTTTCATTCAACCCACTGGTTTTTGTTTTTTTGTATTTTTTTGTTTTAAACCCATTTTACATTTTTTTTAAACATAAAAAACTGACTAATGTATGGACTGCCTAACTGAATGTAATTTAGGCAGCAAAATGCTGTGTACCCTGGAGAACTGGGAGTAGGGGAAGGGAAGGGTTTTTACACTTTTCTTTTTCATCCTTTGCTACATCCAGTTGTTGTCCAGCAGCCTCTTTACCCTATTCACATAATAACAGGCTCAGTGGTGGAACTACCAGGGTCACAGCAGTCACACTTGCGACTGGGCCCTGGGGTTCCACCACCGTGGGGGGCCTGCATGACCATTCCACCACTGAGGGGCCCGGCCACTGCCACCCACTACTGTCCATTTTATCACTGAGGGGCCCGCCCGCTGCCTGTTCTGCTACTGTGAGGGGCCCACCTGCCCCGCCCCTCTCACCACTGTGGGACGGGGGGATGGCCAGCGCCCGTTTGCCTCTGAAGGGATGCTAAGCACTGTCACTGCAGACCACCCCGAAGCCATATAGGGAAGGGACACTGAAGGAGAAAGTCAGCTGACCAGCTGACAGAACAATAGAGTGAAGGGGAGGAGCTCTACCCTCTGTAAAGATACCCCATGACAGCAGAGGCATTTCTGGAGGCATGTGAAGAGATATACAGTGGGGAATACACTGACAAAGTAAGTGAGCAGAAATTGCTAGTGCAACTGATCCCATCCTCCCCCAATGCTAACTCTTAAGCCCCATACACACGGTCGGACTTTTTCATCAATTTGGTCCGATCGGACCAGGTTGTTGAAAAATCAGACCGTGTGTATGCACCATCGGACAGTGTTCGTCGGTTTGTCCGTCGGACAAAGTCTTATCTCCTGCTGGAAAGATTTGCCGTCAACCCGGTCCGATCACACCAAATCCGAGCGTGTGTACGCTTGTCCGACGGACAAAGTGCTACGCATGCTCTGAAGAAATTCTGTGACGGAAGCGCTCGGTCAGGTAAAACTACCTTTCCTAATCGACACAGCACATTCGTCACGCTGCAATGTTAAAATGTCTTTAATGCAGCGCATTCTCTTTTTCTTTACAATGCAACAAGAATGACATCTTTTAGCTGCTCCTATTCACCCGCACTTCTCACAAACTTACTTCTTTATTACTTTGCAGCATTTATACACTACATGTTTATTTTTACTCAGATCGTAATACAATCTTTCTTATTTTTTTACCCAGATTTTTTTTTTTTGGGGGAATACATATTTGAAGGAGATTTTTTTTTTTTTTGGAGGGGGTTTGTATGTCTCAACTTAGCAAAACCACATTATTAACATTTGTATTTCTTGCTTACATTTACTAGGAGTTTGTTGGTTGTTGGTGCCCCTTGTTAATTCTAGGATTAGTGAAATGTACCTGCCTACTCAAAGAAAAACTGTCATTGTAGAAAAGTAAAACACAATAGTCAATGATTATTTCAAATCCAAAAAACATTTATTTAGGTCTCAGCAACAGACCAAAGAGGAACGCAGCCATGGTGAAACTTGGGAAATTTGCAAAGCCTTGGACACCCATGGCAACCATCATTTTACATACTTAAACAATTGGGGGCATGAAGACTACCTATCTAAATAATAAGGGAGCGCAATCTGGTCCTGAAGTCCAAAACATCCGGAACTGCAGCAGATGCCATCTAAGTCCCCAGGCTCTGGTACTACGAGAGGCTCCATCTTCTCTCAGACCAGACTGAGTCCAGGTTGTCACTCTCTTGTCTTCCTTGTACGCTTCCTTCCACGCCGTGGTGCTGGTGCTGGTGGGGTGGCAGAAGGAGGAGGAGGAGGCGGAGCAAGGTCACTCTCGCAAACATGTGTGAGGGGAGTCATCTCCCCAGCCATCCCCTCATTTAGTATTTTGAGGATGACCTCCTCACACATGCTGCGTTGCCCCGCCTCCATACCCGTAAATTTACTTGTAACCAAGGAGGCAAAGGCCTCCTCGTAGGTGGGTGTGGCATAGAGGGAGGCTGAGGCATCTTTTATCAGCTGGAGCGCTGACTCTCCCACCTCCCCCATGTTTTTCGCCCTTCTGTAGGGAAGGCGGAGGGGAGAGACTTGGGAGACAGTCAGGCTCCTACGCCTACCCCCCTCTTGGCTGCCACTACCCCCTGCCTCCTCCTGACTGCCACCTTCCACAGCCACCTCCTGGCTGAGGTCTTCCTGTGTCTGAAAAAGGGACATAGTTTCAGTTATTTGTTCATCAAACACACACAAATTCTCATCTAGTGACTGTTGCAAAATGTTTTCAAATACAAAACCATACAATTCTCAGCCCTGCAGTTTAGATTCTTCCCAAAAATGTCTCCCACACCACTGTCTGTTGATATGTCAATCACGTTAGGAAATAAGCAATTGGGGATCCTGAATTAACTGAACATCATTCATTATTCAACAAACTGGTTCCAAAACTACTATACCTGGAACAAGCTGGGCACCTGCACATATTCCTGACTGGAAGGCCCAGGTTGGTCCTCGGAAGCCTCATCAGGGGTGGCGTGCGTGGAAGGACGCGTGCAAGGAAGAGTCGAGAGTGACTTCCTGACAGTAGCCTGGTCTTTGAGAAAGTGGAGCCTGTCATAGTACCAGAGCGTGGGGACATGGACATCAGCTGCTGCAGCTCCAGATGCTTGTGACTTCAGGACCTTATTGCGCTCCCGGAAATAGGTAGTCTTCATGTTGTTGATCTTCACTTTTAAGTTTGCGACGGTTGCCATGGGCAGGGTAGGCTTTACAAATGCCACCAGTTTCAGCAGGGCTGCGTACCTCTTTGGTCTGTTGCTATAATCCCTGTGTTTTGCCTGCCATAAGAGGGGGAATTGCCGGTATTTATCAATGAAGTGTGGGAGAAAGCTCACGTTGTAGAAGGCATCCATCACCTCTGCAAGACACAACGCCACACAAAACAATATAAATAATGTCAGGCTAAACTCTCCTAATCTTCTCCATAAAGAAGCCTCAAGTTCTAATCAGTCTAGGCTAGTTATGTACCAACGTCAAATTGTACCTTCGTTTGTAGCGATCGTCTCGTGCGTGAGCTTTCTCTCCCCTCGTCTCCCAGATCGTGGCTACGACACAGGCGTGTGACGTTTTATATACACTGCGCATGCTTCAAACTCCGCCCGCCCCTGACGATCTTTCTCGTCTATTCCCCACCCCTTCTCTTTACGGCGTAGTGGGGAGAGCACATGGCGGGGACACAGCAGGTGCACCACAAATATCCCACCAACGAGGAGGAGGACGAGGAAAGTCCGGAGGCAGAAACGTCCCGATCCCGGAACCTGAAATTCAAGGCCTCCAATATGTCATTTGGAGAAATGTTGGAGATGGTGGACATATTAAAGAGGAGCGACTATGATGGGAAGTATGGGCCTTACCTCAACCCCAATGTCCGCAAGGCCAAGATCATGTCTAAAGTTGTGAGAAGGCTGTACAATAATTTTGGGGTACAACGATCCAAGGAGCAACTCAGGAAACGCTGGTCAGACCTGAAACTGAGGGAGGCCGATCAGTACAGAAAGATCAAGAGAATTCTTCAAAAAAGTAAGTAGTTGTGTTTTTGTGTTTGATTTCTTGCTTGCATACTGCTCCATTGTGTTTTGATTTTTACCAAGTTGTACATTCCAAAATGGCCACTTTCAGGTTCGTCTGTGCATTCGATCGTACTCAGCCTCGATCTTTCTGCCACTGTCATGGTCGTGTGTGTGTGCATTCGATCGTACGCAACCTCGATCGTTCGGCCACTTATAATACGATGTTTGGTGTTTTTTTGGGGAAAGGAAGTTTGTTCTCACTAGAAATGTCATCAAGAATGTAAAAGCCAATTTATTCAATGTAAAGGAGAGGTCACTCAGTAGCTGTTTACCCATCTGGACTCTAGAGCACTAGTGCTGGGACACCCAAACCCCCTTTTTATTATGCTTTTCCACACATGTGCTCCAGTGGATACTAGAGGGGGGTCTCCATCACACAAACTTCTACCAAAAAGCTAGTCAGTTTAGCACCTTTAAAAAGTGACTTCATTCATGTAGTTGACATTTGTAACTGGCCAAACTAAAATAGTGTCCGTCACTTTCAAGCAATGTTTGTCATTTCCTATTTCTGCCCTCAATAGCTTGTGTTGCTAAATCTTCCTTTTGGACATTCTCATAGGGGAGCGAAAACTTGGGCCGTCTGAGGAAACCCCCAAACCAACACCTACCAAAAAAGGGGAAAGAGCAGAGGCAGAGGAGGAGGAGGAGGGAGGAAGGAGAGATCATCGAACTTGGAGAAATTGTCACCACAACAGGTGAGTGTGGGAGAACACAGCTACTGGTAAGCTAATCCATGTATGGCTGCCTCATTTCCAACACCCCATTTTTGTTTGTTTGTGGTTTTTAGGTGACGTGGATGTTGTGGAAGAAAAATCGCACTTTACCACAGAGAGTGCCCACGTACTCATCGGAGAGATAATGGTCTGCAATAGAGATCTAGATTACATAAAGCAAAACATCAATGATGTTCAACAAAAATTGAAGAACATCATTGATATTTTAGGAAAAATATGAAAACGCACCAAGTAATTAACACACATTTGTGCCAGCTTCAGAACACATTTGCAACTTAAAAACTGTCTGAAATTTGGAACATGCACACATTGTGTCCACATGTGCTAGCTCCCACCATGGTGGATGAATGGCAACGTTTTTTTTGGGGGTCAAAACACTTTACCAACTACGAAAGTGTTTGTGGTGAAGGGGTTCCACCCCCAAAAAACGTCCATTCATCCCCATGATGGAAAATGGCACTTTTGAAGCTTCTAGGCATGTGTTTTTACCATCTAATGACCATTTTCAGTCCCAAATTGTGTGCATGTTCCAAATTTCCACTTTTCGGGGGTGACCCCCCCATGTGATGAAGGCAAGATCAAACACACTTTGAACATATAGTCATGTCTGATCTTGTCTTCACTTTACAAAGTTGAACTTTCCAAGTTCCTAGGTTCTGTTTTGCTCCATGCCTGGTTTTACCAATTGCGGAATGTTTGTAAACAATGTTGTAAATAACCAAGATGTTGTCAGTTTTGGCGTGAACATTGTAAACGCACTTGGGAATGTTTTCCTAGTAAACTTTTATTTTTCTAAATGTGTGGCTTCCTTATTTAAAAAACACAATGCATTATGTATGTAAAATGAAAAGGATATGGGGGGCAATGGGTGTTATTTACTAAAGGCAAATCCACTTTGCACTCCAATTTTCTTTCCCGGGGAACTTTTTCAATGCACTTGTAGAGCATAGCGGATTTGACTTATGTAAATGACACCCACAGTGCTTTGTACGAAAACACGGAGCACAGCATTTTGGAGAATACACACATGTCAGACCTGGTGATGAAAAGGAGTATTTTGGGTGTCAGTTATGCAGTACAAACCTTCTCTAGACCAAAGATTAGGTAGCAAACACACAACATGAGAATAATCTTTTTGGGAAGAAGAGACTGTTACCTCCTTTTGCCCAGAAAGTGCATTCCCACTGTCGAAGGGCAAAGGGAAAAAATGTCAAAGTAAAATAAGCTAAAAAGAAGACTGAAATGACATGAAATCATAGGTTGGTTAAAAGATCAGATTTATTAAAAAATGCCTCTCACACATCGTCAGGCAGAGCAATGGCCCCCCTACCCACAAAGTACTGCATATATTGGTCCCGGACCACACGGGCATTTAGAGGGGGCAAGCCTGGACGTGCCACTCGAAGGGCTGTGAGTTCGGCATTTGGAGGGCCCTCCACATCTGGGCCAACGGGCACCACATAGTTCCTGTTATGTCTTTTGAGGAAGTTGTGCAATATGCAACAGGCAAGAACTATGTGGTTCAGTTTGTATTCCGCCAAGTTAAAATGCCGTCAGGAACAGGCGGAAGCGGCTGGCCAGGATGCCAAAAGCGTTCTCCACAACTCTTCTGGCTCTGGACAGCCTGTAGTTGAAGACCCTCTGGTCCGGGGTGAGGGTCCTCATCGGGAACGGCCTCATCACATGGGGAGTCAACGCAAACGCTTCATCTGCGACAAAGACGAAGGGGAGTCCTTCGGCATTCTCCTCTGGAGGTGGCAAGCACAGACTGCCACTTTGGAGACGCCAGTAGAACTCCGTGTGCGTAATGGCCCCACCATCCGATATCCGGCCGTTCATCCCCACGTCCACATACATAAACTCGTATGTTGCCGACACCACCGCCAACATCACTACACTATTAAACCCTTTATAATTATAATAGTAGGACCCCGAGTTGGGCGGTGGGACGATGCGGACGTGTTTCCCATCAATTGCCCCTCCGCAGTTAGGAAAGTCCCAACGGCTGGCAAAGTGGGAGGCCACAGTCTGCCATTCCTGTGGCGTGGAAGGGAACTGTGGAGTGAAACAAGAAAAAAAAATTAGTCACTTTGCACCTAAACATTGCAAGCAGATTAGACAATCAACATCTTGGAACAAGAGCATTGTCTAAAATTGGAGGCTGGAAAGTATTTGCACAGAAAAGTAGAGGCTCCCCTTCACAGATTACTCACCCCCCCATCAATCCCCCCACTTCTGATGGGCCATTGGCAATAACTAGGGGTTTTGGGGGGGGGGGTGGTGGACAGCTAACCCTCTGCACTTCATTGATTGGCAAATGGCTCAATAATGTGGGCTAGTTTGGCCAGACCCTCTGTACTTAACACTATTGGCAGGCCACAGGAAAGATCAAATAACATTTCAACCCCCCCCCCCCCCCAAAAAAAGGCAGGCACAGTGTGACATTATTAAATTACCAAGCAAGCTAATAGGAGGGAAAGAAGACAAAAAAATAGGAAATGGAATGTATGGAGGCAGTCCCTTGCACTACATGCTTTGCTGAATTCATCCCTAAAGATGCGCACTATAAAGAGGTAGGTATATAGTGTGTATGGACCTTGGGAAAGCCAGCAGATAAAGGATTGTTACCATCTGACAGAGCAGTTGGGGGAGGGGGTTCCTAATGAGTTTGCCCCCCCCCCCCCCCACCAAAAGAACAAAAAAAGGGGGCTCTACATGAAGTAAACCACACAGCAAACATTTGTGCATATTTTAGGGGGTGTTTTGGGGCAAACAATACTATGCAGCAGACAAAAGACATTGCTTAAGTGACTAGGCCATAGGTGTCTATTGGGGCAGAAGAGCATGCTGGTGAGGTAAGTGAAGGGAAAAATGCATGAAGGAGAAAAGGGGCACAGCATATTAGAACATATTGCAATCATGGTAATTAGGGAAGGAGGTCAAAAATACAAGTCATTAGCAAACAGAGCATACATAGAAGGGAATAGTAAAGTAGAAATGTTACCTTAATATAGTCCTCCTGCAGGACCTGAATGATGGCAGAACAGGTCTCTGGAATAATGATTCCCAGGGCCTGGGGAGAGATACCTGAAGAGAACTTCAAATCCTGAAGACTTCTCCCTGTCGCCAAGTACCTCAACGTGGCAACAAGCCTCTGCTCCGGAGTAATGGCTTGTCTCATGCAGGTATCCTGCCGGCTGATAAAGGGGGTCAGCAAAGCCAAAAGACGGTGAAAATCGGGGTCCGTCATCCTGAGAAAGTTCCTGAAATCATCAGGATTATTCTCCCGGATCTCACGAAGCAAAGGCATGTGCGAGAACTGGTCACGCTGAAGCAACCAATTCTTGGTCCACATACTCCTCGTCACTCTGTTCATGGACGGGTCTTGGGTCAAAGCTAAAAGCCCGACACCAATTCCGCGTACAGCACGAACTCGGCGACGAGTACGCACGGGAAACATCGCTCAGAAGGTCACAAAAGGTCGGCTGGTCAGAACGGACAAACAGAAAGCACCGATAAACAGCAAGGCCTGAAAGAACGAAGTGAATACCAGCAACGAGCAGACAATAAGCAGTGCAAATCAAAGCGTCCTATATCAAGATATAGGCCGCAATGACCAACAAATGCGAACTGACTACACGCACTAATAAACAGATACGCACGACAAGCACAAACTGAAGAGCAGTAACTGAGTCAGAAAACTGAGAAGCGCGAATCTTAAGTCACCAAACTTCCCTATCCCCTGAGGCAGAGGCAGAGGTTATGGGGGGAAAGGGATGATATCAGTGGCAGTGGGACACTGAAGGCACTGATGGGCAGAGAGAGGTAGGGGGGAAAGGGATGATATCAGTGGCAGTGGTGATGGGGGATAGGGTTGGGTGGTGGGGGAGGATGGCACAACCACTGCCACTGATCTCACCCCCTCACCAATCTCAACCCTACCCCCCCCCCCCCCCCAATGACCAATGACACTGATCTCATCCCTATATGCCCTCATTACCACTGCCACTGATCTCAGCCCAATCCTCCCCCATTACCACTGCCACTGATCTCACGCCTATCCTCCCCCATCAACTCAGCCACTGATCCCACCTACCTCACCACCACGGCTTCCACTGATCCCACCACCTTCACCACCACTGCTATCACTGATCCGACCCCCCTCAGCCCCACTACTGTCACTGATCTTACCCCCCTCAGCCCCACTACTGTCACTGATCCCACCCCCTCACCACCACCACTGTCACTGATCCCACCCCCCTCACCACGACCGCTCGAGAGCGCACGACCGCCCTAGTGTAATCCAATTTATTGTAAAGATAAAATCTGTGGAAGAATGCACTCACATGGTAGCAGATAAAATGGGCATGTTTCTCATCACCAGAACTCTCCCAGATGGCTGCTGTAAGGTCTGGGTGTACTGGAGCTCTTCAATAGAGCCTGCAGACAGCCGGATACCACAAAGCGGAGTTACCGACGTGCCCATGCCACTGCGCATGCACCTGGATGGTGTTGCGCTAGGTAACTAAGAGACCGTACACAAGGCAGAAGGGAGGGAATGCAGAGACATGTTCTGTTGCCACGACAATGCGTTTCATGAGATTAAAAGGTATGTAGTATTTTTCTTAATCATAACAACATTGAAATATAGATTATGCATCATGCAATATGCATCAGCACAGAAGCTTAGAGTTTAATTTGAGACAGCATGTGACAGTGTGATGTACAGGCAGGGAATTGAGGTCACCCTATGGGGACTGAGGTCATCAAAGTGCCCAAACAAGGACCATTATATCAGTATACCAGTCTGTTATTTTCATGAAAGCTAGCAATTAATATAAAATAGGCTTTCTGATATTATTCTGTTAAGGAAATTTTAGTGCTTGGTTTTACATCTACTTTAACAAACAGTGCTTGAATTCTTTTAATTGCAGTGCTAAAATATATTTTTTATATACCCTGCCTGTGTGCACAGATCTGTTCACCCATAAATCCTGTTAAGACAAATATCTGTCCACAACAACTGACTGATAGATAGCTCCTCAAATGTCAATGCCTTACCATTGGTTCTATTAATTAATTGTTTTCCTTTCTTTTTTAATTATAACTTTTAGCTTAAGGTGATTAGAGTATCTCAAGCAATAATCCATTCAAGAGCTGCCTTTTTGTAACACCTCATTGCATCCTTTGAATAAAATAAAAAACTGCCCCAAAACACAACACGCCCTGGTTGTTTGGCCTTTCTCTGCAAAACATATATAAAATAAATGTATTGAAGTTATCAGTAATATTTTCGGTGGTTGTTTGGTAGTCCTCTGTGATGTAGGTCTGATTTGTTGTATTAAAAGTCAACTTCTCAGTCAAAAATGTCCCTCTCACACCTTCAGCCAGTGGTGCATCCTTGACACCCAGTAGTGTATTGGAATGAAAGTCTGTAAGCATTATAGTTTAGCCTAACCTCCCCTGCCCTTTTCTGATTAACCGGAGCAGAATCGGGCTAATGAGGAAAAAAAAAAAAATGTAAATCTGTTAATAACGTTTACATAAAAAAGAACAAATGGTCATGGGACTTTAGATTGTACTTAGATTACTGTACAAATGATGATACATAGAATACATAAGGTAAGAAAATGTATTACAAAAAAAAATTAAAAATGTATTACATCAAAATTAAACATTCCATGATCTAAAAATGCAACAAAGCAATTGTATGGATAATAAAGCCACTAAACAGCCATAAAAACAAGCTGACATATAAAGATACACAAAGTTGGTAAAACAAATTCACATTGTACTATTGCGTGATGGTATATACATGAGCAAGAACATGAATGTAAGTTGTAAGAACCAAGCTGTGTTGACATAACTGATCTTGTCCACTCATCAGGAGTATAGTATAGGAAATATTTATTAATGTAAATAAGTAAAACATGTATAAAACAATGAACATAGTAAGAAGTAAATATTTTCCTATTAAGGAGAAGGAAAACAATTATATATAAGGAGGCAAGGGGCTTGGTACTTACAAGTTAGCTTATGAAGGTTGGCCCCACCTTTGGGTGGTGGCAGGCAGTGACATCCTGTGCATTGGTGTTATGCACACACACCCCGCTTGTGACGTCATTTGGCAGCTCTTCTCCCTCTGACGCCGTGTGGCGGGCAGGCATAGATCCACTTCCAGTGCATGCGCCGATGGGAGATCAGATGCTTCCACATTCCACCATGTATCTCGGATACAAAAGCAGAGGCTGGCCAGTTGACAACCCCTTTCACCAGAGTAGCACTGAATTTGAGTTCACCACATGGAATCCCACACACGTAAGATCCTCTAGGGGGTCATGAGCGACCTCACTTACACACTTTTTGCTTTTCACAGTTCACTTTCTATTATCTTTTTTGACTGCATCTGTGCTCTTGAGACTCATTGATTCACAGGACTTTTTAACACGTAGTTTCATGGCTTCCCTTCACATGTGTGCATTAGTGGTTGGCTCACTTTTTCTTCTTCTTCTTTTGTCCTCTTACTTTTACGCTTTCCTGGTTTTTGTACACAGCTCTCAGACACCAGCATATTTTTCTTTTAAATGTGTATTCACTCACTTATACATTCATAGTTTCATAGTAAGGTTGAATAAAGACACCAGTCCAACCTGAGTGAGTGTCTACAACTGTCCCTATCCCTGTACATTGCACACTCACATCCGTCCCTACCCTCAAGGAGCCCACAATCCAAGGTCCCCATTCATATACTAGGGCCAATTTTTTGAACAGAAGACAATTAACCTACCTGCATGTCTTTGGATTGTGGGAGGAAACCGGAGTACCCAGAGGAAACCCACGCAGGCACAGTGAGAACATGCAAACTCCAGGCAGGTAGTGTCGTGGTTGGGATTCGAACCAGCGACCCTTCTTACTGCTAGGTGTGAGTGCTAACCACTACACAACTGTACCGCCCTAATATACATTTATATATATATATTTTTTACAGATCAGTCTGGGCTTGATGTGTCCTTTTATCCCACAATGTTTTTGGATTACACTTTGGTCACCTGGTCATCCTCTTTGCTGTTTCTTTTTTCTGGATGGGTGTTTCCTGCCTCAGCCCCTGGTCAGACACTGTATCTGACACTCCCATTTCCCCTTTTTTAGGCTGGGCCAATCTTCATAATCTGACTTGTAAGTACCAAGCCCCTTGCCTCTTTATAGATAATTTTTCTCGTTATAATAGGAAACTATTTACTTCTTACTATGTTCATCGTTTTATAATTTTTTTTACTTATTTACATTTATAGATATTTCCTATACTATATTTCTGATGAGTGTAAAAGATCCACAAAACGCTAAACATAACATTATGTCAAGACAGTTTGGTTCTTATAACTTACATTTATCATGTTCTTGTTCATGTATATACCATGACGCAATAGTACAATATGAATTTGTTTTACCAACTTTGTGTATCTTTATATGTCAGCTTGTTTTTATGGCCGTTTAGTGGCTTTATTATCCATACAATTGCTTTGTTGCATTTTGTACAGTAACATGCCTCATCTAAAGTCCCAATGACCATTTGTTCTTTTGTATGTATGCATTTTAGGGATAAAGGCATGCTACGGTGGTTGTGCCAGGTCACATTTCTTTGTTTATTATGTTAATAACGTTTAACAAAAAAATGTATATAGAATTAGCAGTGGTAGATGGGAAAATAGCGAGTGCTGCTTTGAGTAAGAGAGGGCAATCTATTGCTGTGGGGGGGGTGTTAAATTAGTCTCTCAGCAAATGTGCTGTTTCCACAAATTCTAATTGGGTCCCAGCTGTCAGTATCTTTACCCATTTGCATTGCCCTTCCTGCCTGTGCTTGCTTAACCAGGGCAGGAACCACGAACCAGGGTGATGGGGAGGATAAAAAAAATAAAAATAAATAAATATATAAATAATTTGTTAGTAAAAATGAAAATAGATTAAAAAAAGTTTGATAGCAGGTGTAAATATGTTAATAGTGGTTGGTGGGACCATCACCCAGACTGTGAACTGGAGAACGGCTAGTGTTTTTCAACAATTCTTCACCATCTGTGGTTTATTAGGCTATTTTATGCATATAAACTCATCTCCCCAGAGCCCCTCCTTGTACCATAATCACATAGGAGGAGGAGGCGGAAGTGGAGAGGTGAAAGGAAGAGAAAGAGATCACAATAGAAGGCTCACCACCTACTACCTCCATGTGAAAGAACCTCTACCACTTCTCTTAGGCTTGGCTTTGGATGGTCCTTATTTGGGGAAGGGAAGGCAGCTTATGGTCATGGAATTCTATGTTTAATTTTTGCTGATGCCTAAAAAAAATGAAGGCAACAAACTATGCTATTAAAATTGGCCAATTGCCAATTTTTATGAAGTTGAGGGCTTTAGCTTTATTTGTGAACTTCGTTCTAGTGTTTAGGTCTGTCATGGCCAGACCAGTCAATTCAAGCAAATATTCAGGTGTCACTGCCAAAACCACCTAAAAACCCTTTTTCGCAAGTTGAAATTAATTGGACTGGGGAACTACAACTGTGTTTAATTTAAGCTAAATATAAAAGTTAAAAAAAATCAATCACACATACAAGATACAGTATCTGATGCTAGGATACAGTATCACTGATGCTGCCTGTGAAAAAGGTATTGTTCAGTTTTACCACATAAAGCTTCTTCAAACAAAGTCATTTAAAGGGTTGGTGCTTTTTCCATGTTGCCCTTGAAGTCTTATTAAAAAGACCCTCTTTCTGCTGTACAGTATTTTTCAAAAAATGTTTTTGCCTTGGTAAATGTCTGCCATGGTATTGCCTAGCTCATCCTTTCCCCAGTTTATACCCTTTTTAGGCAATACAGTAGCTTCAAAATTAGCCTTGAAAATGGCCAGAATTTATAATCTGAATTTGTATAAACTTAAATAAGGTTGTTTCTTAGTTCAGGTTTTATGGACTTTAAGCAGAATTCAACAACCCCTCCACTGCAAATGAAACCTGGGTAGGTTTGCTTATGCCTATTTGCAACCAAACTGGGGAGATGTACCTTAATTTCTGTGCCAGAGACACCAGAAAAGAAGGGAACAAGTATACATACTAAATAGTGTAGTTTTAGAAAGGCAAATATAAAACATGGACATGGCTTCCAGCCCTCATGCAATGTAGGGCTTACCCGAGGAGCAAAATAGCTTCTTTCACACTCTGTTCTTTCTGGCTTTTCCTAGTCAAGAGAGAACATGCTGATATGCGTAGTGTTATGTAATATTTGTGAAGTTAGTGGTAGTTGGGGAAGGCACCATTTAGATGGGCTTTGGGTTTTCCCAAACCAAGGGGTGGAAATAGAGCATCCTTTTGTGGAGTTTAGGAGAAGAGGTAGAGTCATTGTGCAGAGTAAAAAATTTGAAAGATAGTGTTCTTGTGAAAATATTGATCATAATACAAGACTGAGGCTTGCACTTTGAAATTAAAAGTTGCTGCTGTTCATTCTGTGTAGAATTGAATAAAGTTCCCTTAAATAAAGTTTAAAAACTAACAGTTGTGTGGACATTATTCACTATTTACACACTATAAAAGCACACCTGGTCTGAAGGTAATGCGGTTATGTCAAGGAAGTTGAGAGTGCAGAGATGTGTGGGACCAATGGATGAGCAGCTGGGGCAAGAGAACCTGGGTCTAAACTGACCAGCTAAGAGCCCTTCAAGGAAATCTGCTCAAGGAAGCCCAGACATAGAGAGAGATAGCTGTTCACATGGGAGAGACACTACTGGAATGCCCATAAACCTGAGTCCTAGTCGAGTCCGGTCATGACAATCTGGCAGGCAACTGTATCAGCCTAGTGAGTTCTTGTCCATGGCAAAGGAAAAACAGTAGCGTTAGGCCCACCAAAAAGGAAGTGAGCTTCAAAAATGTGTGAGGCCCATCAGTAGAACTGCAACGTGAGGTGTAGATCACAGGTGATATGGTCAAAACCTGGATTACAGTAATTAACAGTACCAATTCTCCTGTACATATCAGTGGCTGAAATAGACTTAAAGGAGCATATAAGCAAAAATGTATTATATTGCAGCTTACCCATTTTTAGATGTGGTGGCTGCATTCGTTTTTTTTTTTTTTTGTTTTCCTTTATTTTCACCTGGTGATCAGGCCTTACTTTAACAGGCCAAGCTATGTGGACAAGGTGGCAACTAGAGAGCTGAGATAAACCAATTAACACTGACAGGGGTGCTTACAATGGCCAGTTTTTATTAATTTATGTAAAACCCGTATCCCAAAAAGAAAAGAAAATATTGCTGTCACTGCCTATAAAGTGTTAGCTGGAGTTTAGTTTCAATTTGTTTGTCAAGTCCATCTAGCTAGTCTAGCACTACTCTCTCTCAGACTGACAACGGTGTCTGCTTCACTACTTCATCTTAAATGTAGACACCCTAAGACTGGGGTGCCCAACCTTTTGAAGAGCGAGGGCCATCGAAGCAACTTGGTAACGGGCCAAAATAAGTGTAATGGGTGGATGACAGGTCTGTATCTACGCTGCATATGCAGAACAGATATGGACACAGTCCATGCTACTCTATGGGCCCTCCAATTCAATCTGACGGAAGGGGACGGTTCCCCTTCTGTTTTTTTTTTTTTTGTGTGTATCGGATTGAAGGTAAGCAGGGGTAAATAGACATAGAGGTGAATGGAGGGTCCGATTGGGTCCTAAGGGTGCTTTCACACTGATGCGCCTGTGGCTTTCCTGCAGGTTAGCTGCACTTTGCCATAGACTTATTACTATTATATCCTGATAGTATAGTGCACTTTCTGAAAGCGCACCAAACCCACAGGTAATAACAGAAGTCTATGGCCCAGTGAAGGTAACCCGCAGGTGCAGGATTCATTTAACAGCAGCCTAGTAACTAACCAATGAAGAACAGATATGCCCATCTATACACTGATTTCAGTAACAAACACACCTTTAATAACAGTCTTCCATTCAGTCTTCCATTCAGGCTGTTGCTGTCCCAGGCAGAGTGCATTTGGTATCGATTGTGACAGGAGCTGGCGCTATACAGGAAGCATCAGCTTATGCGGCTCTGCTCTGCAGCTTCTTGCTTTGTCTACCACCGGCTTCATTCACAACACTGATGCTCTGGGATGGTGGGTCGGCAACCTGCGATCTGGGGTTGTCAAACCACCATCCCAGAGCAGGAGGGCGCGGGCCACATCAGAGGGCTCCGCGGGCCACATGTGGCCCCCTGGCCACTGGTTGGGAACCCCTGCCCTAAGACCTAAGAATAAGTAAGCTGTAATATATTACATTTTGTTTTGGGGTTTAATGTTGTTCTAAAAGTTGGATTAAAAAAATAAAAAATAATAAGAAACATGTCATACTTACCTGCTCTGTTCAATGGTTTTGCACAGAGCAGCCCCGATCTTCTTCTTTTTGGGTCCCCCATTTGCAGACCTGGCTCCTCCCCCCTGCTGAGTGCCCCATAGCAATTTGCTTGTTATGGGGGCTCCCGAGCTACGCTCCCGTGAATGGACCATTCACACATGGAGCACGGCCTGGCCCTGCCCCCTGCTCTCTCCTCATTGGCTCACTGGCTGTGATTGACAGCAGCAGGAGCCCATGGCCATCACTGCTGTGCGAGCCAATGAGGAGACAGAGACCCGTGAGAGCTGCTGCTCTCCTGCACATTGCTGGATCAAGAGGGGGCTCAGGTAAGTATTGGAGGGGAGCTGCATGCAGAAGGTTTTTTACCTTCATAACATGCTTGAAGGAAAGAAACCTTCTGCCTTTACAACCACTTTAACACTGCTGTAAGAGGAATTTGCCCTGACTAGACTGTCTTTGAGCACATATCTTTACTGCTGCCTGAAATTTCATACTCTTTGGGTTTCTTGACATGCCTGACTCCTGTTTTGTTTTCAATGAGATAGATCGGTTTGAGAGTTCAAAAAGCTAATTCTTTTATGTACAGCTCTTTATTTCCATCTTGCTTGTGCTACCTACCTCAAAGTTCACTCAATTTGTTTAAACTTTTACTTTATTTAATCCAGCCTCAAGTTCACAGATTTCATGTTTCTGGTTACCTCCTGTGACATCCCTATCATCTATATCATGTCAATAACCTCAGTAGGACCAATGCTGTGTAAACAGTTAAAGCTGAACTTTGGGTAAAGTAAAAATGTTCCCTTGCAGTAGAGCTACCCCAGTACTGCAATGGTCATTTGCATCTAGGGGACTGGGAAAAGCACGCTCACTTACCTAAGCTTCCACACCTAAAATCTTGCTTTGTGCTGTAAAACAATTACCTGCAACCTCTTCTCCCCTCTGCCCTGGTGGTTGGATGCCCCTGAAATCATCAAGATGTGAGGATGCTGAGGAACAGTCTGCAGCTGGAACATTGGTGAGTGCCATCTACATTGGACCTGTAAGTAAAACAGTTTTTCCCATCCCCTATGCCTATCCCGTGCGATTCCTGTGCAATATGGTTTACTGTGCGCATATCCCGCAGTGCCGGAAATATGCACTGGATGAGTGTTTCCCGAACCACGTTCTGGTGTGAACAAACCCTTAGGAGAATTCAACCCTTGCAGGTTATGGGCAGCCCCATTGCAAGATAGCATTTTTACTGTTCCCGGAGGTGGGCTTTAATGTACTGAATGGAATCTGATCTCTACAAAGAAGGACTCAAAGATGTCCAGACCATTAGCAGTGGAGAAGGGGACAATCATCCTGACTTTCTGTGAAAACACCTTACTTGTGTAAGTACCTCAAAAGCTCTGTACTAAAACAAACCCAACATTTTCCATTTCAATCTATTCAGGATCAGTTCTTTCCTAGGTGCCTGTTTTTTTTCTCCAATGAAATAGATTTGTGTAGCACAGAATCATGTGAGAGGAGGCAGCATAGTCGCTCATAAACAATCAAATAAATAGCATTTCTTGTTAAATGATTATAAAGCAATAGCAAACTCTGCTTGGTCACTTGTACCTACAGCAGTGGCGGTTGGTGCTCCATCGGTCGGGGGGTGTGGGGCAGCAGCAAACAGACCTGACCGTGGACCCCCCTCGCAATGCACTCCCTACCCCCGGTCGCCAGCTCACTCATCCTGCTGGCAGATGGTGGCTTCCCCCCTCAGTTTCTGTGTCCCGGCTCCGTTGGTTGGGCCCATGCGTCTCCTCGGCTGTACGTCTCCTCCTCCTTCCTCTTCATTGGTCAATAGGATTGCTTTTCCTATCAGCCAATCGGGAAACGGGCCTCCTGACCCGCTTCCTGATTGGCTGGGAGGAGATTCAGTGTGATAATAGGGGATATTCATTCTCTATTGTCACACAACTGGGTGGGCTTGGAGCGCAGTGCTCTGTTCCCTGAGCCCACCCTTTTTTGAAGCCTATTAAAGCCTCTGGCTTTAATCACGGGCTTCAAAAAAATACACCACCACCATTGGAATCCATGGTCCAGCGCCCTGTATGTAGATCAGGGAGCCGGACGCATGGATAGGGGGCCAGAGCCCATTCGCCCCTAATGGATGGGCCCCCACTGACCTACAGATAAGCTTATAATAAAGCTTACCTGTAGGTACAATGACTATCTCTTAAATGTGAGTGATGTTATCACGACTCTGCCATTCAAATGGCAAGGTCCCACAAACCAAGAAGGAAGACTGAGTGAAGATGGAAGTTCTGGCCGCTGGCAGAGGTGAATTGGAGGGATCTGTTTTACTATTAAACCTGTCATAAGACCTGTTTAACCTGTCATTAAACCCATGGTTGCAGGAAAGACATTAGCTCCATTTTTGGCTCTGTTCCCAGTTTCCTGGAACTAACAAGGACTTGGGGGGCACACCCTAACTATGCATCACATTAAAGATGGTGCTGCCATAAGACCATACAAACAGAACAAAAGATTATAGTGCACACATACAAAAATGTCATTTAAATCCTACAAGGCTGTTTAAAGCACCTGAACATAATAAACAAATAAGCAAATATGGGGATTTGGTCGCACCATATGGCCATACAGTGCTTAAGCCCACTAATGTGTCAAAGTACCCCATTTTCAGTGGGTCTTAGACTATTCAAAAATACACCCCTCTTTATCGGAGAACTGAAAGGGCTCCTCCTATAACTCAGGTGGACACTGATTAGTACGTACTGGTGGGGAGTGATGGGGTGCTCCATCCAATGGGGTCTGGTCAGGACCCATATAACAGACAAATAAAGACTTGTAGGATTTAAATGCTATTTTTGTATAATCTTTTGTTCAGCTTCCTGGATCTCCCACCAGCAGCTGGATAACTGCAAGGACATTGGACATCACAGGGTGATCCAGTAATCTGAAACCTCCTTCAAAGAAGAGCTCCTCAGGCATTCTGTGGTCTTTAAGTGCATGTTATATTACAATTGGGAAGTGCCTTGTTGATAAGCATTACCCTGTTCTGCATGTAGAAGTGTATGACCTGCAACATACTGTATTTAGTGTCCCTGTTTTAAACTGCCTTAAGCCACGTACACACGAGCTAAATGCTGGGCAACATTGGCCAGTTCAATAAAAACTGTCTGACATTTGGCCCCTGTGTATGGCAGCCGGTGCAACAGAAACCTGCCCTTTGGCCCGGGGTCTGCCAGACAAGCATGCTGGAAAACCAGCAGCTGACCGACTCCCATCCAGGGCTCTCAGTCAATGTTCTGGCGGGAGGGTGGGGGCGTCCCCCTGTCAGTTCACAACAGCTCAGGGGGAAGATTGCTGTATAACGTTAGATCGTTAATACAGCGGCTACTGGAGCTAACAGTTTTTTTCCTTCCAACCCGCTGGGTTGAACAAAAAAAAAACCTCATAGTGTGTACCAGCCTTTATTTCTGTGGTCATTCAATTTCTAAAATTAAACAACATTAAAGTATAAATGTATACTGACTCACAATTCTCAGGTACATTAGTTAGGCCTCACCTACATGCAGTTATACTGTACATCCTAACCTAACAACTACTGTACTTTTTTATGCAGAAGGGAGTTTAACAAGACTCATGGCCACTCATTAAAATTAGAAGAAAAGAAATTTAACCTTAAACTATGTAGAGGGTTCTTTACTGTAATGCCCCGTACACACGGTCGGAAATTCCGACCACAAAATCCGTCGGATTTTTTCCGACGGATTTTGTCCGACACTGGTGTTGCATACACACGGTCAGACAAAGTTGTCGGAAAATCCGATCATTCTGAACGTGGTGACGTTCGTTGCGTACAACGGAACTACGTAGAGGCTAGTAGCCAAAAGCTACTTGTAATGTGATCTGAGCATACGTGGCACTTTGTCCGTCGGAATTCGTTACACACGATCGGAAAAAGTCCGATCGGACTTTGTTGTCGGAAAATTTGAGAGCAGGATCTCAAATTTTTTCCGTCGGAAATTACGACGGAAAAGGTCCGATGGAGCACACACACGGTCGGATTTTCCGACAACATGGTCCGATAGGACATTTTCCGTCGGAAATTCCGACCGTGTGTACGGGGCATAAGAGCGCCAAGGATGTGGAATTCCCTTCCACAGGCGGTGGTCTCAGCGGGGGGCATCGATAGTTTCAAGGAACTATTAGATAAGCACCTGAAGGACCGCAACATACAGGGATATACAATGTAATACTGACATATAATCCCACATACAGGTTGGACTTGATGGACTTGTGTCTTTTTTTTCAACCTCACCTACTATGTAGCTATATACGGCTCTAAATGGTCATTATCAATCCAAGTCCGTCCACCACTGACAGAAAACCCATATAGAAAAGAAGAAGCCACAATCATAATTAGTAAAGCCCTAAATCTTGCAGACCTTAAAACCTTTATCTTTTAATGATTATGAAGTTAAAGGATATTGGATAAATCTGTATGTAAAGTAGAATTCCCCTCTACTCAGCTAAAAAAAGACACACATTTGTGCATGCAATGTTCTATCAATACAAAAAAATTAGCAAATAAGGTATTCTCCCCAAAGGCCAATGAAAATGTTGATGTTTGTTTTCTAACCTGTGTCTGTTGAATAAAAGAAGGTGTCTAATTGGCCAACACCTCTATTTAGTTTATTTCCTACCTTTATAAGTAAATCTCATTATCTGCAGGCATTTTGGTTGTAACATAAACACAATTCACCGAAAGCAGCATAATGTGTGAACTGATGAATGACTATATCTTTACTTGAGAATTTGTACTTTTTTTGTGCTTTTGAACATAAGCCTTGTTATTGATTTTTCTTTTCCTTGCAGTGGTATGAACGTGTAGGTATTTCACACATTTGTTAATTCATTGAAAACTTTGACAGTATAAAAAGGGAAAGAACGGAAATTAGAGCTCTTTTCACAATAACTCCAACATTTCCCTATTCATTACTCTGAAGGCCTACTTCAAACCTCAGGTTCCAGCTTACAGGTTTTTTTTTTTTCTCCTTTTCAGAACTCAGCAACATCAGTTTTATTTCAACCATGAATATGCAGATTTTTAACTTGTGTTATGTCCTCTAATGAGCTTTCACTTAATCAGATTGACAGATGCCTTTATTACTTTTCCTGTCTACGAACCAGCCAGCAAGAGGAATGTGGAAAAATATTTCATGACTCCTTTTGCTAAAAATGAGTCATTAAAAAGTGAGACTTGTCACTAAACGTCCTGAGTTTAGAAGATGCCCATGCACTTAATTGTAAAAGATTCAAATATAAATTTTCTGTCTTTCAATAGAAAACTACAATAAAAAGGTTTTGAAATATTTCATTATGTAAAACATAGATACTTGCTAGATATGTACTCCTGTTGGCCTGTTATGCAGATTGTTAATGTTTCTCATTTAAAGTGATACTAAAAGTTTTACAGAAAGGTCCCTTACCTCCTTTTCTGGCAGTCCCCTGCTGGCGCTGTCCACTCCTCCCTTCTCTGGGTGCCTCCTTGGCAAGCCAGCCTATGACTCCCACTGCTCTCAGTGTTTCCTGTTGGAGCAGAAAATGGAGAAAGCGGTGCAAACGAGACAGCTAGTGGTGACAGGAGTCAGGTAATTGTTTAGGGGTAGGTAGAACAAGTAATGGGGTGTCAAAGAATGCATTAACGTAAAAACCTTTTGCTTTTAGAGACATGTTAACTGCTTGCCGACCTTATAACAGATACAGTAAAACCTTGGACTGCGAGCATAATTTGTTCTAGAAATATGCTTGTAATCCAAAGCACTTGTATATCAAAGCAAATTTCCCTATAAGAAATAATGGAAACTCAAATGATTCGTTCCACAACCATTTATTCATAAGTCCTTTAGTTTATAGTCCATATAAAAAGATTATAGCAAGGTCGTGTAACCATAAAATGTCCATCCACAAATGGAAGCCTCCACAAGGGGATTAGAAGAAAAATCCAGCAGGAGCTACAGAGTATAAAAGAGAAGAGAGGCACCTCTAAGTGTAGCAATATGGTTACATTTAATGAAGGTACAACATTTAGCAACTCACATGGTTGATGATTAAAAGAACCACACCTAAGTATGCAGGCATCCGGGGTAAAGCTGTCCACATAGACCATCCTCCGCAACGCTGGCTCTCAACGCTTTCAGTCTGCAATCGTGACCGAGAAGACTACCCTGCGGCTTGAACCGCTCGTGGAGCACAGCATGGAAGGGACAACGTCAATGGCGGTGAGGAGGATGGTCTGTGTGTGGACAGCTTTACCCCGGATGCCTGCGTATTTAGATGTGCTTGTTGTAATGAACCATGTGAGTTGCTAAATGTTGTACCTTCATTAAATGTAACCATATTGCTACACTTAGAGGCACATCTCTTCTCTTTTATACCCAGTTGTGACATGACGCTACTTGTATATCAAGACATCGCTTGTTTAGCAAGTTAAAATTAATTAAAACATTTTGCTTGTCTTGCAAAAGGCTCTTAAACCAAGTTACTCTCAAACCAAAGTTTTACTGTACATGGCAGCAAGGCGGCCCAGCTGCACCAGATCACCTACCTAGTACGTGATCTGAAACTTCCGGCTAGGGGGCACACATGCGCGCTGCAATCGATCCGCCAGTGCTATGACTGAACGCAGCAGATGTCTATTACCAGGTGCCCGCCAATGGATTACCGCTGACTCCTGCCGATTGTCATGAGTTTACACAGGACAGAGCCTATGAGAGCTATGAGAAGCCTAGAGAACTATGTAAACAAGGCAGAGCCCTGTCCTGACGGTGGGGAAACAATAGATTTTCTTTCCCAGCAAAGCAGGGAAAGAAAATATATTACTTCCCCTAGTAAAGAACCTGACACAGTACACCAAAACACTGGCTAGGCACACATTTAACCCATTGATTGTCCTAGATGTTTAACCTCTTCCCAGCCAGTGTAATTAATATAGCGACAGTGTATATTTTTAGCACTGATCACTGTATTAAAGCTTGCACACACGATAAGAAAATCGAAAGTAATATTTTTTACAATGACAAAAATCTATCCTTTCACATCGACTGCCTGTTGGAGGAACTGTGGACACCCTGGAACACTTCTACACATTTGGTGGACTTGGCCCAAATTAACGCCCTTCTGGTCTACCCTTACTAGATTTTTCTCCTCTATTCTCTCTATTTCCATCTCCCTGTCTCCTCAAATGGTCCTCTTGGGTTTAGACAATGACCCTTGGCCACCAACTGCCCACACCATCCTATCTCACGTCCTTATTGCCTACATGTCTGGCTGACGCTAGAAACTGAAAGTCTCCAAACCCCCCTTTTATCACCGAAGTAATAATATTATTGTACAAACACTGTCTAATGGAATTTATGTAGGGCCCACCTGCAAGTTCCTGCATTCCTCAAAAAGTGGAACCCCTGGCTTGTACACCCTAAATGCACACCCTTGCCCTGAACTACACTCTATTTGGTTTAATATCAGAATCTCAACACCCAATGGGACCAACTGCTCTATTACTATCTTTATTAAGTGTGCAGTCCTACACCCTCTAGGCAACACACTTCTCTGCATATGTTTAATAACCTTCTTGCTGATTAGCGTAAGGTGCCACAACAGGCCTTAATGTACTTGTTTGTACCTTGTACCTGTTACCAGATTACCTGTATCTATTGAAAGATATATTGACTCTGTATCGCTAAAATCTTAAAAAAATATGAAGATTTAATTTCGTACGACAAACAATTGGCCGATTATCTGATCGTTAGTATAGTGCTTTCAACAGCCGATTATGATTTTTCAGATGACAAAAACTGAAGGTGCAGGCTATAAAAATGTTATTATATGTAAACATAACAACCAATTTTTGTTTAATTAGTACAGTTTTTTGCCCGGAAAAAAATCGTAAGAGCAAGACTACATATTCTTAGAAACTAAAGAATACATTACAAAACAATTCAACACATTACATCACTTCCGAAGATGTATTCTGTCGTACGAGAATTTTCGTAAGTTGAGTAACCTCTTAAATAAAAGTTCCAGTATATATCCAACTTTTATTGGATATGTTTTATAGCAGAAAGAAAAAAATATTGTTTTTTTTTTGTTTAATTGACGGCCTTTTTTTGTTTATCGTGCAAAAAATTAAAAATGCAGAGGTGATAAAGTACCACCAAAAGAATGCTATATTTGTGGGAAAAAGAACATCCATTTTGTTTGGGTGCAGTGTCGCATGACCGCAAAATTGTCAGTTAAAGTAACACAGTGCCATAAATGGTCTGGTCATGAAGGGGGGGGGGGGGGTAAACCTTTCGGTGGTAAACTGATTAAGTAGATACTATACTGTATGTTTACCTATATATTTTAAAATTTAACTTAAAGCACAACTGTAACTTTGTTGTAAAAAATCAATACTATTATAAGCCTAGCACATGTATTAAATTAGCAATATAAATGCTACACCAACACATAAACAAACTTTTCAAGCGGAACTCCCAAATAAGCCAATATTGTCTAAATTAAGAGGAGTGTGTATTCTTGAATTATGGTGTCCTGTGTCTTTTCTTTTTCAGATTTTGCAGTAATCCAGTGTAAAACTTTGCCTCTGGGCAGCAGTTTCCTGTAATGAAGACCAGTCACTGTTGCTCTCTTTCCTCTTGTGCAGGGTGACTGGTCTTGTCTCCGCCCCCTCCTGTAGATTTCTGCAAGCAGCCTGCAGTGGGTGGAGTCTGCTTGGTTCTTCCTCCAGCCCTGCTCTTTGCACAAACTATATACAGTGATGATGCTACACTGTTACGTTTACAAGGTACAGTGAGGGAAAATAGTATTTGATCCCCGGCTAATTTTGAATGTTTGCCCACTGACAAAGAAATGATCAGTCTATAATTTTAATGGTAGGTTTATTTTAACAGTGAGAGACAGAATAACAACAAAAATATCCAGAAAAACGCATTTCAAAAAAGTTATAAATTGATTTGCATTTTAATGAGTGAAATAAGTATGTGATCCCCTATCAATCAACAAGATTTCTAGCTCCCGGGTGTCTTCAATGACAATGACCCAAAACACAGGGCCAAGGCAACAAAGGAGTGGCTGAAGAAGAAGCACTCTAAGGACCTGGAGTGGCCTAGCCAGTCTCCAGACCTTAATATCATAGAAAATATGTGGAGAGAGCAGGAGGTTCGAATTACCAAACGTCAGCCTCAAAACCTTATGACATGGAGAGGATCTGCAAAGTGAGTGAGTGAGTGAGTGAGTGAGACAAAATCCCTCCTGAGATGCGTGCAATCCTAGTGCCCAACTACAAGAAACTTCTGACCTCTGTGATTGCCAACAAGGGTTTTGTGAAACCAACAAGTCATGTTTTGTGAAGGAGACAAATATTTATTTCACTCACTGTAATTGCTGGGTTTTCAAACATATTTGGTACACACAATGTGGGTTTATAATTAATGTTTTTATGTCTAGAGTTTAGCTGTAAAATAACTTACCTCTGTTGCTAAAATCAAACTAAAATAGTACCCACTTATATCATTACTAAGAGTCAATCCAAACTCCTGTGGAGTATCGAGTATATGGGAAGTATTTTGGCTGGACAAGACAGGCAGAGGGTAAGATGACTAGTTGAAACTCAAACATTAACAAAGTATTGCTTGTTTACTGGGTATTGTCAGCTTCACCCAAGTAACAGGCAGGTGCCACTCTTCCGTTCATCGGTAGAATAATGAGGTAGAATAATGCACAGACAAAAATGTCTAATAATATATTATTTTATGGTAGACAAATACATTTATTTATTACAGGTACTTATACAGCACTGTCAATTTACACATATATATTGTATATTCACATCGGTCCCTAACCACAAGGAGCTTACAATCTAAGGTCTCTAACTCCCATTCATAGAAGCACTAGGGCCGATTTACCTACCATCACGTCTTTGGAGTGTGGGAGGAAACCCACATACAGTGGTGTGAAAAAGTGTTTGCCCCCTTCCTCATTTCCTGTTCCTTTGCATGTTTGTCACACTTAAGTGTTTCGGAACATCAAACCAATTTAAACAATAGTCAAGGACAACACAAGTAAACACAAAATGCAATTTGTAAATGAAGGTGTTTATTATTAAAGGTGAAAAAAAATCCAAACCATCATGGCCCTGTGTGAAAAAGTGATTGCCCCCCTTGTTAAAACATACTATAACTGTGGTTGTCCACACCTGAGTTCAATTTCTCTAGCCACACCCAGGCCTGATTATTGCCACACCTGTTCACAATCAAGGCATCACTTAAATAGGAGCTGCTTGACACAGTAAGGTCCACCAGAAGATCCTTAAAAGCTACACATCATGCCGAGACCCAAAGAAATTCAGGAACAATTGAGAAAGAAAGTAATTGAGATCTATCAGTCTGGAAAGGGTTATAAAGCCATTTCCAAAGCTTTGGGAATCCAGCGAACCACAGTGAGAGCCATTATCCACAAATGGCGAAGACATGGAACAGTGGTGAACCTTCCCAGGAGTGGCCGGCCGCCCAAAATTACCCCAAGAGCGCAGCGACGACTCATCCAAGAGGTCACAAAAGACCCCACAACAACGTCCAAGGAACTGCAGGCCTCACTTGCCTCAGTTAAGGTCAGCGTTCATGCCTCCACCATCAGGAAAAGACTGGGCAAAAATGGCCTGCATGGCAGAGTTCCAAGGAGAAAACCACTGCTGAGCAAAAAGAACATCAAAGCTCGTCTCAATTTCTCCACAACACATCTTGATGATCCCCAAGACTTTTGGGACAACATTCTGTGGACCGATGAGACAAAAGTGGAACTCTTTGGAAGGTGTGTGTCCAAGTATATCTGGCGTAGAAGGAACACTGCATTTCAGAAAAAGAACATTATACCAACAGTAAAATATGGTGGTGGTAGTGTGATGGTCTGGGGCTGTTTTGCTGCTTCAGGACCTGGAAGACTTGCCATGATAAAAGGAACTATGAATTCTGCTGTCTACCAAGAGATCCTGAAGGAGAATGTCCGACCATCTGTTCGTGTACTCAAGCTGAAACGAACTTGGGTTCTGCAGCAGGACAATGATCCTAAACACACCAGCAAGTCCACCACCGAATGGCTGAAGAAAAACAAAATGAAGACTTTGGAGTGGCCTAGCCAAAGTCCAGACCTGAATCCTATTGAGATGTAGTGGTATGACCTTAAAAAGGCCGTTCATGCTCGAAAACCCTCTAATGTAACTGAATTAGGACAATTCTGCAAAGATGAGTGGGCCAAAATTCCTCCAGGACGCTGTAAAAGCCTCATTGCACGTTATCGCAAACGCTTGGTTGCAGTTGTTGCTGCTAAGGGTGGCCCAACCAGTTATTAGGTTTAGGGGGCAATCACTTTTTCACACAGGGCCATGATGGTTTGGATTTTTTTTCACCTTTAATAATAAAAACCTTCATTTACAAATTGCATTTTGTGTTTACTTGTGTTGTCCTTGACTATTGTTTAAATTGGTTTGATGTTCCGAAACACTTAAGTGTGACAAACATGCAAAGGAACAGGAAATGAGGAAGGGGGCAAACACTTTTTCACACCACTGTAGGTACAATATGCAAACTCCAGGCAGACAGTGCTGTGGTTGGGATTTGAACCAACAACCCTAGTGTTGCACAGTGGAAGTGCTAACAACTTAGCCACTGTGATGAGCCTTTAAAATTCCTGTGACCACTGAGAAGGTGGTTGCTAAAATGAGGGTTATCTATATTGTTTTGTTTAGTGTGGTTGTGCAGACAGTTATTTTGTTATTAATGAAACTTCTAAAAACTATTGAGAAACACTTTAATTCCCCGACCCAACCCCCACTACCCCCCAAATCAAATGCAATTGCCGAAATGATAAAATTGTGCCAAAATCTCATGATTTTCACAGAAATATTAGGGAAATTAAAAATATCAATTCTGTTCATCCCTACTTAAGACAGCTTAGGACTTTTCATGGGGCACACCAGACAACGCAAAGATGAATGCCTTTTGCCTTACCGAAGAACCCTGCTCAAGTCAATATTGGTAAAGCCCTACTCAGTATGGCAAATGCATTGTTCATATCATCTGGTTCTTTGTTGTCCTTCCTGTCATCAATGTTTTGGCTATTTTAAGAAAGTGGAATGGGGTTAGGGATTAGAGTAGGCATTTTTCTTTCTTGCTATCAGAGCTGCTTAGCTGTAATTAATCAGGACATTGAGTTTTGTACACTCAACTCAGGTCATTAGCCTATGATCTGCTCTGCTCCTTTACACGGTAACATAATGCATATGTTTCTGGGTACCTTTTTACGAGCAGAATTAATTTAGCTGGGTGAATAATAGATGGCTACAAGTGTTTTGCCGTAGGCAAAGCTTTTTTATTTCTGCTGCCATCCTCTAGCATCCTAGCCTGGAGCAGCAGCCCCTGGGCTGGATGGCACTGGCGTTGCTGTATCACATGACCATGATGTCAGAGCAGCCTCTATGTGTCACACAAATCTGGATTTAGGGGAATTACAGCAGATGTTGCAAAATGGCAACAGTTTAGTGAATTCTTTTCATCCCCCTATTGGGAGGCAGGTCCGCTAAATGTAAAAGACAGAAAGGAATGTTGTCTTTGATCCTTTACACTCTAGGGTAGAGAGCGACAGAGAGATCTTTGCTTAGACTTTCATTCCCTCTTCTGCAAACACAATAAAAAAGGGATTTCAGGCAATCGCTACTAAAATTTGTGCAAAAGCTTGTCCGGAGAGACACGCATCTGTCACTGTGAATTAAATCTAATTACATCATTCTCATTTTTCATAGTGAAAAATTAATAGATGTCATTTAACACAGCCATGAGCGACTGGCTGCCTTTTACTTCAACGGGTATATTGGGAGAGATGTATCTCTGTTTAATGAGGCAAACTGAATTTTCTTTCAAGGCCTTCAGGGCAAACAGGTCGTACAGTGTTGTAATGATTCATTATATCTAACACCCAAGAATAATAGTTTTAAAATGAGTATAATAATCCTGATAATAATGTAATAAACTATAATGAAATAGAAGATGGCACAGGCATATTCTTGTAATAGTAAAGTATAAAGATATCTTTGTCTGCCGATAGCTTCCTCTTTAAGGCTAGGTTCATGGTTGTACTTTTTGTACTTTTTTTCCTTCTTATGGTTATAAAATCTTTGCTGGCAATGAAGGAAGGAAAAGAAAAAGAAGAAAGGTAGATAGATAGATGGATGGATAGATAGATAGATAGATAGATAGATAGATAGATAGATAGATAGATAGATAGATAGATAGATAGATAGATAGATAGTTAGACAGATAGATAGATAAAACATAGATGATGGATGGAAAGATAGATAGATTGATAGATAGATCAGTCTTACAGGACCATTAAGAATTTGAAGTGTCAATTCAGCAAGTACTCTACAATTATTGTGCTTTATTCAATATACCAACAAGCAATAAAACATATTTGGTATGTTGAATAAAACACATTAATGTCAAATGTTAGTGATTGATTTGAGATCGCACATCTTCAGAATAACTGGCAAATAGAAATTATAATATGAGACTGAAGTGCATAACATAAAAGTGCCTATTATTAATAAGTACAAGATGTCTTCATGTTTCAAATAGATAGAAAACATATAGATAGAGAAATTGATTGATCAAAAAATATATTGCGATAGATAGATAAATATAGATAGATAGATGGACAGATAGATACAGTAGATAGATACAGCAAATAAATATATAGATGGATAGATACAGTAGACAGACAGATTAGATATATACAGTATATACATAGAGTAGATAGATAGACAGATAGATAGATAGATAGATAGATAGATATCTACATAGATAGATAGATAGATTCAATATCTACAGTAGATAAACAGAGTAGATAGATACAGTAGATGAACAGATAGATGGATAGACATGATAGATAGATAGATAGATAGATAGATAGATAGATAGATAGATAGATAGATAGATAGATTTGATTTATACAGTAGATAAACAGATTTGATAGATACAGTAGATGAATAGATAGATGGATAGACACGATAGATATATAGATTATAATATGAGACTGAAGTGCATAACATGTTTGCCTATTATTAATAAGTACAAGATTTCTTCATGTTTCAAATAGATAGATAACATATAGAGAAATTGATTGATCGAAAAATATATTGCAATATATAGCTAAATATAGATAGATGGACAGATAGATACAGTAGATAGATACAGCAAATAAATATATAGATGGATAGATACATTAGATAGACAGATTAGATATATACAGTATATACATAGAGTAGATAGAGAGATAGATAGATAGATAGATAGATAGATAGATAGAGAGATAGATAGATAGATAGATAGATAGATAGATAGATAGATAGATAGATAGATAGATTCAATATATACAGTAGATAACAGAGTAGATAGATACAGTAGATGAACAGATAGATGGATAGATAGATAGATAGATAGATAGATAGATAGATAGATAGATAGATAGATAGATAGATAGATAGATAGATTTGATTTATACAGTAGATAAACAGAATCGATAGATACAGTAGATGAATAGATAGATGGATAGACACGATAGATAGATAGATAGATAGATAGATAGATAGATAGATAGATAGATTCAATATATACGGTAGATAAATAGAGTAGATAGATACAGTAGATAGATACAGTGATAGATAGATAGATAGATAGATAGATAGATAGATAGATAGATAGATAGATAGATAGATAGATAGATAGATAGAACATAGATGACAGATGGAAAGTTAGATAGTTAGATAGATTGATAGATAGATAATTCTTACAGGGTCATTAAGAGTTTGAAGTGCAATGTCAAATCAGCAAGTACTGTACATTTATTGTGCTTTATTCAATATACCAACAAGCAATACATATATTTGGTATGTTGAATAAAGCACATTTATTAGTGATTGATTTGAGATTGTACATTTAAGTCCTCAGAATAACTGGCAAATAGAAATTAAAATAAGAGACTGAAGTACATTTTTAGCTATTATAAATAAGTACAAGATTTCTTCACTATTTAGAAAGATAGATGGATAACATACAGATAGAGAAATTGGTTGATTGAAAATATATTGAGATAGAAAGATAAATACAGATAGATGGATAGATACAGTAAATAGATAGATATTAGCTATATACAGTAAATACATTGAGTAGATCGATACAGCAGATAAACAGGTAGATAGATACAGTAAATAGATAGATTCGATAGATACAGTGTATAAATAGAGTAGATAGATAGATAGATAGAGAGATAGATAGATATATAGATAGATAGATATTAGCTATATACAGTAAATACAGTGAGTAGATAGATACAGCAAATAAACAGATAGATAGATGGATATATACAGTAAATAGATAGATAGATACAGTATATAAATAGAGTAGATATATAGACAGATAGATAGATAGATAGATAGATAGATAGATAGATAGATACAGTAAATACAGTGAGTAGATAGATACAGCAAATAAACAGATAGATAGATGGATAGATACAGTAAATAGATAGATAGAAAGTAAATAGATAGATAGATACAGTATATAAATAGAGTAGATATATAGATAGATATAGATAGATAGATAGATAGATAGATAGATAGATAGATAGATATTAGCTATATACAGTAAATACAGTGAGTAGATAGATACAGCAGATAAACAGATAGATATATGGATAGATACAGTAAATAGATAGATAGATCAGTATATAAATAGAGTAGATCTATAGATAGACAGACAGATAGATAGATAGATAGATAGATAGATAGATAGATAGATAGATACATCTGCTAATATCACTCTCATTGACTCTCATTGTGCGCATGTATTTTCTTTCCTTCTGTGGGCTCTATAGTATTTGTTGAGAAGGAAGAAAGGAAAGAAAAGGGAAGATATACAGATACAGATTTGGTGCATGCTTGTATCTTTTTGTCTTCTTTTCATTAGATAGATAGATATTATTATTTACATGTACTACATCTTCCAAAGCGGTGACACACCAACATATGCAAATGATTATCTACATACCAAAATCCATACATGTTTAATGAATGATATGCTTTAGCAAACACAACCTAGGAATGTTTCCGTTTGGGAGGTAGGCGATTTTCATAATTGAGTTCATCTCTGGACCATATCACAAGGCATTGTACAACATGTGCAAATCTATGTGATAACAGAAATATCAGAACCTTTATTGCAAGGGTAAATAAAGTAACAAGATAGCGATTTGTACAGAAAATGGCATAATCCTTACTGCAAATAATGCATTCAACTTGCCACCTCCAAGGGGGCTACAGATTGCACGTCACACACCTGCAGAGATGACAATAAAACCTCCCTGTTTCAGCAAGTATTAATACCTTATTTTTATTAAACTCTCCTCCAAGCAACCATAAATTGTCTGCACTGCTACCGGAGCACTCTGCTTTTAGAAGAAAAAAAAAAACATTTGTAAATTGTACCCCCGGGGTTTAAATGATAAAGTATTTCCTGCCTGGCGGTCAATCCCACTTTGTCCAATCTTTTTTTTTTTTTATTATTAATTTCAACTAAAAAATGACAAGAATTTGATGAAAACTACTTCCTTAGTTATTTTGGATATAAAAAGCATATAAATGTTCTATTTTATTCTTGAATTCTATTTCATTCGTAAATGCATATGTGCTTTTTGCTCTATTATATGCTTACTTATGATTGCCTGCAAGCATTTTAAGCTTTGGAAAATGATGGTAAAATTTTTGGTGTAAATGGGGGCAATTATAGAACCTGGAGTCATTTTTTTTAAAGAATTAAAGCACACAATTCTTGGTCAGGAACTGAGCATTTTTATTTCAGCACTCAAAATATGTTAGAAGAATAGCTGTATGTTTTCTAAGTCCAGTTCATAGTTGATAATTTTTCCAGTATCTCTACACCCTAAAGGGTCAAAAATAAATACATTTTTTAATAAAAAAAACAATGTATGGTTAAGTTTCATTTATTCACAACTGATTATATTTCACTGGTAAAATTATAGGGCAGTGGAACTGGGTTTGAGACTGTTCACATAGCTTAGTAAATAGGGTGTACCTAATACCTAATCGTGTTTAAGGGAAGTTAAAGTGGAAGTAAACCCCCCTATCGTTTTCAGCCAAGGAAGCTGCCATCTTTGCCTCTGTTTAATCTTCAACTGCCACGGTGCTGCACATGTGATCCGTTATGACACCAGCCATTGGATGGTTTGACTGTTTGATGGAGAGCACAGCCAATGTGCAGTTAGCATTCCCGGCATGCCTTTTTTTTTTAAACTGTTAAATCGATGGGTTTACTTCCGCTTTAAAGAAGAGCTCCCCCCTAAAGTGGAACTTCCGCTTATCGGATTCCTCCCCCCCTCCGGTGCCAAAATTGGCACGTTTCAGGGGGGAGGGGGGTGCAGATACCTGTATAATACAGGTATCTGCACCCACTTCCGGGACGAGATAGCCGGAGCTGCCCCGCCCATATCCGAAGATGCCCCGTTGTGTCTTGGGAAACACAGTTTCCAGGACACAACGGGGACCAATAACGACGCGCAGCGCGACTCGCGCATGCGCAGTAGGAACCGGGAAGTGAAGCCGTTGCGGCTTCACTTCCTGATTCCCTGACAGAGGATGGCGGCGGGGCAGCCGAGAGACAAGCGTTTGCATGTCATCTTCTGCCGACACCGCTGGAACCTGGAACAGGTAAGTGTCTATTTATTAAAAGTCAGCAGCTGCAGTATATGTAGCTGCTGACTTTTAAAAAAAAATTTTTTCAGGTGGACCACCTCTTTAATAAGGATTTTTGCTTGGAAACAATTTCAGCTACACCTTATTCACTGAATTAAGTGAAAATTAGCACCTTTATTTTTTGAGGCAATTGAAGTATACAGGTCTTGGCCCTTTATTCCTTATCTTGTTTTACAGGTGTGGGTGGAGAGTAGGAAAACAGGTGTATAGGCACTGCAACCTTTTCACATAAAAGCTCCGTCCGGTGCTCTGACTTTGAGGCTGCTGACACCTCAAACATACCAGAATAAAGGAAAGGAATGGTCGGCATTTAGGATGACATCCAAAATAGTATGTCTTTATTAAATACATGTAGAAACCTGTAAAACAACCTACGTGTTTCGGACGTTAGTCCTTTGTCATGGCTGAAGTACCCTTTTGCAGATAGACAGGCATTGCAGTGGGTGGAAAAGTCTGCACAAAGGGTTATTGGCAGCGGTCTTCTCACCACTGGTGATATTTAGAATAGCATGTGTTGGAATAGGCATCATGAGGAACCCTACTCCCCCTGCTAATATATTGTTTGTCCTTCTTCCTTCCATCTTACGCAGTATCAGGGTAAGAACAACTAGGCAAAAAAAAAAATGTTTTCCTGATATTGATAAATTTTGCATGACATTAGAAAATTGCTGCTATTATCTTATCATTTTAACTTAGGGTATTGCAAATTGAGACTGCACCCCATACCAAAAGCATCATAAATATTTAGCCCGCCCCCCCCCCCCCCCCCACTATGTCAAAACATGGATCAATGCTCTTCATAAACTGATGGATATTGCAATATAGGGGCCCCCAGAAAACACTTAGTGGACCATTGGATTTAGGCTTCATGTTCACTAGCCTACATTTACTGTGGCCACGGGAGAACGCCACGGTTTTGCCGCATTTTTGCCGCATTTTGCATTTCCCTGCAGCAGGTAGTCAAATTGTTCTTATCCTGGGCGCTATTCTTCCCTGTTCAGGAGAGGGAGTTTGAAGCTCACTTAAACGCAGCAGCTCCTAAACTCTGCTAAAAGCCTACGTGTACATTGACACATAGGGGTTGATTTACTAAATGCAAATAGACTGTGCTCTAGAAGTAAAAAAACAGAGAGAGAGGTGCCTCTGGGTGCAGACGTTTTTAACAAGCTTTAATACACATAAATTAGTCAAACTCACATTTCAGCAGAAAGTGATAGGCTTAAAAGTATAGACATGGTTATGTCACGGTGGCATACCTGAGTCCTGGGCCTTGTAGTTCCTCTGTCAAAACAATCCGGTCAGAGAGGTGTCCGCCGTTAAGATGGTTATGCCGGCTCCGGAAGACAAACTCGTGACGAGGGGTGAGGCGCAGGGAACAGCAGGCTGCAGGGGGTGACGTCACCAGTAGTGGACACGTTGCTTGAGTAGGCGCGCTGCGGTGTACTTGCAAGCCACACTCTTTTATCAACAGACATCTGTTGATAAAGGAGTGTGGCTTGCCAGTACACCACAGCGCGCCTACTCAAGAAACGCGTCCACTACTGGTGACGTCATCCCCTGCAGCCTGCTGTTCCCTGCGCCTCATCTCGAGTTTGTCTTCCGGAGCCGGCATAACCATCTTAACGGCGGAATCCTCTCTGACCAGACAAGGCCCAGGACTCAGGATCGCCACTGTGACATAACCATGTCTATACTTTTTCTGCTGAAATGTGAGTTTGACTAATTTATGTGTATTAAAGATTGTTAAAAACGTCTGCACCCAGAAGCGCCTCTCTCCTTGTTTTTTTGCAGCTCCCTGGAACATGGTTTCTGTTCTAATATGATGGCAGCCCTGCTTGCTCTGGACTTTTAACCCCTTCTCACCATCCGTACATAGACTTATATAGACTGTGTATATAAAACAAAACGGATTGACCACAGATCTACGATTGATGGTTTTACAGTTTTATTGCAGATTTTTATTAGTTTTTTTTATGGTTTTAGTTGTTGCGCCTCCACTTGTTTTATTTTTATGTGCTCTAGAAGTGCAGTTGCTCCAGAGTTTTTTTTTAACAAACAGGAGTGCTTTATTTGAGAAAAATTTGTACAGCATAAATATACACAGCGTACATTTGAGCAATAAATACAGTCAGTACACACAGAACTTAGCAACAGGACTTGCTATGCAGATGGCAGAAACAGCAATATCATTGTAGGTTATTTACTAGGTCTCCATATAGAGTTATTCAGTCAATTTTGACATCAGCATATATTATGTGTATCCCAGTGGAAGAAATAGTAAGAGATAGAAGAGAGGGACGAGGGAGGAAGAGAGTGGGCGTAGTGAGATGTAGAGATTGGGGGGGTGGTAAGAGGAAGATTAAGTAGTAGGTTGGGGAACAAAGGAAAGGGAGAGGAATAGAGAGAAGGAAGGGGGGGATGTAAAGAGAGAAGCCGGTCCCACAACACGGCTGCTGTTGTTGCCGCCAGTTGGGGTAAGGGGGCTTAGCGAGGGGGTGGGCAGGGGGGGCGAGGCTCCCCCTTTGCCCTCTGACCAGCTCAAAATGATCTCCATGGCATGCACACCTTATCATATTTCCAGGGGCATCCCCTATTAGTATATGTTATTTTGTAAAGGGGAAGTGCAGCATTGACCTTAGCCTCCCATGTAGCTACCGCAGGGGGAGATGGTGAGGTCCATTGACAGAGTATTTCTTTTTTGGCATAAAAGAGGAGGTACGAGATCAGCAACTTGGTATGATGTGAGCGCTGATCATCATCATGTATTCCTAGCAAGGCTATCTCTGGGAACCTGACAACCGCCAGCTCCAGGCGCACATTCAACTGGTCGAAGATGTCCGTCCAGTATGTGGAAAGTTCGGGACAATCCCAGAACATATGCAGGTAGGTACCCGGGTGTATCTTACAACGTGGGCATAGGGGGTCCCTATCTGGGTACATCCTAGCCATGCGCTCTGGGGTGAAGTACACCCTATGGAGAAATTTTGTTTGGATAAGCTTGTCGCTTGCTGCTATGACTAATCTCGGGCCTTGCTCCAAGCAGTCCTCCCAGTCCTCCCTCTCCAATGTAGGTATATCCCTTTTCCAGTGTTCCCATAGTCTGTCCATTCTGGGGAGGTCTTTAGGCAATAGTGTATTGTATAATAGGGATAGGGGTTTTCGAAGGTTGTCGTCTACTAGCAGATCTTCCACTGGGTCCAGCTGCAACACCGGTGGAACAGGGAACTGAGCCCTGACAGCATGCCGCAGCTGGATGTAGCGGAAGTACATCCATCCTGGTAGGTCAAATTTGGCAGTCAGTTGGAGGAATGGTATCAGGCCACCCGAATGCAAAATGTCCCCCAGTGTCTTGATGTTAAACCTTGCCCACACCTGCGGGTCGGGTATCGACCTCAGGTGTGGTAGGTTCGGGTTTCCCCATAAGGGTTGGGCTGGAGACCAACTGTGCGGCTGAGCAAACCTACGTCTGGCCCTTACCCATACTCTAGCAGTTGCCCTGGTGGGGCCCGGCAGATCCTCATAGGCCCGTGTGCCTCTATACGCTAAATTTTGCAGATCCCGTAAAGAGCCCAGGGCAGTTGCCTCTAGGCAAACAGCCGCATTAGAGCGTCTTGCCCCAAACCACCAGTGTACCGTAACTAGCATTGCTGCCCAGTAATAGGCCTGTAGGTTTGGGAGGGCCAGGCCCCCCAGTTGTGTCGGTAATTGCAGTACAGATTTCGCAAGCCTCGGAGCGGCCCCGTTCCATAGAAAGGACATAACATACTTGTCCATTTCCTGGAAGATGGCTGGCGGGATCCATATTGGGCTGTTTCGAAAATAGTAGTTAAGTTTGGGCAACATGATCATTTTGAGAATGGCTATACGTCCTATGAGATTCAGCGGAAGGTTGGACCAGGCACGGCACCTATCCTTAAGAAGACGTACCTGCGGGGTGACATTTAGGGTATAATATTGTGCATTCTCCCTGCCAACCTGGATCCCCAGATATTTAAATTCCGTAACCCACAGCAATGGGGTGGGTACAGATGTATTTTGGGCCCCCGCATCAAGCGGAAATAGTACAGACTTAGTCCAGTTAATTCGAATGCCCGATGGTGAGCCAAATCTGTCGAAGAGCTCAAGAGCCGCCGCCAGGGATGGACCAGCATCGTTCAAGTATAGCAGGGTGTCGTCCGCGTAAAGAGAGATTTTTTCCTCTAGCTGACCAATCCTGAGTCCCCTGACCCCCGGAGCCTCCCGGACCAAGATTGCCAGGGGCTCCAGTGCCAGGACAAAGAGGCTGGGGGACAGGGGACACCCCTGTCTGGTACCTCTCTGCAGCGTGAAGGGGTCGGATACACAGTTGTTAGTACGCACTCTGGCTCTAGGTGCCCTGTACAGCACTTGGATCCACCGGATGAAGGCAGGGCCAAATCCGAAAGACCCAAGAACCCCCCACAGATACTCCCATTCCACAGAGTCGAATGCCTTTTCGGCATCGAGAGAGGCAATGACCCTAGATCCTGTGTTGTCATGAGTGATCGAGGTATTTAGGAATAGGCGCCTAATGTTAATGTCTGTGCCCTTACCCGGCATAAACCCAGTCTGGTCAATGTGGATCAGGGTGGAAATCACACCAGTCAGGCGGGAGGCTAAAATCTTAGCCAGAACCTTCGCATCCACATTGAGCAGCGAGATGGGTCTGTATGAGCTACATTCTTGTGGGTCCTTGCCGGGTTTGGGTATTAACACAATTATTGCCTCCTCCATGGACTCCGGTAGAGTCTCGGTCTTGGCTATTTCTGCAAATAAGGATGTCATTCTAGGAGCAATGAGCTCCGCATGTTGAGAATAGAACTCCGTGGGCAATCCGTCTGCTCCTGGAGTTTTCCCACTCTGTAGACCCCCAATTGCCGCCTGTACCTCCTCCAGCGATATATTGTCATCTAGCGCCTCCCTATGTTCTGCTGAGAGGGTTGGAAAGGGGACTCCCCCCAGGTATTCCCGTAGCTCTGTAGGTGAAAACTTAGCCCTAGAGGTGTATAGTTCCCGAAAAAAGTCAAGAAATCTACCACTAATGTCTTCCGGTGATGTCAACAGTTGTCCCCGTACGTCCTTAACAGTGGCAATGTGTGTGGTATTTGTTTGCCCTCTTGCTATCCAAGCTAGCAATTTCCCGTTTTTGTTGCCATACTCAAAGATCTTCTGCTTAGAATAAAGCATGGACTTGTGAGTGTGGTCGACATTGTGCGTGGAGAGGTCACGAAGTGTCCCCTGCCAGGTTGCATGGTTGGTGTCAGTGGGATCTTGAATATAATTGGCTTCGGCCCTAGCTGCCTCCTTTTACAAAGATTCTAATGACTTGGCTGCCTCCCTCTTCAGAGCGGATATCTGGGAGATATATTCTCCCCTTGTCCATGCCTTGAAGGCGTCCCATAGCGTAGTCGCACTGGCTGGTTCCCCATTGTTAACCCAGTAGTTACAGATAGCTTCCTGCATCGGTTCCTGTAACCTCTCATCAATTGCCCAGAACCTGGACAATCGCCACAGCCTCACACCTGAGTTTGGGGCCAAGGAGATGGTGACATGTACCGGAGCATGGTCAGATATCCCCCGGGGGAGGTGTTTTGCTGCCCTCGTATAGCTCAGAGCCCCAGAGGAGGCATGTGCCAGGTCTATACGAGAGAGAGCCCTGAAGGATGTGGAGTGGCACGTGAATTCCCTCCCATCTGGGTTGAAATATCTCCAGACATCTGTGAGAGAGAATGTGTCCGCCCAGCTCTGTAGCCCGGACGTTGGCCGGGTCCCTGTGTGAAGCCTATCCATTGACTGCGAGGGAACCATGTTAAAATCCCCGAAGAGAAATACCTCAGTTGTATTAAATGCTAGCACAGCACGCATGATATCGTACAGTATTTGCGTGTCAGCCGGGGGGGGGGGAGATATACCCCTACCAGGACCAATGGCTTATTATGTATTAAAGCATGTACAATCACATACCTGCCCCCAGGGTCAATCCGTACATCCAACATCTGTATAGGGAGGGACCTATGGACCAAAATGCTCACCCCCCTGGCATAGTTGGAGTAGGTTGAGTGGTGGTGTGTTCCAACCCATGCCCTCCTCAGGCCAAGCACTCGCAAACCTGTCAGGTGCGTTTCTTGGAGGACACAAATATGGGGGTTAAATTTTTGTAGATATTTAAACACTAGGGACCTTTTGACGGCGGAGTTTAGCCCCCGGACGTTCCAAGACACTATGGATAGATTAGCCATATAGCTTATGGGAGTTATAAGTGAGCTCGGTCCACAGGTTCCCCCCCAGATCTGACAGTATAGACCCAGCGGAATCCCCCACATAGTACCCTAACATAGGCCTGTATGTACAATATGCAGACAGTGTATACATTTGTAATTCCTCAGCAAGCGACTCCAAACACAACAGTTTAACAAACCCAGTCCTCCCGAACTGTGAGGACACCAATTCCCCCCCCCCTCCCCCACCCCCCAAAAACGTGGAAGGTGCATGGATCCCAAAAACTCCCAACTAGAACCGTATATCAGAGGGGGCATTCGCTCAAGGCGAGAGGCAACTCATTGCAGGTCAGCAGAGGTGCTGATATAAACAAACAAAAATGTGGTCTCCTAGTCATATCTAGGGGCTCAGAAACTTGGTTACAGTAACTTCAACTTGTCCAGTAGCCGCCGCGACAGCAGCCATTACCGCCATTTTCAGGATTCAGCCCGGTCTAACTTATCTCCGGGATCGCCAGCACTACAGTTCCGGCCATGTATGAGTCAGCGACATCTCGGTCCCCCTCCCAGCTTTCCGGAGAGGAGTACCCACATATTGTCCGGGCCATGACCCCTATGTCAAGTGGAGACATAGTCCCAGTGCCACTGTAAGCCCTCAGGGGGGGGAAGGTTGGTGGGGCTGCCACTCCGCGGACCGGGAGCATAGGGGGGGGGAGAAGGCCTGGGCCAGGCCGCACAGCAATGTCACATAGGGCCGGGCAGGACAAGCGGGGGGTTAATGACAGGGCAAGCGGGACAACAGTACATACCCGCTCCATCGCGATGCCGGTCCGATGCTTGGCTCCAGGTACCCCCCTCCCAGCTGCAATCTGAGGTCTCCCGCGTGACTCATCGTGGGTAAGCGAGGGTGCAAGTGGACCAATAGATTTAAGCAGCCTCATCACCGTTACCGCGAGTGCCAGGTGGGTCATCCGGAGAGTGTGCACCGCGTATTTCGTGGCAGCCGCGTGAGTTAGTCAACTCCAGTAGCCCCGCAATCCGGCAGTAGCGTGTTGGTACAGTGGCACAAGCGCATTTAGTTCGGCGATGTATCTGGCATCAGCATCGGCAGTCACCAAGGCGGCATGGTATAAAAGTGGTAAAATAGAGCAACTTGAACGGAAAAACCAATGTCATTGTCTGTGATGATCCAGAGCAGCGTACCTAGCGGGCAGGAGGCAGAGATTCAAGCCATGCTGCCGCCTCGCGTGGTACAGTAAAAAATTTAACCGAGTCTCCCATCTGGACTCTCAGTTTAGCAGGGAAAAGAATACTGTACTTAAGATTGCGGGATCTTAATTCTGCTTTCACCTGGTCGAAAGATCTGCGCTGTTTCTGCGTCTCCAGGGAGTAGTCAGGGAAAAACATTAATTTAGTATTCTGGTACTTCACTTCGCCCTCTCTGCGGGCCGCTCGGAGAGTTTCATCCCTGTCCCTGAAGTTCAGCATTCGGAAGATCATGGTGCGGGGATGGGAGCCAGGTGGGCCAGGGACAGGAGGGATCCGGTGTGCTCTCTCCACGGTGAAGTAAGGGGAGAATTGCGCGGATGGAAGGACGGCCCGCAACAGCTCCTCCACAAACTGAGTAGGGTTTTTCCCCTCCACTCCCTCCGGTAAACCAACGATCCGGAGGTTGTTCCTCTGGTTCCGGTTCTCGGCATCGTCCACCTTGTATTCCAGGGCTTTGACTTTTGTCTGCAGGGATCGGATAGACGCTGTGTGCTCCCCCACCAGGTCCTCCGTCAGCCCCACACGATGTTCCACCTCGGAGACCCGGGACCGGAGCTTGTCCAGGTCCTGCCGGACTAATCCAACCTCCATCTGTACCGCCTTGATCTTGTTGGTCAGGGCGGCCTGACAAGAAGCGATCGCCGCCATGACCTCCTGGAAGCCGACCTGCGCTTCCACGGCCTTGTCTTCTGGCTCCGTCTGGGACGCCATATTGCCTCTTCGCGGGGAGGACGCCACCACGTGCCGGGGCGTTGGAGCCGGTAAATCCCCCGCTCCTTGCGGGAATCGCAGCTTTTTCGCACTGCGCCGAGTCCGGTATGGCATCCGGCTTGCACCAGGTGGTTTTGGCAGCTATAGTATTGGTTAGGAGTCAGGATAAGTGTAGGTAGCCAGCAGAGCTCCGGATCCTGCTTCCTCTCAGATCGCCATCTTGGCCACGCCCAGTTGCTCCAGAGTTTAGTAAATGAGGTAAGGCTTCACTTTCCAAAGAATACCTAATCACGTACAAGGAAAATAAAAAAAAATGTTTTACTTGCACGGAATTGGATGATGGAGGTCAGCAGAGCTTCTGCTCATTTACTAAGTTCTGGAGCAACTGCACTTTGCAAAGTGCAGTCTTTTTCCCTTTATTAAATCAACCCCATAGGCTTTTATGGAGCTCAGTTTAGGAGCTTTGGCAAAAAAAATACCAAAAGCTCCTAAATTCAAGTTTAGGAGATGCCAGTATAGGCTACTGTACATGAAGCCTTAGAGAGATTTCCATAATTCGTTTAACCTCCCTAGCGGTAATCCTGAGTGTGGCTCGGGGGGAATTTTCAGTACCAAAAGCGGTAACCCCGAGCCACACTTGGGAACGCATTGCAGGATCCAGGCAAAGTTACTTACCTTGTCCCCAGGATTCTGTGATGTCCCCCCGCTGTGTGTGCGAGCCGTGTCCTCCACTCGATCTATCACAGTGCCGGGCTCCGTTCCCTGCGAGCCCCACCTTTTGTCCCTAATGCTTTGTACAGTGCCCTGCATGTAGTTTTATATTATATATACTGTTCTTCCTGCCTGGAAACTTGAGATAGTCCATAGCAACCAAAAAGTGTCCCTTTACGTCAAAAGTGGTTTTAGACCAGCTAGAAAACAGAGATAATAAATTAGAATCACTTGCAGAATTGAGCGATAGCGATTTGTGGGGAAATTCGTCATCAAACACTAAATCTAATGACAGCGACAATTCTGCAACTGACCAAATTTCAGTGTTCTTGATTTGATTACATTATTGAATACATTTTATTATTATTATTTGTTATAATTATTTATAGTTATTTATTATATTATAATTTATGATTTCGTGTTTCAAACTTTATCATACCCGGGATGTCTACTAGACTCTTGTTTGGACAGATTTAAGTGTGTTATTACTAAGAATTACAGGCTTACAATATAAAACGCCAAATTTCCATGTAAAACAATTGTACTGCATTGAGCATCAAAAATCTGACATAATCATACCGCCAGGGAGGTTAACATTCATGAATCCCTTAATCGTTTAATTGATTTACAAAAAACAGTGCAGTGTAATCTTTCTCCTCCCCATATTCATGTGGCTTCCTATGCCCATGGTATGGAAGACCACATGGCCATCAGTACCAAGTTGGTATTTTGAGAAAAAGGGGTCCTATTTATTTAGAATTGCAGGTAATAGAATGGAATTAACGCAACAGACTTTGGGGTTATCAGTCTATACATTTGATTTGATGATTTCTAGAGAGGGGACAAAGGTGACATGCAGTTTTTCCAACTCCAAAAAAAAAAAAAAATTTATCCTGCTGAAATACTAGATCACAAGAGTGAATCAGGTAAATGCAATCAGAGACCATTTTATATTAAGCCATCATCACTGCTCAATTCACTGATTAATCAATAATCTTATAGCATATTAACAGGATCAACTTCTGTAACTTATTGTCAACTATTAAAATAGAAAAATGCCCATAAGCATGTGCACAGGGTGTGCCAGGGCACACCCTAATCACACAGTGTGGTGCAGATTCTCCCTGTTTAGACACCTGATATTTCACCAAAGCTAGGGGCTCATAAAAAAATTATAATAAAAAATAAAATAATAAAAAAATAATAAAAAATAAAATAATAAAAATAAAATCTACTGACACCATCCACTGCCCCACTGACACCAATCACTGACAACTATGCCACTACTCTGTCAACTATTAAAATAGAAAAATACCCATAGGCACGTGCACTGTGTGTGCCAGGTGTGCCTGGGCACACCCAATCACCCAGTGTGGTGCAGATTCCTCCTGTTTAGACCCCTGATATTTCACCAAAGCTCCAATGGGGCTCAAAAAAAAAAACTTGTAAAAAAAAAGAAAATTGTAAAAAATTATGAAAAATTAAATAATAAAAATTAAAACTACCCACACTGCCCACTGCCCCACTGCCACCAATCTCTTCCCTTTCCATTGCTCTGCTGATACCGCCATTATATATAGACATGCACACACAAATGTGTTTGAGCTTTGGGGTGCACACCCTAATGCAATAGGCTAATGCATACTTTTGCCATACGTTGCAACCTGGTAGTTATTATAAGGTCTCATTCTGGGGGGAAAAAATGACAAACAAAAGCAAAAGGGCATTGGAGACCAGGATCTGTGGTCTAAATTAGACTTATAGGCTTTTCCTTGAGTTATTGCTTTTTTCCCTTTTCTTAGGTACACTTTTTAAGAAAAAATGAACAATTAAAATGTTGACATGCAAAGAAGATATTTATTATAAAAAATGCATGTAAGCATACGTATATTCAAACCCAGCAACAATATGTATATATATATATATATATATATATATATATATATATATATTGTGGATTGTCAGTTCTTGTAATGGCTGTATTAAAAAAAATTGTAAATACAATTCAAACAGCAATTGAAAATTGCACTACGTGACTGCATTAGCTTTCTTTTTAAAGGCTAAGTATATTTTTTGCAGGTACAGAAAAATACCTGTTGATTCTGTTAGAAAGCTTGTGTCTATATATCATCTTCTGGATGAAACTTAAACAATGTTATTTGTTTTCTCAGCTATCATCGGTGAAGCAATGGCCTTCAATATAATAAGGAAGGAGAGGGGGAAATGTGTGCAGTCCAAAGCAGAAGAGCAGGCTATGGTGACAATGGTGCTCATTAGATAGATACAGTACAGTGAGCTTGTCACTCTAGCACAGGAAATGTGTTATTGACCAGACAATCAGGTAAAAATAACAGAAAGAAAACCCAAATAGATAGATAGATAGATAGATATTTTTTGTTTTTGTTTTTCGATTTACATAAGCTTTAAAGCGGTAGTAAAGCCTTTTTTTTTTTTCTTTTTTTTTTACACCTGTAAGGGAAAATGCATAATAAAGCTAGTATGCACCTCATACTAGCTCATTATGAAATACTTACCTTAGAACGAGGTGCCGGGATCTCACCCGATCCACGTCGAGGAGCTGACATTTTCCCTCGGCATGTCTTCTGGGTATCACGGCTCCGGTGCTGTGAGTGGCATTAGCATTTTGTTCAGTATCACTTTTGCTGTGGATCGTGTTATGTAATCTTTATTTTACAATAAAAGAAGAAAGTAAACAGATTCTTTTCAGAGTGCGGCTATTCAGTTTTTTCTCATCCTCCCTTATCTATGCATGCATTAGCCAGCAGCTGGGGCTCCTAGTCTGGAAGAGAAGTGATTATCCTGGTGGATCGGCCTGGAGCGGTGGTTCTCTTTTCGCCGTGATGTCGTCAGTCCTGCGCATGCGCGCGGGAAACTACTTTCCGGCAAGGTCCGGCGTCTGCCGGACTTTCAGCTGAGAATCCCCGGAAAGCATGCGCCGCTAAAGTCAGCGGCTCATTGCGAGGGGAATATCTCTTAAACCGTACAGGTTTAGGAAATATTCTTTTTACCTACAGGTAAGCCTTATTATAGGCTTACCTGTAGGTAAAAATAAAAAAATTTACTATACTACCGCTTTAATGTGTAAAGCCCCATACACACTATTAGATTTTCTGCAGATTTTTGTCTTCAGATTTACCAAAACCATATAATATGAGGTCAAACCTTAAGAGTTTTAATTTGTAAGCAATCAGGCAGGCCCTTGCACTACATGTTTTGGTAAATCTGAAGACAAAAATCTGCAGTGTAGTGTATTGTGTATGGGGTCTAATTCTATCACATACCCCAACCTATAGGAGGAAATGTAATAAATCTAATGAAGATAGAACAGGTACATATCCATAGTTTTTTCACATAGATACATGAAAATTTAATTTTTTAGCACCTAAAGGAATTTATAAATATTTCCAAATCATTAAATTATAGCAGTGTAGGAAACAGTCTGTAATATTTACGATCAATGCTTCTAACTCATCCAGGTCACTGTTATCCCATACTGGGAGATTATATATTATTACATAAAATCACCTATACACTACAATACACATCTTATGTAATAGCTGACGTTAGCTTATGAAAGACCTTTGCAGCATCTAATGGAAAAATTACACTTTAAATATCGGGGACACAAATTACCAACATGCAGCAAGTACAATAAGGGCTATGTCGGAGGGGCGATTAATTCGCTACGATCCCCCCCTTTTTTTTTCTTTAAAAGCGATTCTTTGCTAAGGAAATCACAGTTATTTTCTATGTCACTCAGCGAATGAGTTTAAACAGCTTTTCAAGTCAGCGATAACCATTGCTTTTCATTTACGTCTATGGTTTATCTACAAATCAGAGAAGAAGAGCAATTTGTAATACAGCACACCAAACTAATGATGTAGCACTAGTTTGACCTGTAGCAGCGACAAATTGTATCTTAGCTACATATCATCAGCAAATATAGCAGGTTAAATTGCTAACTACATATGGTGTTAATCACTGGCATTAGGGATTTGAAGCAGCAATTAAAATGTTACCAAACCCAGGACCCTGCATTCACTATATCTGGTCTCCCAGAGTACACAGAACATGGAAATGCATTTATTTTAGTAAATATAAACTGCTAAATACCTTTTCTCCTCAGTCTTGTGACTTTTATCAGTGTCCAGCCAAGCACTGGTTAAAGCTTATGTTACTGTGCTATGACCCCTGACCCTCTGTCTGAACAGTGCTGATTGGCCCTGTGCTGATTACATGCACTCGTCCAAAAAAAAAAAAAAAAACTCTCTAGTAATACACACCAAACTGAGCATGTGCAGCCTGACTCCATAGGCTCTGTGTTATCAGGAAATTATTAGGAGTCAGTGGAAGGAGGGGAGAATCAGAGAAGACAGAATCAAACTTTGTCTTTGTGTCTTTTTACACAATGCAGAGGATTAACCTCTTAGGTTCCACAGTGAGTATAACAAGCATGCTTTACTGCATATACAGACTGATTTTACTGTTGTGGGTTTAGTAACAATTTAATCACTGATAAAAAGACACCTGTGTATCATGGCCCTAAAATTCAAACAACACCCAGTGCATGATAATTTGCCTTCGTGCAGGAAGTGTGTAGCCTCTCTGGCGGTATGATTATGTGTCTCAAAGCGGTACAATTATTTTGCATAGAAATTTGGCGTTTTATATTGTAGGCCTGTAATTCTTAGCAATAATACACTTAAATCTGTCCAAACAAGAGTTTAGTAGACATCCCGGGTATGATAAAGTCTGAAACATAAAATTGTAAATTATAATATAATAAATAAATATAAATAATTATAAACAATAATAATATAATAATAATAATAAAATGAATTTCCCCACGATTCACTATCGATCAATTCTGCAAGTGTTCTATCGCAGTTTTCTAACTGGTCTAAAACCACTTTTGACGTAAAGGGACACTTTTTGGTTGCTATGGACAATCTCCAGTTTTCAGGCAGAAAGACCAGTATATATCATATAAAACTGTATGCAGGGCACTGGACAAACCACTGGGGACAAAAGGGATGTGAAATAATTTCATTTCAATTCAATTATTGAAAAATAATTTCAAAAAATTTTTGAAATTGCCGCCGGGCTCCGCCCCCGTGCGTCGTAACCCTCGCAGGGAACGGAGCCCGGCACAGAGAGGCATTGGGCGGAGGACAGAGCCCACGGACACAGTGGGGGGACATTGCAGGATCCTGGGGACAAGGTAAGTATACCGCACCAGGATCCTGCAATGCAATCCCAACTGTTGCTCGGGGTTACCGCTAATGGTACTGAAATTTAACCACACTCGGGAAAAAACGCCAGGGAGGGTAAAGGCAGAACTGAGTTTTTACTTCCCAGGAACCCATCATTATGTTCTATACAAGTTTTAGCCTGCCCTCCAATTGGATAGACGGAAGCTGATTGAGTCCTAGGACGTAAATAAAATCAGTTAATCACTTGACCTCCGGAAGATTTACCCACCAGGAGACCAGGCCATTTTTTGCGATACTACACTGCGTTACTTTAACTGACAATTGCGCAGTTGTGTGGCACTGTACCCAAATACAATTTATATTCTTTTTTTTCCCCACAAATAGAGCTTTCTTTTGGTGGTATTTTATCACCTCTGCAGTTTTAATTTGTTTTCGCTATAAACAAAGAATGAGCAACAATTTGAAAAAAAAAAACAATATTTTTTACTATCTGCTATAAAACACATCCAATTCTGTTACATATTTTTGAGGAAAAAAATGCTAATAAGGGTATATTGATTGGTTTACACAAAGGTCTACAAACCATGGGATATTTTTTTTTTTTTTTATTTAGTAGTAATGGCGACTTATAGCAGGATAGCGATATTGCAGCAGACAAATCGGACACTAACTGACACTTTTGACACTTTTTTGGGGGACCAGTGACACTAATACAGTGATCAGTGCTAAAAATATGTCACTGTACTAATGACACTGGCTGAGAAAGGGTTAACCTCAGGGGCTATCAAAGGGTTATCTGTGTGCTTAGCTAATGTTTCAGTGTAGCGGGGGAGGTGCTTTTAAAAGTGGAAGGCATGGATCAGTGTTTCTGCTTTACAGAAACACAGGATCCATGCCTTCTGTACTGACAGAATGACAATCTGCCATGTTTTACTGACAGAATAGCAATCTGCCTGTGCACTGCGTGATCAGTGGGTGCCGGTGCACATCAGGTCCGCGGGTTCGACGATTAGCTCCCGCTGTGTAAAATCTCAGCGGTAGCAAGCCATCAGTGGTACACACTTGTGCCCCATACCCGGAAGTGCAGCATCCCGTATATATATGGGATCCTGCGCAGCATTGCCAACATTGAGCAATGAATCTGCTATGGGGCAGTCGGCAAGTGGTGAGGGTCATTTAACCCTTTTATTGCCACCGCTATAATAGTTATAATAGAGCACTACTGCTTGCAGAATACTGGGTCAGTAGACCTTATGATGACTGCGTATACCCTGGCTGTAAACTCAAGGTAATTTTACCAACCACAAGCCTACAATCATACTGTGCCCAGGGCACTCCTTTTCTTAAGCATGGATGTGATCAGTGGCTCACTTCCATTTGTGTGGCCATGGCCCCCACTGCCGGCAAAGCTGCTTTATTTACATTGGCGCCAATGAGACTGGTATTCTCTCGGCTTCCTGGTCTCATTGCTGGCTTTTCTCTTCAAGATGGAGAATGATGGAATTGGTGAACATGCCCTTTACGTTAACTGCTGTCTTTTAAGTTCATTATGTGATTATGAGCACTTAACCACTTCAGCCCCGGACCAATTGGCAGCCAAAGGAGCAGGCCCCTTTTTGCGATTCGGCACTTTAACTGACAATTGCGCGGTCGTGTGACATGGCTCCAAAACAAAATTGGCGTCCTTTTTTCCCACAAATAGAGCTTTCTTTTGGTGGTATTTGATCGCCCCTGCGGTTTTTATTTTTTGCGCTATAAACAAAAATAGAGCGACAATTTTGAAAACAATGCAATATATTTTTTGCTTTTTGCTATAATAAATATCCCCAAAAAATATATAAAAAAAACATTTTTTTTCCTCAGTTTAGGCCGATACGTATTCTTCTACATATTTTTGGTAAAAAAAATCGCAATTAGCGATTATTGATTGGTTTGCACAAAAGTTATAGCGTTTACAAAATAGGGGATAGTTTTATAGCATTTTTATTAATATTTTTTTTTTTACTAGTAATGGCGGCGATCAGCGATTTTTATTGTGACTGCGACATTATGGCGGACACATCGGACATTTTTGACACATTTTTGGGACATTTGTCATTTATACAGCAATCAGTGCTATTTAAATAGCACTGATTCCTATGTAAATGACAGTTGTAGTGAAAGAGTTAACCACTAGGGGGCGGGGAGGAGTCAGTGTGATGTGTTGTGTTTTTTTTACAGTTGGGGGCGTGGCTGTACGTCTGACGTCATTGATCGGCGTTCCCGATGAAGGGAACAGCCGATCACTGACAGTCAGTGTAGGAAGCGCGGGGAGAGGTTTGTTTACACAAACCTCTCCCCGTTCTTCAGCTCCGTAACCCGATCGCGGGACACCAGCGGCGATCGGGTCCGCTGGTCCCGCGGCCGGGTTCACGGAGCTCCCGACCGGGTCGCGAGCGCGCTGCTGGCGGCGCGCGCGCGACCCACAGACAGGCACATGCACGATCACGTACGGGTACGTGATTTTGCCTGCCCGTGCCATTTTGCCGCAGTATATCTGCGTTAGGCGGTCGGGAAGCGGTTAATCACTTAATTCAGAATCATTTGTGTGCTAGTTAAAATTGAAGAATAAAATTGAAGACTCAGTGTCCTTGATTTCTTTCCCCAGCAGAAAGTGCTCTTCATACTTCCGTTCCTTCCACTCTTCCCAGTGCATCTGATGCAACAAGTCACATTGGTCCTGGGCTCTCTCGTCCCACCGGTCCAAGAGCGGGTGGTGGTGGGAGGGGGGATCCCCTTTATCCACCTGTGAAAGTGATTAGGAATCACCATTACCTTGTAGAGAATCACCAGCTCAAAAGAATGATACAGCTGCTGTCATGATCCTGGTATAACCACTTCCCGACAAGGACACACATATATATATATATATATATATATATATATATATATATATATATATATGTGTGTGTACATCGGTAATTGGGAAGTGGTTAAACACCCAACCATGTCCAGAAATATTTAGCTTTAATTAAAGATCAACTAAAGCCAATTTAATTTTAGATAGAACAAGAAGGGGTAGAACTTCTGTCATGTCTTTATTGATAACTGGAGAGATTCCCTCTCGTTCTTGTCAGGACAAGATGTTATGGAAAATCTCTTCAGCTGGGACACAGGCATTGGTTAGAATGGTTTGAGCATCTGACAATATTTTAATGTTGTCTGTTCTTTCCTGTCTCCATGATAGTAATCGCACCCCCTCCATTTCTTGTACTGGTGTCACCGGAACAGGAAGTAGGTTCACAGACAGAAATAAGAATCCGGCAGAGATGTTATCTCTTTTCCTCTCTCAAGAACTAAAAAAAAAAAAGGTTGTGCCTGGAGTTAAGCACATACAGGTTCATATAATTTCACTTTAATAATCATCCCCAGCCTATCTATGTTTCACTTAAAAAAAAAAAAAAAAAAACATTTTCTGTAGGTTTCTTCTTATGGAATTTCTACATCCATCTTTTCATAAATACTTATAATATATTTATCCAGTAGACAGCTCTTTCATTTTATCACATAACTCGGACTTCAAAAAAGAATAGAAACTCCTGGCTGCCTAAAGTTCTGTGTATCATAAAAAAATTCCCATTTAGTTAAAAAAATTCTATTTTTACCTTTCTTAATCGTTTTTTTTTTTTTTACATTTCAGCACTGATATTGACAACAGTGAATGTGTTTGTGTAATGTGCGTTCACTTGCAGTTTCCATCTGAAGCCTTTATGACATGGTGACAACATAGGGGCACAATTGGGAGACAAGGAAAGCGCGCTGTCCCCTTATAACCCTAAACAAGAACGTTACTAGAAGACTCACCAGGTATTATTCAAAGGAAAGCTGTGGGTATTAAACAGATGAATTAATATTACATTAACTTATTAATGCTTATATGATTTTTTAGTAATTGGGTTTATACAATATATTCTTAAACCGGTTCCCAACCAGCTTGCGTACATATACAAAGGCAGAATGGCTCCCCTGCGTGAAATCCCATACAGGTACAGGGTTTCTTTAAGAGCCGCCAGATCGCGTGCACGAGTGCCAGCACGGGGATTTGTGCGTGTAAACACACAAATCCGTGTGCTATCAGAGGAGATAGATAGGAACAGCAAAATGTCTCCTCTACTACTCAGTCATATCCCCATACAGTTAGAACACACTTAGGGAACACACATTTATCCCCTTGATCGCCCCCTAGTGTTAACCCCTTCCCTGCCAGTGTCATTTACACAGTAATCAGCGCATTTTTACTGCACTGATCACTGAATAAATGTCAGTGGTCCCAAAAATGTGTCAAAAGTGTTCGATCTGTCCTCCGCAATGTTGCAATACTGCTAAAAATCGCAGATCACCGCCATTACTAGTAAAAAAATAAAAATACCATACAAATGTCGTAAATCTTTCCCATGTAAAAGCTATAACTTTTGCTGAAACCAATCAATATTTGTTTTTTAAAAACATTTTTGGGGCTATTTATGTTTCAATGTTTTTTATTAAAGTTTTTTATAAAACAATAACAAAGATCTCAACTTTATTGGGGATATTTATTATAGCAAAAAGTGTGGGGAAAAAAGGACGCAAATTTTGTTTGGGTACAGCATTTCATGACATTACATTGTAAAAAGTGCTCTGATCAGGAAGGGGGTAAAACCTTCCGGGGGCTGAAGTGGTTACATTTTAACCATAATAACATTCTCATTCATCTCTATGCAGTTCGAGTTCCCGTGCAATTCCTGTGCACTGAGTGTAGTACGATTTTCAGTCTATTCATTTGAATGGGCTGAAATCTCACATAATGTAGTGCACCAAATTGCATTGTACTGCACTATTTGTCCTGATTACTCTCATCATCGAAAGTGAAAGCAAAAGAAAATCCCACATTTTGAGTTGACATCAGAAAACAAATAGAGTGGAAATCTTCCAATGGGGATACATAGTGATTAACTCACTTTGGAGGGATTTCTTTTCACTTCCTGTTTTGGCTATGAGACAGGAAATGAAGGGAAATCTCGTCCTTTACTCTATCCAGGTTTTAAAAATAGTTTTGCCTATAGTTATACTTTAAGATGTGTGAAATAAAAAGGGAACTCATATACTCATCGCAGGCAATAACCACATACAGTTACGAGAATTCAATATTTTTCCTATAAATGAAAATTAACAAGTGAAAAACCTTTATGACCAATGAACATGTTTCATCTCCATTGGTGTATATTTACCATATAAGAAGACTCATCGTGTAAAGGGATCTGGGGTATTTGTTTGAACATTTCGGCAGTAATTGGAAATGCAACAATTGTTAAAAAGTTGTATTGTCCGTGAAAAGATTTAGTGAGGGATAAAGAAATTTCTTGAACTTAAAGACATAATCTGGTGATCCAATTCTCCCCACTGTGTCCGTTCCCGTGAAACTTCATTTACTTTCTCCTATCCATCAGTAACTCCCCACAACCCACCTAGCCAATCCTCTAGGTTTCCCACATTGTTCCATCCTTTGTCTTTCAGTTCTAAGCAGACGAACAACAGATAGGGCTCTGGAGGCAGGGAGCATCAGTTGGAGTTGCAAGAGAATAGTTGAGATGAGGCACATAGAACAAGCCACTACTGCCGACAGTTACTAGGGTTTGTGCTGCCCGGTTGAACACTGTTCAAAGACTTTGCCGAGCTTTGTTCCACTGTATAAGGATTAGGTCTGGCGGTCTGAGAATTTGCCTTCTAATTAAAAAGGATAAAAGATAGGAGTAGCATTAGGCTAAAACATAGCAGTGACACTTCACAGGCTGCTACTTAGTCACAAGACAACGTAAGATGTTATGTCAGATGCTTTCATAGCTCAGAGTTTTTTTTCCTCTTACCACCCAAAAAGAATCTCCAAAAACATTATTTAGCATCTCTTTTTTTCTGGAGGAGGTAATCAACAGACCACAATATAATTTGCAGTTTTCTTTTTCAAATAGATTGTTGCATGATAATGAAAGTCAGATATAGCATCAAAATTCAGTAGATGACATTACAACTTATATCTTATATTCCTAAGATTTTTTTATTTTTTATTTTTTTTTAAATAGAGAGTATACCTAAGAATAAATTATAGGTGTGGACGTTGAATGTAAAAAGGGGCTCAGTTTTATATTGAAGAAACAAAGGAAGCCAGGTCCTATCTAAAAAAAAAATGAACGCACAATAGGACTATAATGCTCACTGTATTTACTATTATGTTGAGGTTCCCTCAGTTGCATAATTTAAGAACAGTGGGTTGCAGTGCCCGTGGAGATAAGAACAAATGAAATTTCAGTTTCCAACAGCTTTGGATGAACAAATACAAGATGGTGTGCTGTTGGTTGCTATGAGTTGTAGAACACTGCTGATTGCATTCCCTTCACGTATTACAATATACAGTATGCCATTTAGCTCTCATTTTTTAATGTGTATATCAAAGTTGACATTGGCATAGCTTAGTGAAAAAACTTTTAATAAAATGAACACTGGATTTAGAATAAAATTTCTCTATCACAAATCAAGAATGAATAAAACACCGATAATCATTAGACATGTGCATTCGTTTTCGTCCGAATGCATTTTCGTCCTAATTTCGTGTATTTTCGTTATCGTTTTAACAAACGATTCGAAATTCCGAAACAAAATATTTCAGTGTGCACATTACTAGTAATCATTTTCTGTCTCTCAACTCTCTGGTTTTTGGTTATTGCTGGCAGCCTTTAGTTTCCAGATCCAAATTTCACAATATAAATAATTACACACTGGCTTTAATTTATTGCTAACAAACCAAACTGGCATTCTACCTAGTGGCAACTGATGAGCAAGGTTCAAGTATACACTATATTACCAAAAGTATTGGGACACCTGCCTTTACACGCACATATACTTTACTGGCATCCCAATCTTAAGCCTCGTACACGCAATCGCATTTTCCGACGGGAAATGTGTGATGACAGGCTGTTTGACAAATCCGACCATTTGTATGCTCCATCAGTTGTCGGATTTTCTGCCGAAAAATGTTGGATGGCAGGCTTTAAAATTTTCGGCGGACAAATGTCTGTTGTCGGATTTTCCGAGCGTGTGTGCACAAGTTTGTCGGGCAAAAGTCCAAAATACAAACACGCATGCTCGAAAGCAAGGACGAGCCAGAAGCGGTCGGTCTTGTAAACTAGCGTTCGTAATGGAGAATTAATATTCGTGACGCGGCAAATTATGAAATCTCGAAATACAGCGCACATTCTCTTCTTCTTTAATGGGATAATACTGCTTTGCTGGTGATACTGATGGAGTTATTGCAAACTAATTTTCAAAGGCTTTTTTTTTCTAGTGATATCAAGAATAATATTATTATGCTTTTTTTTTTTGGCAAGTTACCACAACACCATTATCCCGTCGTTTTTAAGATACAAGTATGTTGGTATCCCTTGTCAATTTTACATTGTATTTTTTTAAATGTAACTGCCTACTCCCAAACTGTCATTTGAAGTAAAACACATAGCCAAGTATTATTCTCCACAATTTTTTTATTGTGCATTAAAAAAAGAAAACAAATAAAATTAGACATGCTATCTGCCAATAGAACTTAACTAAAAAGTACATTCTATGCTTCCAAAAATATAGAAAATATACCAAATCAAATCATTATTTAACCAAAAAAATTATGTCAAAGCAATAACTCCAAGGCCAATAATAAATAACACGTTATCTCCTCCGATTCCGCAACATGTCTGGTTGATGAACGGCCGTTCAGAAACAAACTGAAAAGCGCAAAATAAAAAGTGCGAAATGAAAAGCGCGAATCAACCCTCACCAAACTTCTACTAACACGAAATTAGCAGAAGGAGCCCAAAGGGTGGCACTAAAGAGCTGAAAAACAACGTAGTACGTCACTACGTTTGTATTTGTTGGCTGACAATTCCTTGCCGTTTGTATGCAAGACAAGTTTGGGCCAATGCCCTTCGGACAAAAGTCCACAGTTTTGTTGGCCAACAATCCAATTGTGTGTACAAGGCTTTAGGTCTTACAGCTACTTGAAGACAATATGAAGAGCAGAGAGTTTCCCAGACCCAATTGGTTAGTTCACTAGGGTTGATTTACTAAAGCTGGAGAGTGCAAAATCTGGTGCAGCTCTGCAGAGAAACCAATCAGCTTCCAGGTTTTATGTTCAAAGCTTAATTGAACAAGCTGAAATTAGAAGCTGATTGGCTACCATGTACAGCTGCACCAGATTTGGCGCTCTTCAGTTTTAGTAAATCAACACTATGTATACCAGAGAGGAATACAATAAATTGCTTATAGTTCATTGAAATGCTGTTGACATTGGTGCAATGCTGTATCCTTTGTTCACGAGAATCTGGCTCATTAGTGAATTGTCATAATTCCCACCTGTGTAGGAAGGACAGCTCATACGCATTCTGCAATTAAGTAAAGGTAAGATAGAAAGGGCCTAGAGACAGACAACAAAAATGGTGAAAGTTCTGAGGGATGACAAATATCAGAAGAGACTTCAGTAACGTAAAGTGCAACTATACTTTATCTGAGCACCACAAACCAAAAACGCTGCTTAATTCATTTTTAATATTCAAAGCAAACTCCCCCATCCATCCAGGTCACCATGTTTTATTTTGTTGAGAAATCAATTTGAAAAATATAAAAAAATTGGGGCCGACTCCATGGACCACTTGTTTTTTTTTTTTAGTACATTCACTTTTCTATGTTTCTATGTAAAGCAGTGGAACAACTCTTTGCACAAGCTATAATAAAGAAGCGAAAACAGGTAGGACTAAGGAGGTGATTGCAGCAGGAAGTAAAAACAGGCAGTACTTTTTAAAATTTTCATCTAGTCGCAGACGCTTTTGCTTGAATTTAAGGAATTGTAGTCCTTAATAATAAGGTCAAAGCAGGATAGGAGGCAGGAAAGAGTTTTTTCTGGCTAATAAGGCTAATAGCTGGAATCTTGTTGGGCCTGTTAGACAGGACGGTAATGCAGCGTACAGACGATCAGAGTTTCCGACAACAAATGTTCAATGTGAGCTTGTTTTGGGAAATTCCGACCGTGTGTATGCTCCATCGGACATTTGCTGTCGGAATTTCTGACAACAACTGTTTGAGAGCAGGTTCTCAAAATTCCGAGCGTGTGTACACAATTTCCGACGCACAAAAGTCCACGCATGCTCGGAATCAAATAGAAGAACTGCACTGGCTATTGAACTTCATTTTTATAGTTCCGTCGTATGTGTTCTGGAGGTTCGGAATTCCCATTTGTGTGACCGTGTGTATGCAAGACAAGTTTAAGCCAACATCCGTCGGAAAAAAATCCACGGTTTTGTTGTCAGAATGTCCGATCGTCAGTACGCGGCATTATGCCCCGTACACACGATATGATTTTCCAACAACAAATGTTGGATGTGAGCTTGTTGGCAGAAAGTCTGACCGTGTGTATGTTCCATCGAACATTTGTTGTCGGACATTACGCCAACAAAAGTTGGCTAGCAGGTTCTCGAATTTTCCGCCATGAAATGTTTGTTGTCGGACTTTCCGATCGTGTGTACACAAGTCCGTCGGACAAAAGTCCACGCATACTCGGAATCAAGTACGAGACGGAGATATAACTAGCGTTCACAATGGAGATATCACGTACGTCTTGTAGGTCACTACGTTCATAATTGTTGGCCAAAATTTGTTTGACCGTGTGTATTGTGTATGCAAGACAAGTTGGAGGCAACATCCTTCAAACAAAAATCCACGGTTTTGTTGTCGGAAAGTCCGATCGTGTGTACGGGGCATTACATTTTCAAAACTCTCACAGGTTCACTTAAATGTTATAGTCATACTGTGACACTAATACACTATATTACCAAAAGTATTGTGACGCACATGCATTTTAATAGAATCCCAGTCTTCATTCGTAGGGTTCAATATTGAGTAAGCCCCCCCCCCCCCTTTTGAGCTATAATAGCTTCAATTCTTTTGGGAAAGCTGTCCACAAGGTTTAGCAGTGTGTCTATGGGAATGTTTGACCATTCTTCCAGAAGCGCATTTGTGAGGTCAGGCACTGATGTTGGACGAGAAGGCCTGGCTCTCAGTCTCCACTCTGATTTTTCTATCAGGTTGAGGTCAGAAATCTGTGCAGGCCAGTCAAGTTCCTCCACCCCAAACTTTCTCATCCATGTCTTTAAGAACCTTGTTTTGTTTACTGGTGCACAGTCATGTTGGAACAGGAAGGGGCCATCCTCAAACTGTTCCCACAAAGTTGGGAGCATGAAATTGTCCTAAAAGTCCCCTTCATTGGAACTAAGAAGCCAAGCCCAACCCTGAAAAACAACCCTACATCATAATCCCCCCTCCACCAAATTATTTAGATCAATGCACAAAGCAAGGTCTTGGGGTCCTCATCCCCACAACCCTGACCTGGTGGTTGTGGGGGGTCTGGGGTGGGGGCTTATTGGAATCTGGAAGCCCCCTTTAACAGGGGGGCTCCCAGATCCCGGTCCCCCCCTATGTGAATGGGTATGGGGTATATTGTATTTGAATTATTATTATTATTTGTATTATGAAAGTTTTTGACGATGTGGCTTGGGGTGAATTCACACTCGGGGCTGCATCATAGTATCTTGGTACAGGTTACTTACCTTAGCCCAAGAATCCTGTGATGTCCCCCTGCTGTGTGCGAGCTGTGTCCTCCCCACGATGCTCTGTATGCCGGGCTCTGTTCCCTGCCAGCGGCACGACGCACGGGGGCGAAGCCTGTCAGGAAATTCAAAAAGGGCAAAAAACAGAACACATACAGTACACTGTAATCTGTAAGATTACATTACTGTATCAAATTATTTCACCTCCCTTTTGTCCCTAATGCTTTGTCCAGTACCCTGCATGTAGTTTTATATTATATATATACTGTTCTTTCTGACTGGAAACTGGAGAATGTCCATAGCAACCAAAAAGTGTCCCTTTATGTCAAAAGCGGTTTTAGACTAGAAAACAGCGATAGTAAATTAGAATCACTTGAAGAATAAAACGATAGTGATTCGCGGGAAAATTCGTCATCAGACAATGAAAGTGACGACAGTGACAATTCTGCAGCTGAGCACATTTCAGTGTTTTTGAATTGATTACATTATTGATAAAATTTTATTATTATTATATTATTATTTTTGATAATTATTTATAGTTATTTATTATGTTATAATTTATTATTTTGTATTTCAAACTTTATCATACCCGGGATGTCTACTAGACTCTTGTTTGGACAGATTTAAGTGAGTTATTCCTAAGAATTACAGGCCTAGAATATAAGTGCCAAATTTCCATGCGAAACAATGAACCGCTTTCAGCATCAAAAATCTGACATAATCATACCGCCAGGGAGGTTAAAAAAGAAAAAAAAAAAGGGTCCCACGATTTCCATCCATCTATAATCACGTCGCCCGATGGACCCGAAAAAATTGAAAAATAAAAAGAAACCTCAGCCTCGATGAGAGGCCTCCCGGCGACTGCTGTCTCTTGGCTATGACAGCTGTTATATAGGCAAGGGCGGGGCCACCCAGTGACATCAGAGGGGACAGGGTCATCCAGTTACGTCAGCAGGTGGCCCCGCCCTTGCCTATATAACAGCTGTCACAGCCAAAAGACATCAGTTGCCGGGAGGCCTCCCGTGGAGGCAGAGTTTTTTCAGGGGTTTTTTCTATTCTTCGTGTCGGTCAGGCGGCGTGATTGACAATGGATGTACATCATGGAACACTTTTTATTTTTTATTTTTATTTTTTATTTAAACATTAGACTTTTATTGATTTTTGCAGATAAGAAAAACATGAAGTTTGAACATACAATTCAAGTAATATAAACGATAAACGGTGGGTGTTGTTTGTCGCGTTAAACCAGTGTTAACATAGATCATCTATAGAATTAGACTGACAACATCTAAAGAATAACATTATAGTATTATAACATTTATTGAGCATTGCATAGCATTTTATTTTACTAGATCACTGAATGCAGTAGTACATAGTGTGTAGTATCTCTGTCTCTGGACACCCCATCTGGGAGCAAACTGTGTCCAGGAGGGAGACCTACCCACCAATTCCAAATTTTTATATGTTGAGCTAAAAAGCATAAGACAACAAAGGAATGAATACATTTAAATATTATACTTATTGTGGTGACACTCTTGTGCTCTCTTAATGAGAGCGACCTATGGTACGCCTAAGTTATATCATTGAAAATATTATAGTCAGGTTTCATAATCACTATCTGTAGGTGTCTGGTGGTTGTGGTGGTTTAGCTATTCTTAAAGTGGTTGTAAACCCTCTGGGACCACTTTGACCTACAGGTAAGCCTAGATTAAGGCTTACCTGTAGGTCCAAGTAATATCTCCTTAACCTACACGGTTAAGGAGATATTTTACAAAGAAAGGGCACCGCTGTCTATGCATGCGTGCCGTAGACAACGGCGCAGGCGCACTGGGCGTGCTGCAAGTGAAGGCAAACATGCCGTCACTTACGGCTCCCGCGCGCATGTGCGGGAGTGACGTCATCATGGCTCCAGCCAGTCACAGCACTGGAGCCGCGATACACGGAAAGAAGATGGATGCTCCGTGGAAGAGGTGACAGCGGTGACAGCGGTGACATCGCTGGCTCCTGTGTCAGGAAAGTGACACATAATGGGCTACTATGCGATGCATAGTAGTCCATTATGCTTTACCTTTGCAAGGAAACAAAGAGGAAGTTAACACATCAGGGTTTACTTCCTCTTTAAGCCAGTTAAACCAGTTAAACCATGGTTGCCAGAGAGCTATCATCTTAACGTGTGTACCTCTGCTAAATAACAGTAATATTTCATAGAAGGAGTGTGTGTTTACTATTTCTAATGTATCTTTGACAGTGGGGGCTTTGTTGGATTTCCACAGTTTTGTTAGGCTTAATTCTGCTGCTAGGAGAACATGAGTTGTTACCATTCTGAATTGGTGTGGTATATTACCTATCGTAAGGTTTAGTAGGGCAAGTGCTGGGGCCTGCAGTATATTCGTTTTTGTGATAGCTCCCAATATTCTGAAGATATGTACCCAAAAGTGTTGTAGTACAGGGCAAGTCCAAAATATATGGAATACATCTCCCCTTGCTCCAGGCATCTCCAGCATGAGTCGGACTGTTGGGGTCCAAAAGTAGCTAGCTTGTCAGGGGTCAAGTACCATCTCAATTCGATTTTTTGATACATCTCCCATAGAGCAGTGAGGAAGTATATTTGAATATTGACCTAATTGCTTCTGTCCATTGTTAGTCTGAGTACGTTTTGCCCAGGTCTGAATCCCACTGTAGATGGGGTTTAAGTTTAATAAATTCATTTTTTTTCTGGAGTGAAAGGCCCCTTTCACACTGGGGCGGGGAGCCGCGGTGACGGTAAAGCAGCGCTATATTTAGCGCTGCTTTACCGTCGTTTTAGCCGCGTTTTTCGGCCGCTCGCGGTGTGGTTTTACCCCCCGCGAGCGGTCGAAAAAGGGTTAAAGCCCCCCCGCAGAGTGCCGCCGTAGCGGCGCTTTGCGGCGGTATTGCCGCGGTATCACCGCGGTGTCCCATTCTAATCAATGGGAAGGAGCGGTATAGGAGCGGTGAACACACCGCTACTATACCGCTCCAAAGATGCTGCTAGCAGGACTTTTTTGACCGTCCTGCTAGCGCACCGCTCCAGTGTGAAAGCCCGCCGGCTTTCACACTGGAGTTACCCCAAAGCACCTCCCCATGTTGAGGGCAAGCGACTTGGTATGGTTCAGGAGGTGGGGCGTTGGCTCCCCCCCTTTCCTGGCCTACCGGGCTGCTTTCTCGGATAAGGGTCTGGTATGGGTTTTAAGGGCAACTCCATGCCAATTTTTTTTTACATTTTGGCGTGGAGTTCCCCTTATAATCTATGCCAGACCCAAAGGGCCTGGTATGGACTAGGGGGAGTAGATTCTTGTACTTTTCAAGCTAATGTCTCCTATGAAGTTAAATAGAGTCTCCACTTTTAGCAGAATTTTGACGTTAGCAAAAGTGGCAATTTTTGCAGCAAATTTTACAGAAATTGATCTTCTCATCCATAATAATGACAACTCCAGTAAGCCTCTAGCACAGAGATCCCACTACTGTAGCCCCAAGGGATAAAATAAACCAGCAGATGATCTGAAATGTCAGAATGTTCCAAAAAGGTAACAGGGACATATTGATTTATTATTGCTGTAGTTGCATTTAAGTATTTTTGTGATGTGACAACATTTTTACCATCCAGATTCCAAATATTTTATTGTTGTATAAAAGTTGTAAATTGAGCTCTAGAGGTAGTCTGTATTTGACTCACCCTTCCTGCTTAAAGCGGTAGTAAACTGCCACAAAAAAAAAGGGCCCCTGGCAGGTTTAAGTCGTAATTAACTAATAAACTAATTAACCTCATACTAGCACAACATGCGCACAGATCGCACTCCATTGCAACGCTGTCACAGCATCCCGACACTTACATCTTCACCCGTTCCTCCTTCTGGGTTCTCGGGCTCCAACTGTATGAATGGCCGGAGCTGCGATGACGTCACTCCCACGCATGCACGTGTATGCTGTCCCTTCAGAGCGCTTGTGCCAGTGACATCTCCACTGCGTTCTGTGTGAATATCTTCTAAACAGTGCAAGTATAGGAGATATTCACTGTACCTACAGAAAAGCCTTATTATAGTTAAAAAGTGGACTTTACTGCCAATTTAACAATATAAGATATCACACAATGAGTGCATTGTTTCCATTGAGTTGGCTGCCTCATAGGTTTTGATTTATACATATTTTGTAACTCCATTCGTCCAGTGAATGTGCACATGCTTTCATTCTCTACGAATAGGGCAAAAAAGAAATGTTGTTTAAATTTAAATAATTTCATTAAAATGGGAAATATCAGATTTGGCCTTTAGATATAGCTAAGTATAATAGAAAATACCTGTAATACTTAGCCCATATAGTGGGAAAAATGTGATATTTTCAGTTTTTAATAAACTACTTACATTCAAACAACATAGTATATAGCCTATTTACATTTGTTGTTTGCCATATTCGCATGGAATGAATGTACATGCACTTTCAGTGGGTGAATGGCTATATGATCTCTTCATAAATCTACCCCAAGGACCTGCATAGTGGGAAGGTGCAGTAAAGCACAACCATTGTTTAGCGCTACAAAGTATGAAGCAAAGCCTGTGTATGTAATGAGTGACTTTGCCAGCAAGGATAATTACAAATTATTCATAGAACAAAATAAAAAAGTAAACAGAATGTTTACACATGGACACATGCAGATAATATTATTCATATCAATCTGATTCCTTCACAGCATGAGGAGAGGAGAGGACCAGTAACTGGCAAGCGTGAAAGAGGACATCTACTCTGATAATCAGGGCACTGATCATCAGTGTCCTTATGATCAGTGCAGTGCCAACAGTGCCCATCAATGCTGCCAATCAGTGCCCATCAGTGCTGTCAATCAGTGCCTCCTCATGAGTGCCACCTATCAGTGCCCATCAGTGCTGCCTAGCAGTACCCTTCAGTGCTGCTTATCAGTGGCCATCAGTGCTGCGTATTAGTGCAGCCTCATCAGTGCCCACCAGTGCCGCCTCATCAGTGCTGACTATTAGTGCCCATTAGTGCAGCCTCATCAGCGCACATCAGTGAAGGAGAAAAATTACCTGTTTGCAAAATTTTATAACAGAAACAAAGAAAAACTTATTTTTTCAAAAATGTTGATCTTTTTTCATTTATTTAGCAAAAAAAAACAGTGGTGGTTAAATAGCACCAGAAGAAAGCACTATTGTGCGAAAAAAAATTGCTAAAACATTTATTTGGGTACAGTGTTGCATGACCGCGCAATTGTCACTCAAAATGTGACAGTGCCGAAAGCTGAAAATTGGCATTGAAAATTGCCCTGAGCAGGAAGGGGTTAAAAGTGCCCAGTAGGAAAGTGGTTAAAGCCCACTCCAGTCTGCAGCCTCCCCCCACACCTTCTGACCAATCTAATTGCCCTTGTTACTCACCTAAATCTGCGGTCATGTGACATTTTTGTCACAAGTTTTCTCTCTTCTGTGTACAGAAGGTGAGATCCTTCTTTGGGTGGCCACGTGCCTGCGTGATGTGAACACTTCATGTTAGCTGTCCAGCAGTGAGGTCCTCTCAGAACCCAAAAAGGGAATCTCGGTAGGGATGTCAGCATGAGGGAACTATTGGGGTCCAGCTGGCACAGGCACATCTGCCTCTCTGGAATATGGGCCGCCAGACCTGGAAATAGCAGGGAAATAAATCTTTGCTTCACAAGGTATTAAAAAAACATGGTAGAGCGTGAGAAGGAGGTTACGTTTTGACTACATCTCCCACAGGAAAAATATGGAGACTGCCATTGTTGATTTAGTCAACTGGCTTGAACCAAGCATAGGGAGTTTCAATTTCTTCATCATGTATCATCAGGAATGGCCTATATCGCTTGATAGGGATTATTCCCCAACATTTTTTAAAAATATTTTGTAATAAAATACATAATTTTTTTTACATATTTTTTATGTTTGTCCTTTCTTCATACCAGTAAAGTCCAACAACATATGGGTTCTCTTGAAGTGGTAAATAATATGGATGTGGTACACGTACAATAGCCAATTTTCCTTTTTCTTACCCATATCATCAGGAATCAGTGACTTGCCAAGCACAGCATAGAGTGTCATTTTTAATAGTAGACCGGCAACAGCAGTCTACATATACACTATATTGTCAAAAGTATTGGGATGTTGCCTTTAGACGCACATGAACTTTAATGGCATCCCAGTCTTAGTCCGTTGGGTTCAATATTGAGTTGGCCCTTTATGGACTGTGCTTTGTGCACTGGTTCAAATCATTTGGTGGAGGGGGGATTATGGTGTGGGGTTGCTTTTCAAGGGTCGGGCATGGCCCCTTAGTTCCAGTTAAGGGAACACTTAAGGCATCAGCATACCAAGACATTTTGGACAATTTCATTCTCCCATCTTTGTGGGAACAGTTTGGGGATGGCCCCTTCCTATTCCAACATGACTGTGCACCAGTGCCCAAAGCAAGGTCCATAAAGACATGGATGAGCGAGTTTGGGGAGGAGGAACCTGAGTCCGGACCTCAACCGGATGGAACACCTTATGGGGTGAATTAGAGCGGAGACTGTGAGCCAGGCCTTCTCATCCACATCAGTGCCTGACCTCACAAATGCACTTCTGAAGAATGGTCAAACATTCCCATAGACACACTCCTAAACCTTGTGGACAGCCTTCCCAGAAGAGTTGAAGCTGTTATAGCTGCAAAGGGTGGGCCAACTCAATATTGAACCCTACGGGCTAAGACTGGGATGCCATTAAAGTTCATGTGCATGTAAAGGCAGGCGTCCCAATACTGTTGACAATATAGTGTATTTTTCTCATGACAGGTGTACTTTAAACATGAGTTATGGGAAGGACTAACCTTTTGACACCTAACTTGACAAAGTGAAAACTTCCAATGATTCTGAATGATCTGCTATGTTCCTCCTACTGTATCCAGCATCCTAAAGGGACTGTTTGTATTAGAGCTCATAGGATTATAACAACCACCTTTTTCTTTCTAAATGCAGAAAGAGTGCAGTGGAAGATTTCAGAGCATTTAAAGCCTTTCTCGGCTCAAATTGCAGTGAGATATAAAGGAATGTCTTGTAGTTCCCACATGTATCATGTTACAAGGCTAATTTTCCACTAGTCCTTCCAATATTTTGTTCCATTATTTAGAGGCGTTAAAATATCAGATGTGACGTCCTGATACACTCCTACAAATTAATGCTGACACTGCAGGACAAAGGGCTGTACATGCTTCACTTTACCCGTGATATTACTTTGAAAAAAAAACAGTAAATTTATGTGCATTTCTATGTTAATAATATAATTTTTACACCTGTTAAAAGAATGAATCTAGTGCTAACAAACAACGAATAATGACACTCAATTGACATTTTACCTGCTAAATTAACCACTTCAGCCCTGGCTGCTGAATGAACAGGCCATTTTTTGCGAATCAGCACTGCATCGCTTTAACTGACAATTGCGCGGCCGTGCAACGTTGCAAGGACTGGAGATTTTATGTCCTCAGTCCCTTTCTCTGTCTCAAAAGCAAAAGACATCAGGGCCGGTTTATTCCACTGATGTTTCACCAACTCCCCCCCAAAATATAATAAAAATAAAATTAAAAAATATATATACAAAAAAATTAAAAAAATATAGTAAGGCCTAACTTACACACAGAGTAAACTACTAGGCATACTACAGAGTAAACCCATACAAGACTGTGTTTACCTTCACAGGGGTGCATGGAACAGGTAAGAATGTAAGAATTTACACTGTCTGCATTCAGGGCTGTGCACCTGCACCCAAACGGATGTCAGATTGGGAGCAGCAATTATGTCACTGCAGCCACTTTATCACAATTGACATGAATGGGGCTGCTCTTATAGGGATGTATGGAACATCTGTGCATCCCTGTGCACGTAAATTTAGCCCTTACACAGGCATTCACTTTAGTATGCCCCATGTGAATGAGGCCTTAGTGGGAATTTTACAGGAATGTTGTGTTTATGTGTGCTTATAATGATTTTGAGTGTATTTAGTGAAAACAGTGATCTGATAAATATTTGTACAACTATTGTGGGGCCCAAAGAACTCAGCTATTGTGGGGATTGTACTAGAGGTCAGTCTGTCCCCCACAAACCCTGTAGGCCAGTCAGACAAACTTGGGGAGATTGTACTGGGGGACAGACAAACCTAGGGTGGGATTATACTGGGGTGGCAGACTAACCTGGGGGGTATTGACCTGGGGGGTGGGGGCAGGATTATACTGGGGATCAGACCAACTTGGGGGGGTTATACTTGGGGACAGATTGACATGGGAGAAGGACTATACTGGGGGATAGATTGGCCTGGGGGGAGGTAGAAGATTTATCTTGGAGGACAGACAAACCTAATTTGGGATTATACTGGGGTGGCAGACTGACCTAGGGGGTATTGACCTGGGGGGAGGGGGCAGGATTATACTGGGGATCAGACCAACTTGGGGGGGGGGGGTTTATACTTGGGGACAGATTGACATGGGAGTAGGATTGTAATGGGTGACAGATTGACCCGGGGGGATTATACTGGGGTACAGGTTGACCTGGAGGGGGGGTTAAATTCGGGGACAGACCAATCTAGGGAGGATTATATTGGGAGACAGATTGACCCAGGAGGAAGGATTTTACTTTGGGACAGACTAATCTGGGGGGGGGGGGTTGTATGGGGGTTCAGACTGGCCTTGTTTTATTTAAACATGCCTCTTAGGCCCTTCCACCACTGACACAATTTGACCACACCCACTGTTCGCTGCGGCGCTAAAATATAAAGCACACCACATTTTCTTTTTTTATATATCAAGCAACTTATGATCTTGCACACAGACCCACTGTTTTCATGAAATGCTCCTGCTTGCCATGGTCAATTAAGCCCCCATTGAACTGCCTTTGTGTAAGACCAATGGATGTAGAGTTGATTTGAAATGTATTCCTAGAAATTTCATTTTAGGATACAAAGGAATCCCTACCTAAGGACCAAATCAGATCAAATTTTACAATTACCATAAATAGCCAAACCTACTGGGCCACTCCTAGCTAATGTTAAGTGTTGATCAGCTTAGTCTGTGGCTCGATAAGTCTACATTGGAAAATTTAAAAAGAACCTGGCGCCAGACCATTCATTTTGACAAAGTCTTCCTCCATTCCTAGAAGTAGCCTATTAAGGGGAAACCTGTTGGAAGCAGATAGGAGCTGCCATGTGATGATCCCTACTTGTTGATAATCTCTTGGTTGGATTACCCTCTCTATTGCCTAAATGTATCCTAGTTGCTGTAAGTGCATTATTTTAGCTGTAATAAACTTTTTTTAAACGTTTTATGTGATGAGACCACACCAAGCTGAAGTAAATATTGGCCGTAGCAGCTATTTTATTAAAACTCAAATAAAGTTAACATTAACTATATACATATCAGTTAGAACCACCCCCCATCAGTTACATACTCACGTTGGTCTTTGCAGAAAAAACCCACAAATGTTGCCACTCGATTCACTCTGGCACTGCAGTACCTTAAACTGAACTAGGCCTCCAGCTGACATGCTAGCTCGGTAGACAACCAAACCTGACCGCAGTGCCCCTGTTAACCAAATTCCAGCTAAACCACCGTTAACTGGAATACCACCAACGGGACCCATACCACCGATGGGTCCCGAACTCTTCCATATCTGGGGTTTCTTCCTTCACCCTCAAAGACCAACACCCCGCCTGCCACGACATCCACTACACTGTAGGAGGTAAAACCAGTTGTATTAATCCAAAAATCACCGTACTTACCACAATCAGGGAGGGAGGGTGGGAATCTCGCTCCTCCTGCTACACTGAGCTGGGGAGGGACCCACACTTTCCCTAAATGAAACTCCGCTCCACCCCTTCTTCCTTTTACCAATCCCCTCTTCTTTTACAAAAAAAGAGCCTGCAGCTTCCCACTGTTAACACTGTCATGCCCGCCCTTCGTTCATTTCTTATTTTTACTTTACTCTGGGCTTTTCTGAAGGGGAGGGAGGGGGCTGTGCTAAGCATATGACTCTTCTAGGGGACAAGGGCACATTTGAAGTGAATATAAAAATTTTTTCGAATAGAAAACACTACATGTAAGAATTTATAACACTAGATGTTGTTCCTTTTTTCCTGTAATTTCTGGCGTCACTGGGAAATAAAATACAAACTAAGCCCCCACTATATATGGGCAGGGTGCCCATATATAGTGGGGGCTTAGTTTGCTGCCATAACTGATCATTAGCATGTCTGTCCACTACCCTGGACACCCCCCAGTTCTTCCAGGCATGGAACATGTGGATGTACCCCTAGGCCTCCTACAATGCAGTGCTTGGTGCCTGAGCTGCAAAAGGCCAGATCACTGGCAGTCCTAGCAATATGCAAATGCTAACTTTAAAAAAACTGAACTATTTCCAAAGGCTTTTTACAGAGGCAACAGCGCATATGGGGGTTGGTGGGATAAGGTGCTAATGAGCTAATAATAAGTTGAAGCACCAGAGGGGCTTATTTGTATTTAAATGCAAGGCATCAGGTCTGCTTTAACCAGGCCCTATAGATCAGGTAACAATTAGATGTTACATGCAGAATCCAATCATCTTTAGATATCTGTGTGACCAGCTTCGCAGAAACATGAACATTTGGTTCTGTCAAGCACTTGTGTTTATTCCAAGGCAGAGTTAAAAAACAAAAACAAAAAAAACAATAGGAATCAGACAAGTTTTCTGACCTATGTAATTGTTTTTTTCCCCTTTAGAATTAGAATTATTTTACAGCAGTGTCAGTGGACACTAAGGATGAGTGAAATTGGAAATTTGGTAAAAACTGGGAAATTCAGAAATATTTTGTCAAAATATATTATAAGGGTAAGTTTAAATAACACCTGAAGGCTACAGATGCTCCTTCGTAACTACCCTGGGCCTGTTCTTGTGTGAAAACGAAGTGCCTCATTAAACTCATTGTTTTATTTTAATTATTACAGAAGAAAAGACAGATTTAAAAAAAAAAGTTGACAATGAACAATAGTAACATAAATGTCCAAATTTTATTTTCTGCACAAATGGATCATATATATATATATATATATATATATATATGTAGATATAGATATAGATAGATAGATAGATATAAGATATATATTATAAATATATATATATATATATATATATATATATATATATATATATATATATATATATACGTATATATATATATATATATATATATTTATTATTATTATTATTATTAATAATAATAATAATAATAATAATATATTAATATTATTTGCTGCTTTTCCACTTAAAGTAAAATAATTATAATGAAGTGATAAGTTGTATTTCACTGGTATTTTAAGTCTTCCATATGTGCATTTGTTCATGTTACGGACATGTACTATCCTGTTATTAGAAGGCAAATTATACCCTTTGCAAATCAATGAATACCAGGAGGGATAGTAGTGAACAAATTCTTTAAAGGGAAAGTAAAGGGCATTTTCTGCGGACACATATTTTAAGTTATAATTGTAGTGTTTCCTTTAAGTAAAGCTTGATGTGACATTTTCACATACCTGTTCCCCTGTTATTTGTAGATTAGTCAATTAGTGGTAGGAGAGCTTATGGGGTTGATTTACTAAAATTTGAGAGTGAAAAATCTTGTTTAGCTCTGCATAGAAACCAATCAGCTTCCAGTTTTTTTTTTTTTTTGCTAAACCTTAAGGCCCCTTTCAGACGTGGCGGATCCGCTTGCACGGAGTCCGCCTCTGTCCGCCGGCTCAGCGGGAGATCTCTCCGTTGATCTCCGCTGAGCCGGCGGATGACAAGTCCCTCTCTGCTCACTGAGCAGGGAGGGGCTTGTCGAGCGCTGCTGGTCTTTATGGAGAGATCGGATGAAAACGGACAGCTTGTCCGTTTTCATCAGATCCCACCGGGTCGGATGCCAGCGGACATGTCTCCGCTGACATGCGTCGCTCCATAGACTAGCATGGAGCGCCCGTTCAGGTCCGCCGTAAAAACTGACAGGCGGACCTAAACGGTCCGTCAGTTTGAAAGGGGCCTTGCTGAACAAGCTGAAGTTAGAAGCTGATTGGCTACCATGCACAGCTGCATCAGATTTAGCACTTTTGAGATAAGGTCAACCACATAGGCAGTGCATTGTTTTCAGCGAGTTGTTTGACTCATATTACCTGATATACTTGAAAAAAATGCATGTGCACATTGTATGCATGTAAAGCCTCTTAGACACGATGAGAATATGATGAGTTAAAGAGGCTAATGAGAATATCAGATGAATGATCGTTTGTTTTTGTTTTTTTGCATGCTAGTCTCATATAGAAACTGAAGAGGTTACTAAAGTTCCGAAAATTCTCATACAACACAATACAACCTTGGAAGTAATGTAATGTGTTGTATTGTATTGAAATGTATTCTTTCGTTTCCAAGCAGGTCTTGGTCTTCCGTTTTTTTTTTCGGACAATACTGCACTGATTAAACGAAAGTTGTATGTTTAATTTTTGTGTTTGTCCCTCCGGATAATTTTGCATGAACTGTCATGATCAGCTCTAGAAAGCTGTGTACTAACAATCAGATTATCGTACGATCGCTTCAAAAGCGGTATTTTTTCATCTGATTTTCTGATCGTGTGTACCAGACCTTACATTGATGGACCCCCAAAGCCATTAAACAGCCAAACAAGCTCTCATAGTATTTACATAAAGCACACACTGCTCCTGAAATGTGCACAACTATCATAGTGTACTGTACATACAGCTAATTCACTGAATGCGGTTTGCTAAGCAGCAAATTCACCAGGGTCTGAATGTGCACCATCCATGTGTTGGGTTGCCTAAAATAAAAATGTTTTTTTTCTCGAATGTTTTGGGGGATATCGTACATAGACTTGCATTGTCAGAAGAAACAATAAAGAAAAGCTTGCAACGCAGGAATCAGTGTATGTAACTGGAGAAAATAAAACACTTCTCTTATTTACTCTTTTTTGGCCTATGCACTCTGCTTCTACTGCACTGAAATGTCAAGCGGTGTTATCAGCCATGCCCCATTCATCAATGTGGACTACAGAACACCTCCTCTCATATTATGGGGACAAAGAAAGGGGAAGATGTGCCTAAGGTGACAATGCTGTTTCTCTATAAAGTATAGTGAGTGAGCGTTATAACCCTAGTGCAGGAAGTATGTAATGGCTGGATCACCAGGTAAGAATAAAGGAAAAAATAAAGAAAAATAAATAAATACAGCTACAATATCTAAACGGCAATATCTTAAATTTGTGTTTTTTGGTTTGTATACATTTTAAGTACAGAATGAGAAAATATGGTGGCTCCCAAGTACTTATAACATTACAAACTATACATAGACAAAAAGAATTTAAAAAATAAAAACAACGACATATTTATTAACATCATGACAGTCCCTTTCACATTTTTATTTTATTTTTGGGATGATTTGGTGCATTAACAGCCCATCAATTTAAGTGGGCCACCTTAAACTATATGTGCACCCTCACCTTGTAAAACAACCCCTTGAGTTTAAAAAAAAAAATTAAATAAAAGGCAAAACATTTATGTATACTGTATATTTTTAAAACAATAAATACATTATAAACTCCTTTTTTCTTTTTTTTAATAAATGATCATATATCCTCTGTACTCAGCTACAAGAGGCTTGGAGAGGTTGGATTGGAGACTTGCAGGGGGGCATGCCAGCAAGCGACAGAGAAACAGCAGCACACTGATCTTTCTAGTGAATGGCTGTGCAGGAGGGGTGTAAGCACAAGTCTGATCATTGGAAAACTGACAGCTAGAAAACTGACCACACTAAGATGGATAAGCTTCTATGCCTAGGGTGGTTAGTTTAAAATAGGAAAGCAGGAGGACTGGCAGGATCACCAGGTACAGTGCCTTGCAAAAGTATTCACCCCCCTTGGCTTTTTACCTATTTTGTTACATTACAGCCTTTAGTTCAATGTTTTTTTTTTTAATCTGAATTATATGTGATGGATCAGAACACAATAATTGGTGAAGTAAAATTAGAAAAATATATACATAAAACTATTTTTCAGAAATAAAAAAATTATAATTGGCATGCGTGCGTATGTATTCACCCCCTTTGTTATGAAGCCCATAAAAAGCTCTGGTGCAACCAATTACCTTCAGAAGTCACATAATTAGTGAAATTATGTCCGCCTATGTGCAATATAAGTGTCACATGATCTGTCATTACATATACACACCTTTTTGAAAGGCCCCAGAGGCTGCAACACCTAAGCAAGAGGCACCACTAACCAAACACTGCCATGAAGACCAAGGAACTCTCCAAACAAGTAAGGGACAATGTTGTTGAGAAGTACAAGTCAGGGTTAGGTTATTAAAAAAATCCAAATCTTTGATGATCCCTAGGAGCACCATCAAATCTATCATAACCAAATGGAAAGAACATGGCACAACAGCAAACCTGCTAAGAGACAGCCGCACACCAAAACTCACGGACCGGGCAAGGAGGGCATTAATCAGAGAGGCAGCACAGAGATCTAAGGTAACCCTGGAGGAGCTGCAGAGTTCCACATCAGAGACTGGAGTATCTGTACAATAAGCCTTAGTATGCTCCTTAGAGTTGGGCTTTATGGCAGAGTGGCCAGAAGAAAGCCATTACTTTCAGCATAAAACAAAATGGCACGTTTTGAGTTTGCGAAAAGGTATGTGGGAGACTTCCAAAATGTATGGAGGAAGGTGCTCTGGTCTGATGAGACTAAAATTGAATTTTTTGGCCATCAAAGAAAACTCTATGTCTGGCGCAAACCCAACACATCACATCACCCAAAGAACACAAGTGGTGGCAGCATCATGCTGTGGGGATGTTTTTCAGCAGTCGGGACTGGGAAACTGGTCAGAGTTGAGGGAAAGATGGATGGTGCTAAATACAGGGATGTTCTTGAGCAAAACCTGTACCACTCTGTGTGTGATTTGAGGCTAGGACGGAGGTTCACCTTCCAGCAGGACAATGACCCCAAAAACTCTGCTAAAGCAACACTTGAGTGGTTTAAGGGGAAACATGTAAATGTGTTGGAATTTCCTAGTCAAAGCCCAGACCTCAATTCAATAGAAAATCTGTGGTCAGATTGCTGTTCACAAGTGCAAACCATCCAACTTGAAGGAGCTGGAGCAGTTTTGCAAGGAGGAATGGGCAAAAATCCCAGTGGTAAGATGTGGCAAGATCATAGAGACTTATCCAAAGCGACTTGGAGCTGTGATAGCCGCAAAAGGCAGCTCTACAAAGTATTGACTTTAGGGGGGTGAATAGTTATGCACATTTACTTTTTCTGTTTTGTCCTATTTGTTGTTTTCTTCACAATAAAAACAAAATAACATCTTCAAAGTTGTGGGCATGTTATTTAAATTAAATGATGCAAATCCTCAAACAATCCATGTTAATTCCAGGTTGTGAGGCAACAAAACATAAAAAATGCCAAGGGGGTGAATATTTTTACAAGGCACTGTATTTCACACAAAGGAAACAATGCAATGAGAACATAATGCTTTAAACATAAGTACATGGTACAACAGACTCATATCAGGAAAATTAAATGTTGGGGTAACAAACACTGTAATATAACACACGGTAACTCATGAGGAAGAGCATTCTATTTTCAAATAAAGGAGAATATAGAGGTAAAAGGGGTGGGAAGGCATGAGAAATGTCAGTAAAAGTAAAGCTGGCGTACATGTGACCCCCCCCCCTCCACCGGCTGCCACCGTTCTCAGCCTCTTCTGTCCCACACCCTCCTTTAGGACAAATTAGACAGAAGGGATGAAGATTTTGTCACTTCTGGTATCAGTTTTTTGTTTACCTGACCGATACCGGCCAGGGAGGTAGCTGATCAAACCAATCTGTGTTCGATTGCCTGTTTTGGAGGGCAGGGGAGGGATCAGGGGTCTTATAGACCCTTGGCCTCTCATTAAAGAGTAGTTTTAACTGCATAAGCGATACTGTTCATCCTTTGTGGTAGCAATAAAGTTGTATTTGAAAGATGTCAATAAAATCAAAGCACCCCCATCCGCCTTGCTCATGCACAAATGTGAACGTGCATATAGGTCCAGCACACATATGTAAATGGTGATTGCACCACACATGTGGTGCTGCAAATTTAGGATGTGAAAGCAATAATTCTAGCACCAGAGCTCACATTGATCTCTAAACTTTTAACCTGTAAAGGCTTTTAAATAGGCATTATCTATGGAGATTTTCAGGTACCATAGTTTGTCGCCATTCCACAAGTATGTGAAATTGTAAACATTGACCCTGATTGGTATCTATTTACTCGGCACAACATCACCTTTTATATTTTACCAAAATTAATATATTATATTGTGTTTGTATGCACTAAACTGCACTTAAAACAGAATCACAAAGCGCAGGGCATGAATACGCAGTTGGAACCCAGTTGTGAAGCCGCAATTCTTCACTGTCGGTTTCCCTTAGTGAAGAGGCCTTCACCCGAAGCTGATTGAAGAATTGTCTTGAATGAAGACAGTGCTGGATCCAGGGGCAGGTATGTCCTTATATTAAAATTATATTTTTAAATGATATTAAAATTGATAACAAAAATTGCAACAGCCATCATTTTATTTTCCAGGACCTCTGCTTTCAGAAAATATATAATGTTTGGGGGTTCCAAATAATTTTCTAGCATAAAATGCTTATTTTATCATGTATGCAATAAATCTAATAATTAAAAAAAAAAGTAGTGGCCAAAGAATTCACCGGGAAAAAAACATTTTGCTTTTTATTTATAATAAACTAAATAGCTTTATTTTTTTTATTTTGTTCACAGTCATTATTGCTTTCTCAGTGCCTCTTTGTGAAATGCAAATTATAAATTCATCATAGGATTAAATAGAGAGCAGGGGCGTAACTAGAAATCACAGGGCCCCATAGCAAAATGTTGTATGGGCCCCCCCACCACCACAAAAAAAAGAACTAATGCCAGACACCCCCCTAAGTACAGACACCCCACAGCATTACAGACCCCACCTCAGTGCAGACACCCCCCTCAGTGCAGGACCCCCCCTAGCAGTACAGACACCCCCCCCAGTGCACACTATCCCCTCAGTACAGACACCCTTCCAGTGCAGACCTCCCCAACATTACAGACGCCCCCTCAGTGCAGGACCCCCCAACAGTGCAGACCCACCCCCCTCAGTGCAGACCCCCCTAAGTAGTACAGAACCCCCCCCCCCCCAGTAGTACAGACACCACCTTAGTACAGACACCCCCCTCAGTACAGACCCCCCATCAGTACAGACACCCCCCACCCAAGTGCAGACCCCCCACCTCAGTGCAGACCCCCTTAGTACAGACAATCCCCCATTACAGACCCCTCCACCTCAGTGCAGGCCCCCCTTAGTACAGACAATCCCCCATTACAGACCCCCCCACCTCAGTGCAGGCCACCCTCAGTACAGACAATCTCCCATTACAGACCCCCCACCTCAGTGCAGACCCCCTTAGTACAGACACCCCCCACCCAAGTGCAGACCCCCCACCTCAGTGCAGACCCCCTTAGTACAGACAATCCCCCATTATAGACCCCCCCACCTCAGTGCAGACCCCCTTAGTACAGACAATCCCCCATTACAGACCCCCCCACCTCAGTGCAGACCCCCTTAGTACAGACACCCCCATTACAGACCCCCCCACCTCAGTGCAGACCCCCTTAGTACAGACAATCCCCCATTACAGACCCCCCCCACCTCAGTGCAGACCCCCTTAGTACAGACAATCCCCCATTACAGACCCCCCCACCTCAGTGCAGACCCCCATCAGTTCAGACACCCCGACCTCAGTGCAGTCCCCCATCCAAGTGCAGACGCCCCCCACCTCAGTGCAGACCCCCTTAGTACAGACACCCACCCCCATTACAGACCCCCCATCCAAGTGCAGACCCCCATCAGTACAGACCCCCCCCCACCTCAGTGCAGGCCCCCCTCAGTACAGACAATCCCCCATTACAGACCCCCCCACCTCAGTGCAGACCCCCTTAGTACAGACAATCCCCCATTACAGACCCCCCCACCTCAGTGCAGACCCCCTTAGTACAGACACCCCCATTACAGACCCCCCCCACCTCAGTGCAGACCCCCTTAGTACAGACAATCCCCCATTACAGACCCCCCACCTCAGTGCAGACCCCCTTAGTACAGACACCCCCATTACACACCCCCCCCACCTCAGTGCAGACCCCCATCAGTAGACACCCCCCAGCAATGCAGACCCCCCCACCCATTACAGACCCCCCCGGGTAGTGCAGAGCAGACCCCACAGCAGACGACGCCCCCCTTACATACCTCAGAACAGCGGCGTGTGTGTCCCTCGAGGCTCGAGCGCAGGCTCCTCCTCCTCTCTGAATGTAAACAGAGAGGAGGGGAGGCGGCTTCGGTCCGCGACGCTGTGTCCCTCCTGCGCTCCAGTCTAGAAGGCACGGTGAGCGGCGTTAGTGGTGCGGCTGCCGCTACCCACGGGTGTCACCCCCGCTAGCGCATGTGTCGCTATGGCGGTAGTTCCGCCACTGCCATAGATGGGTCAGTTCTTTTTGTTCAACCTGCAGGTTGAACGAAAAGAACTGACTAGATTCCCCTATCCATACACTAGAGGTGGATGGGGGAATCCTCCCCGCTGTGTTATTTCATTCTGACAGTGAAGAGATTTCCCCACTGTCAGAATATTCTTATCAGTGCTGCAGTCTATAGCGTGCAGTGCTGATTGGTTGTTTATTTCCAGCAGGGCGGCTGAACAGAAGTCAATCAGCCATGTACGGCCAGCTTAAGACATGGGGGGGGAGCAATATAAGTCTTAAAGCAGTATTAAAGGGGGATTCCACCCTAAAGTGGAACTCCCGCTTTTCGGAACCCTCCCCCCCTCCGGTGTCACATTTGGCACCTTTCAGGGGGAAGGTGGTGCAGATACCTGTCTAAGACACCCACTTCCGGTCATACGAGTTTACGTCACTTCCTGTCCCGGCGCGCTGTCTGCCGGGACACACACGTGTCCCGGCAGACAGCGCTGAAGATTCTCATTGCGCCGCGCGACTCGCGCATGCGCAGTAGGGAATCGGGAAGTGAAGCCACTTCCTGATTCCCTCACCGACAATGGCGCCGGCTACAGCAGAGAGCCGAGCGATCGATCGGCCTCTGCTGCCGACACCGCTGGACCCTGGAACAGGTAAGTGTCCATTTTTTAAAAGTCAGCAGCTGCAGTATTTGTAGCTGCTGGCTTTTAAAAAAAAAATTTTCAGTACAGTCCCGCTTTAAAACCAAAAACTAAAAATTTTATATATTGCAGCTTACTAAACATTAGATGTGGTGGCAGCATCAGTTTTCTTTTCTTTGGCTTTTTCCTTCTGTTTTCACTTGGTGATCTGACCAGTAATGCACTTCCTGCATTAGTAAGATACAACTCTGGAGGAATGACCACAGGAGGCACAGCAGACAACAGCATTGTCTGTCTGGAGAGGAGATTGTGTTAAATGTGTTAAATCTATTTGCAGATTTAGATACATTATCAAATTGTAGCCAAACTCCAGCTCAGACTTTAACCACTTGCTGCCCGCCATATAGCGATATGACATCGGCAAAGTGGTTGCGATATTCTGATGTCATATGATGTTGCCAGGATATCAAGCCGCTGCATACCCCGGGGGCACGCATCGCAGCGATTGTTGTTGCGGTGTGTCATCCTATCAGCCGCCTATCAGTGCCTATCTGACACACCGCAACTCTGATCTAGGTAAAGAGTCTCTGTCCAATCACGGCTGATCACGATGTAAACAGGAAGAGCCATTGTCAGATGCGAGTAGAGGAGAGCCGATTGGCTGCTCTTCTGACAGGTGGGTTCTGTGCTGATCGATTATCAGCACAGCCCCCCCCCTGAGGATGCCCACACTGGACCACCAGGGATGCCACCAGGGATGCCCACAACTAGTCATCACAGGTATGCCACCCATGGCCACCAGGGGTGTCAATCAGTATCCGCAATGGATGCTAATCAGTGCCCACAATGGGCATCACTGATTGGCAGGCATTATTGTTTGGCACTGATTGGCATCCATCAGTACCACCTATCAGTGCCCATCCATGCCCATCTGTGCCGCCTATGAGTGCCCATATGTGCCACCTATCAGTGCCCATCAGTGCCGCCTTTAAGTGCCCATTAGTGTCACCTATGTGTACCAATCAGTGCTGTATATCAGTGCCACCTATCAGTGCCCATCAGTGCGGCCTATCAGTGCCCCATCAATGCATCATATTAGTGCCCATCATCAGTGCCCATCAGTGCCACCTCATCAGTGCCCATTAGTGCCGCCTTATCAGTGCCTGTCAGTGCAGCCCCATAAGTGCCCATCTGTGAAGGGGAAAATGTACTTATTTGCAAAGTTTTTTTTCAAAATTTTCAGAATTTTTTTATATAGCAGAAAATAAAAATCCCAGAGGTGATCAAATACTAATCCTTTTTGTGGGAACAAAATGATAACAATTTAGTTTGGGTACAGTGTAGCATGACCACGCAATTGTCATTCAAAGTGTGACAGCGCTGAAAGCTGACAATTGGTCTGGGCAGGAAGGTGCATAAGTGCCCAGTATTGAAGTGGTTAAAACATTTTTTTTTTTTCCTTTTGGGATAAAGGTTTTGCACGAATAAATAAAATTTGATAATTTGAATCAACCCTGCTAGTGTTAAGTGGTTTGTCTCATCTGTGTAAACTGATACATTCTGCTGGAGAGTTTGTGAAAAACAACAGACTTGCTGGCTTGGTCCACAAAAAATATAAGAAAAAAAGGCTAAAAAAAAAAAAAGAATACAACCATCACATTTAATAATTTGTAAGCTGCAATAGGGGTTAAATGCTGCTTTAACTGCACCTATGCATTGAATGGGCTTGCAGGCTTGCCATGCATCTACACACCTGTCTAAAGCTGGCCATAGACAAGTCTGTTTTTTTCATTCAACCATTGGTTTTTATTTGAAAAAAATGACCCGATTCTCCATCCACACACTTGAGGTGGTTGGGGGAATCTTCCCCACTGTGTCTTTGTATTCTAACAGTAGGGAGATTTCCCTGCCATCAGAGTACATGGATCAAGTGGCTAAAATCCAATAGGGTGGTTGAAAATAAGACCATTGATAGATCGACTTCTATTCAACCATAGTGACCACACATGGATCAAAATTCGGGCTGTCCTTGCTGAAATTTTAATCCATATATGGCCAGCTTAAAGCTGCACAGTGCAAGGTGACAACAGCACCGCTACATTGTACGCTAATATGTGAGCACTGTCACCCTGAAAAAAAAGCAAGTGCCATCAATGAATGTTCAAGTAGTTTATTTTATTAATTAACCGTTTCAGCACCGGGCCATTTTTTACCCTTCCTTACCAGAGCACTTTTTGCGATTCGGCACGGCGTCGCTTTAACTAACAATTGCGCGGTCGTGCGACGTAACACCCAAACAAAATTGACGTCCTTTTTTTCCCACAAATAGAGCTTTCTTTTGGTGGTATTTGATCACCTCTGCGGTTTTTATTTTTTGCGCTATAAACAAAAGAAGAGCGACAATTTTGAAAAAAAACACAATATTTTTTACTTTTTGCTATAATAAATATCCCATTTTTTTTTTTTAAAAAAAACTATTTTTTTTACTCAGTTTAGGCCGATACGTATTCTTCTACATATTTTTGGTAAAAAAAATCGCAATAAGCGTATATTGATCGGTTTGCGCAAAAGTTATAGCGTCTACAAAATAGGGGATAGATTTATTGAATTTTTTTTTTTTTTTTACTAGTAATGGCGGCAATCTGCGATTTTTTTTTTCGTGACTGCGACATTGCGGCGGACACTTCGGACACTTTTGACACATTTTTGGAACCATTCACATTTACACAGCGATCGTTGCTATAAAATTGCATTGATTACTGTGTAAATGTGACTGGCAGGGAAGGGGTTAACACTAGGGGCGCTGTAGGGGTTAATGTGTTCCCTAATAGAAGTGATTCTAACTGTGGGGGGAGGGGACTCAAGGGGAGAAGACCGATCATGTGTTCCTCTGTACTGGGATCACATGATCGGTCTCCTCTCCGCTGACAGGACGTGGGGCTGTGTGTTTACACACACAGCTCCACGTTCCCGCCCGGTCCCGTTGTTTTAACGGGCAATCGCGGGTGCCCGGCGGACATCGCGGCCGCCGGGCACTCGCACCGGGTCCCGAGCGATGCCGCGGGCGCGCGCGCGCCCCCCAGGCGGCCGGGAATCTGAGGACGTCATATGACGCCCACCCAGGATGGGAGATCCACCTTGTGGGCGTCATATGACGGCGGGCGGTGTTGAAGTGGTTAAGCAGAAGTGAAAATATAAAGCTATTAGGGTTACTGGGTGCATCAATATTGAAAAAAAAATTTCTTTGGGGTTTCTATACTGGCCATCCAGTTGTATGTGTTTTCCATGGGAGTGATTGATTCTCCACCAGTGAATGCCTCTGAAAGTCATATTCACTGCTCTATAAATAAACCCCCAAGATAACACAGAATAATAGTAGTAATAATAATAATAATAAAAAAATAAAAAAACTGTTACAAAAATATAATAAAAAAAATTATATTTTACCATACAAGATATAAAAAGTTTTTGGGTGAAAAACGTCAGATGAAAATGTTAAGAGAAAATTATATTATATTCATTTGAATGAAAAAAAAATAACAACTGATTCTTGGCGGCAGCCACAGTGCTTAATGGTTAAACTCAAGAGTTCTAGAATGTGTGTAGTTAGAATGTTAAGATCCCAAGGCTTTTAACCTCTTAAATCCATGGATTACAACTGACAAATCTACTGGATTAAAAGGATTCATAAGTGACCCCAAGATCAGACCACTACTTGTGTCATAATTATCTCTTTCTGATAGAGCTGACGTTATTAAATTATGGGCTTTAATTCTGCCGTTGTCAAGTCTTTCTATAGATTGTGTTAAAACCAAGAAAAATTCCCTTGATCTTAGCAGACACCTACCTTGTGTGTGAACAGCTGTGAGATGAAGACCATTCATTCCCCTGAACTGGTTAAATCCGTCGTCCCCTCTGACTCAGCCCGTTACTCTTGCCAATTTGTGTTCAACTGGCCATGGAGCCTTTCAGATGTTTATTGTGGGTTCCCAGTAACTGAGCGAGAGCACCACAAATCACAGTAATCTGGACTTAAACCAAGAGTGCTGATCACAGAGCCAATGATCTCCCTTTCATAGCAAAATGGTGAGGGGTAATATGTACAAGTAAGTCTGTTCCAAGGATAGAGTTAGAGCAGAAATATTCAGATACTACAGAAGGAGAGTGGACGGATTAGAAAAATGATTAATAGGAATCAGTCTTACAAGCTGCCTTGACACACACCAAGTCTTCTGCAAAAGCCGAGCTTGGAATTTAAAATAAGTATGTTTTTTTTTAAATAGAAACACATAAGCTGCAATTGCTGGCCCACTGTTAACTTTAGTACTCAATCTAGTTAGTGGATCAGGAACATCAGGGAAAGTTGAAAGTCCTTATTTGCTTATCTACTTGTCTTGGGTTGGTGACTCAAAAAACTAAAAACCAGTGCTTCACCATGACAGCATTTTTAGAAGGCAATGGCTACCAATTAGCAATTCAGACCTCTATTTACTAAAAGCCAATACCCTCTCTTCTTGAGTGTTCCTCTGACCTGTAATACCATGTTTCAAACCATACTTGTAGTTAAAGTGATTGTAAAGTCTCAAGGTTTTTCACCTTAATGCATCCTATACATTAGGGTGAAAAACCTGCCCCCCCCCCCTTTTTCTAACCTAAGCCCAATCTGATCCATCAATGTGCACAAGCCCAGCAGCTCCAGTTTCTGTCTCTCTCCTCATTGGACAGATTGATAGCAACGGGAGCCATTGGCTCCCACTGCTGTCAATCAAATCCAGTGACACAGGAGCGGGGGGGGGGGGAGTCCCACTGTCTGTGTCAATGGACACAGCAGCTGGACTCGGGAGCATGCCCACATGGGTGTCCTTATGAAAAGCGGTTTTCCATGGGGTCTCTGGAAGGGGAGGAACCAGGAGCGCCGGCGGGGCACCCAAGAAGAAGAGGATCAGGGCTGCTCTGTGCAAAACCCTTGCAGGTAAGTATAACAGGTAAGTATAGTATAATAGGTAAGTATAGCAGGTAAGTATAACATATTTGTTATTTTTATTAGAAAAAACAAACCTTTACAACCCCTTTAAGTGTTAAGATGACAAGCATTATGGGGGAAAGGGGTTCCCAACTCCTGTGACATCACTGCCCTAAAATGAAATCACTATGCTTCTGTATAAAGTTCTACCCCAGTGAGTGTAATGTAATGTATACATACACTGTTATTGGGGTAGTTGATATACAGTAATATAACACATCACATAGTAAATAAGTATTGGTTGTTATAAAGAAGCACATAGTCTAAAGAACATCTCATGGCAACAAATGATATCCAAGAATCATTGCAATCTTGATAAAGTTAGAAAGTCCACTAAGGGGCTCCAGACAAATGGCAAAATACATAAATGAAATATATTTATTGGATCTGCTTTTAATTCCAAAGTACTTGTAATTATGTTCAGGCAGTCTTGTGATTCACACATTCTGGCCAACTTGGTGATCTCTCTTTTCTCTATTACAGATACACAATATGACTCGTCAACTTCCCGTCCCCAGCCTTATGATCGAACAATAAAGGAGCATTACCACTCTGATCAGATCATCCTTTTGTCCTCTTCTCCTTAAATAAAGCTCCTAATGTCCTCAGTTGGGCTAAATTCTGTGATGCAGTGGGTTGGGAAATATTAATATAAAGATACATTTACTATGTATAGCCTTTTGGCCATCGCTATTTCGATTTGTTTTTCTTTTTCTTTCTCTTAGTATGTTGTTTTGTTAATATTACCCTTTTATTGTATTGATGTGCCATTATGCCTATGTGTATGCATACACAGGGCAATCTCTTTAGATACAGTATTGTTACCGAGTTAAACTGTTTAAATTTGTTCTTTTTACTCCTGTACAATGTCTCTTGTACTGTATCTTTTATATTTTCTGTAATGTATATATCTTCTTTTGTTGGTTTTGTGGCACAATAAATATTTTTCTGATTGAAAAGAAAATTTCAGAAAGTTTTGTTAGCTGTTTTTTTTTATTTTTATTTTTACTGAAATTTACCTTTAGGCACCATTCACACTATTGCGGTTTTAGATGTGACTTTAGTTAAACAGAATCGCATGACTAAGGAAATCATATTGTTTTCCATGGTGCCCCCATTCACATCAATGCAGCTCAGCATCGGTCAATTTTGGAAAAGGTTCCTTGTCTACTTTGGTGCAAAAAAAAAAAAACACTGCAGTACACACCAGGAGGGACAATGATGGGGGTTATCATTGTAGGAAAAAGTGAGCCATCCTGGCGTGGGGTGGGGTCCAATTCTTCCACCCCAGAACCCCAGGTTTTAGCTATGTCATTGTCTCTCTCCACTGGTCCCTTCTAAGTGGGCCTAGCCCAATAGTCGTGAGCAAACTGTCATTTACAACTGGTCTTTGTGTCATACAACTATTCTAAAAAAAATGCTTTTTAAAAGCTTTACAGTATAACATTGATAGATAAATCCAAATAGCTAAATTAAATATGGCAATTTTTTTCATCAGGTCTTTATCAGCCTTGAGTCCAAAATAATATTATTACAATTTTATTATTGGTAGTAGTAGTAGTCTTTTTGTTGTTCTACTATGAAGGACGGTGTCATGCAAAGTCTTATATTTCATAACATTTTCAAAGCTTGTGTTGTAATTTCTCACTGTGGAGGAATTATACTTGTCGAAAGATGCTAAGCCTTTTCAAGAGCCATACTGAAAGAGCCAATCAATACAGCACTTCTACCAGCGATCCGGGTGTTTTTGTGCCAAACGTTTGCCAGTAATTCATAACAGTTTTTATTTTCAAAGATTTTAATATTTTATCTTGCTTTCAGTTTTTTTTTTTTCTGGACAGATTCCAGATGAGCAACTGGGAAAGGGAGCAATTGAGATTGCAGGAAAGCACTGAATGGTACATGTGTTCTATAGCCTTTATAAAAAATGATAATATGCAAATAAAATAATGGATAGCAATATAGAATTTTTGAAAACCACAGAATACAGAGTAGAAGCTGATTTTCAAGAACAGGGCCATAAACATAAAGACAGACATAATCATTGATGTGAATGTGTAGACAAAAGGTTTTGGATAGAACAGAGATGGGTTTGAACCCTTGTCGGGTTTTTATTGCTTATACAGGAAAACAGAGTCCATGAGTGCAATTGAGGAAATTGGTGGTTTATTCAAGAAGCCAAGAGCTATGGTGAGAAGAGAAAGCATTGTAGTGCAAACTACATCAAGGTGTTCTCACTGCTGTATGTGTCGCCTTGAATAATGCATCTGTTTCCTTCATTGCACTAGAGGATTCCTTTTCCTGGATGGTTAATTTACTCAGGTGAGCAAAGTTGTGAATTTAGCTCAATGTTAAGGGTTGGATGAGTGTTGTTTCCCTTAGTGCAGGGGTCTATAACTGCCGGCCATCCAGCTGTTGCAAAACTACAAGTCCCATGAGGCATTGCAAGGCTGACAGTAATGCCACGTACACACGGCCGGAATTTCCAATGGAAACAGTCCGATGGGAGCTTTTCATTGGATTTTCTGACCGTGTGTATGCCCATCTGTCTTTTTCTGCCGGCATTTTCGACGGACTTTAGATTGAGAGCCTGTTCTTAATTTTTCCGTCGGAAATGCAGGCAGAGTTTTGGACAGTGCAAAATCCGGCTGCGTGTACGCGGCATTACAAGCATGACTCCCACAGGCAGAGGCATGATGGGACTTGTAGTTTTGCAACAGCTGGAGGGCCGGCAGTTTGAGACCCCTGCCTTAGTGTCTTCTCTGTACATTGTGAAAAGTTTTTTAGTGTCTCTGTCCATCCTAGTTAAATTCACCTGCTCAATTTGTCTTGATGACCACCATTGTCAGCTAAGACATAAAGTCAGCCAGGATATGAGGTGAGGGTAAGTTGTTAAATGTGAACACTTGTTTTAGTGACAACTGTCTAATGCCCCGTACACATGGTCGGAAATTCCGACCACAAAATCCGTCTGATTTTTTCCGACGGATTTTGTCCGACACTGGTGTTGCATACACACGGTCGGACAAAGTTGTCAGAAAATCCAATCATTCTGAACGTGGTGACGTTCGTTGTGTACGACGGAACTACGTAGAGGCTATTAGCCAATAGGTTTGGTCTCCTAATTTGATCTGAGCATGCATGGCACTTTGTCCGTCGGAATTCTCTACACACGATCGGAAAAAGTCCGATCGGATTTTGTTGTCGGAAAATTTGAGAGGAGGAGCTCAAATTTTTTCCATCAGAAATTCCGACGGAAAAAGTCTGATGGAGCCCACACGGTCGGATTTTCCGACAACATGGTCCGATCGGACATTTTCCGACGGAATTTCCGACCGTGTGTACGGGGCATAAGAGGAGAATTACCATAATTTTGTAGAGACTCTTCCTATTACAAGGAATGGAAAGGAACATTTTCTCAGAGGGACAGAAACACTATTCTGTCCTAAAATAAATTGAAAACAAGTTTGGATTGTACATACACTTTAAATATGTCTCTATACAATTGGCCTAATAAGGTCATACAACAGAAAAAATTCTGAAAAACCCCTGTTGCAGGGTGACCCCGTGCCACTGTTTAAAATGGTGGTTTTACGCCAGATTTTCTACAAAGCAAGCACACTAATGGTACAAGTGTGTGCTGGCTTCATATGAGAGCCAGAGATAGAGCTTAGAACCCCTCCATGAGATGTGCTGGTGGGCACTATGTTGGCACTATGTTGTTGAGAGACCGAGAGAAAGTCCATACAGGATGGAGCATCTAGAAAGCTGTAAGGAAGAAGCAGAGCTGGGGTGCAACGTCTGTGCATAAACACTGGAACGTGTTTCATGGTCAGGAGGACCAAAAAGGTACTAATGTTCAGGAAGGACCCTGAAGAGCTACTTGGAGCAGTAAAGCTGGCACAAGAGAGCCAGGATGCTAAATGTTATGTTTTTGCAGTGATGATGAGATCCTCCTGCGTAAGAAGACATACCTGTGTGAAGTTCATTTAAAAAAAAGTTGTCAGGAAAGCCCTGAAAACTATATCTGGCGTGGAGTAAACTCACTGTTTTGGCACAACCATTGAGCTAAGAAACTCTGATGTGTCACACCCCGGATAAGTCACCTGATGCTGATCAATAAAGCTTTATCACCAGATAAATCACCTGATGCTAGGGCTGAAACAAAGAACGAGGAACCTACACAAGTGGAAAGTGATCACTAGATCAATAAATTCTACCAGTCTCACCATATGGGAGCGTGTGTAAGGCCTCCAAGCGGCTACCTTGAGGCTGTGCAAGTTTAGAGTTTAATCTTGGTAGCTATACAGCCAAAAATGAATTTAGGGTTTACATACACTTTAGAGAGGGTGGCAATGGTAGGGATAGTGTGATATATGCTCCCATAGCTCCCAACTGTCCCTCAGCTAAATCCCTATCCCCCTCTTTTTGGTCTGATGGATTGACCTCTATAAAAAAAATTACTATTTAGAGTATGTTTAAAGCCAAAACCTTTTTTTCCCATTTTAGTGAAGAATAGGAATAGAGAAATGTTATTTCTGTTCCTTTAAACATTTCCTATTACTTCCTAACCTGCCTACAGGACGTAGGAGGACATTTCTTCAAAGTGAGGTAAATCCCTTCTTCAAGAGTTATCACTGAACAAGTGTCCCTGTTTAAAGATTTCCTTTGGTTCCTGCTCCAGTGACAACTCAATTGTGAATTAAAAAATTTTCCTTTTCAGTTTTGGTGATAAAGGATATATCACTCTAGCAGGGACACAAAAAGCAATTAAAACTTGAAATGCCCCTCCCCCTCCATCAAAATAAAAGTTCTGGCATTAGATACATCCTAATTACACTAAATCTTTTATTCGATTTATATTATCTCTTACTTTGAAATTCCCAGTAAGTAAGAGAAAACGTAGAGGCAAAAAATGTTGATTAAAGCTATCATTTCTTTTGCACATTGTTTTTTTATGGTCTGCATAATGGAAGACATAACGGGGCGCCCTTTCCCTACATACTTTGCTCAACGAAGGTGTCCCTCTTTCTCATCTGAGCATCTTAGGAGATACATAGGGGCTAATTTACTAAAGACAAATAGACTGTGCACTTTGCAAGAGCAGCTACTCCAGAGCTCCATAGCTTAGTAAATGAGGTAAAGCTTTACTCTCCAAAGAATACCCAATCACGTGTAAGTGGAAAAAAATTGCATTAATGCTTGCACATGATTGGATGATGGAAGTCAGCAGAGCTTCTGCTCATTTACTAAGCTCTGGAGCAACTGCACTTTAGTAAGAGCACAGTCTATTTGCCTTTAGTAAATCGACCCCATAAACTCCATGTACATCAAAGCCTGTATTTGCCGCACAGGTGAATAACGGGGGCTACAACGTTTATGTTGAAGCAAAAAACCTACTCTAAGTTTTAGCAGGCGTCAAGCTGCATCTGTCAAGGAGCAATTTAATATCCGTGTTTAAGAGCCATTATATTTAGTTTGGTTTCCAAGGTAACCCCCCATTTAATAAATAATAATTTTTTTTGTCCTCCTTCTTGAGATCACCAGACCCGTGAATTCCACTCCGTCTGGCAAATGGTGTCACACTGGCATGTTTGTCAATGAAATGCGGAGAGGTTTCTTAGTGTCAGCAGTGGCGTGTTTCAGCTTCCCTGCTAACCTTTGTCAGTGTACTAGTGGCTGCACATTCTCTTCATCCATTTCATTGAGTTCTGCGTTACAGCCAGCACATTCTTCAGCATGGGCTCCAGTAGGCATGGAAACTAGAAAACATTTCATGACTGCAGGCAGCTACTATGTGCTATTCTTTTCCTCCTTAACCTGTTCAGAAGTTATCAACTCCATCTATGTTGTTTGAACTAAATTGCTTCCTTAATTGAGGTAGTACTGGTGCCCTGAATGAGCAGAACACACATTTAGCCTGTGAATTTGCTGTGTTGATGGCTGCAGGTACCTCAAGGCTAGACTAGTGATTGCCATGTTGACTTTGCCTAATTGCAGGGGAGGAGCCAGAGAATCATTGATGGGCAGCATTGAAATCAGCGGGAGGCTAAGGAAGGGGGATTGGCAGAAGCACACAACTCCACAAACTGTCTTTCAGGATACTGACTGACGAAATAACTTAAAAACACCTAAGGCTAGGCCTCAAATTCAGTTGTAATCTTGCAATAATTTTAGGCAGCAGGTTGTTGAAAAAAAAATTATTATCTGTATAATTACATTTGAAATGCCTAGTTGAAATGCACAGTTATTTTATTGTATTTTACAATTTTATTGTAATTTTATTGTAATTTTATTGTATTTGTATATATCATTGCTTTGTAAATGTTAGCAGATGCTGGTAAAATTGCATGCGTAAGTCTTTATAGGTTTCAAATGTAATTTCCCACTTATATAATCATAATAAGACATACATTGTTAAAAAAAATTCCAATGAATTGTGAAAATTTAATACAAAACAATTGCATAAAAATTGTTAAATAAAACATGTGTCCTTCACATATGAGTCCACATGCTTATGTCTTCATACATAGAAGATGTGATAACCAATTATGCAATGGTGCAATTTTTTACCCACTTCAGCTCCGGAAGGTTTACTACCCCCCCCCCCCCCTTCATGACCAGACAATTTGTTGCGATACGGCACTGCGTCACTTTAACTGACAGTTGGGCAACGCTGTACTTAAACACAATTAGAGGATTCTTTTTGCGGTATTTGATCACCAAAAAAAGACCGACAATTTTGAAAAAAGAAAACATTGTTTTTTACTTTCTGCTATAAAACATATCCACAAAAAAATCTAATTTCTTCTATCTTCCTTAATTTAGGCCAATATGCATTCTGCTACATATTTTTGGTAAAAAAAAATCCCAATAAGCGTATATGGATTGGTTTGTGCAAAAGTTATAGCGTCTTGATCTTTTCAGCGCATGCAATTTAAAGGTACAGTACCTTATTAAAGCAGCAGCCAGTAATTGGATTTATTCACATTGGTTTATATAGAGATTAATTTGCCTAAGCGTGGGAATTTTGTATTATTGATGTTGGTGAAATGTCAGGCAAATAAAAAAGACACACATTTTTGCATCTAAATATTCATCAATACATAGATAGCGGCCAAGGAGTAGTAAAAGCAGGTGGTTGAGCTGTGGTTTTACTGTACCCTGGCTGCCCTCCTAAACAAGGGCCCCCCACTCAGGTTGCATAAAATTGTAACATTGTTACTATGGTATAGTACTGCCCGCTTCTGGTGGGCAGTACTGCCACTGAACGCTACCTATTCAAGTGAATGGAGCCATACCACAATGCTATTGTGTGCAGTGGGTCGTTACTTTCTGAGCTAAAACAGATTGCGAGGAAGCAACATATTGCCTCTTCAGCACTTGTCAAATGCTACTGCAGATAGTTTTTCAGAGGGACAGCAAGGGCTGTCACATATATTAATGAGCTCTTAAAGTGTATGTTTAGGCTGAAACTTTTTTGTTAATTTTGGATAGCATAGGGAATCCAAAACTATTATTTTTTTCCCTGTCTTTGACTGATTAAGAAGAGATTTGCCTTCATTTCCTATCCCAGAGATGCAAGAGGAAGTGGGAAAAAATCTTTCCAAAGTGAGATGAATTGACCTCTTATGCCCCGTACACAAGGTCGGATATTCCGATGGAAAAAGTCAGATTGGATTATGTTGTCGGAAAATCCGATCATGTGTGGGCTCTAGTGGGCTTTTTCCGTCAAAATTTGAGAGCAGGATCTAAAATTTTCTGACAACAAAATCCGTTAGGACTTTTTTCGATCGTGTGTAGAGAATTCCAACCCACAAAGTGCCACGCATGCTCAGAAGAAATTTGGAGATGAAAGCTATTGGCTACTGCCCTGTACATAGTCCCGTCGTACGTTTTGTACGTCACCTCGTTCAGAATGATCGGATTTTCCGACAACTTTGTCCGACCGTGTGTGTGCAACACAAGTTTTGGACAAAATCCGTCGGAAAAAATCAGACGGATTTTGTGTTCGGAATGTCCGATCGGGTGTACGGGGCATTAGACATTTGTCACTGATACAGTTGTCCGCCTTGGAAGATGTATCCTCCCAATCTATTCTGAGGACAACTTCAACATTTTGATTTCATTAACATTCTCTGCCCTGGTAATAATTGCCACCAAGACAAATAGGGAATGTGAAATTTCCCCATTGGTTCTCAAACATCAATAAAAAAACGACAGGGTTTCTTCCTTTCCCTACTGTATCCTAAACTAAAAAAGAAAACATTTACACAGTAGGCAGGGGGAAATGCAGGCATCCGATGCTGAAGAGTTTACCAATGGCTATGGCTTTTCCAGAGAGTAAAGATCCACTGCAGCAGTGGTTATAGTATTATATACATTATATAAATGTTCTTTCGGATATTGTGTTTATTTTTTTATTTTTTTAGCGAGTTTATCTTTTAAGTCTAGTACACATGGGGCGAATGTCAGGTGACATCGGCTGTTTCAATAAAAAACGGCCGACATTTGGCCCACGTGTATGGCAGCCAGTCCAACAGAAGCCGACTTCTGTCAGACATGCATGCTGGAAAACCAGCGGCCGACTGACTCTCGATTAGCGCTCTTAGCCAATGGATGAAAGCGCTGACCAGGGTGTTCTGGCGGGGCCCCCTTGTCAGAACACAATAGCTCAGTGGGGAAGATCACTGTACTAACATTGGATTGAGGAGGTTCCCATTTGGCTCATCCCAGAGTTCGACCACCACTCCTCAAGTACTGCATGAATACAGGAATTTTCTTCCCACGCAAATCACTGAGGTTGTGCATACTACTTTTGTGGTCCCTGCAACCTATCAGATTTGAATTACCTTTTTTTATACTAACCTTTGTTCCCAATATCTTTTGCACTATTTGTATTCCAATTTTTTTGTATCAACATTGTTACACTATAAGTGCTCTACTGTTTCTTTCTCCCATTTTTTTGTGTGGGTCTCTCACATACTGATATTTTGAGAAATAGTCAGGGTCAAGATGTGAGATGTGATGTACCTTACATATGTGCTTTGGGGTGCCAATCGTTTGCTATTGTGTACTGCAGTAATGTGTGGGGAAACATGCTTAACTGTGCTATTATGTGTACATTTACCCTCAACATAAAGGTGTGAAGTTGGCCTTAGAAAGTGTAGTTGTCTGTTGCAACTGGCTCCATGATTTATAGTATACCTACGTTTTAGAAAGAAACAACTGTCATTTTTTATTTATTCTCTGTCCTTTTACAGTAGCTACATTACAACCTTATGGCCCTACTACAGCCATGCACACATGTCATAGCCTTGAGTAGACCTTATTCTAGAGCAGGGGTCTACAAACTTTTCAGTATGGTGAATTTTAGAAATATTCACAAACTGAAAAAATAAATGAGTTTTAAAACTAATTTGCTCTTATATCCAGGAGTGCCACACTTATATCTGGGACTGTCTATTAGAGTCTCTGCTTTCATCCAGTAATGCTTATCAGAGTTCCCTCTTACATCCAGGAATGCCCATCATGGAACTGGGAGAACGTCATGGCTGGCTGACTGGTGGAGTGTGACTGTCTCCATATATCAATACACAAACTAGTGTAGTGTAACAATGCAAGCAAGCCAGGGTATTTTTATAGACAGTTGCTGCTGGCCAAATAAAAACTTGAAGATCACCAGATGTGGTTGGCAGCCATAGTTTGAAGACCCCTGCTCTAGATGTACAGGTACGGCTCACTCATATTTCTGAAAAGTTAATGCACAGGTGTGGCAGTGTCAAGAAGATTTCTGAACACAGAACATATATGCCGCAGTTGGACACCATCAATGGAGAGAAGTAAGTGGGCACCAAGGTGGTGTGTAGGTTAAGGGGGTGGGGAGGGCTGATGTAGGTTAGAGGGGTGGGGAAGGGCTGATGTAGGTTAGGGGGGTGGGTAGTGGTCCTTTAACTTGAAGAACGCCAGATGTGGTCAGCAGCCATAGTTTGAAGACCCCTGCTATTGATGTACAGGTACGACTCACTCATATTTCTAAAAACTTATTGCGCAGGTGTAGCAAAGTCAAGAATATTTCTGAACACAACACATATACACCACACTAGGGCACCACCAATAGAGAGAGGTAAGTGGGCACCTAGGTGGTGGTGGTTAGGGGTGGTGTCTCAAGTCAGGGGGTGGGGGAGGGCTGACATAGGTTAGGGGGGTGGGTAGTGGTCCTTTAACTTGAAGAACGTTAGATGTGGTCAGCAGCCATAGTTTGAAGACCCCTGCTCTAGATGTACAGGTATGGCTCACTCATATTTCTAAAAACTTACTGTGCAGATGTAGCAAAGTCAAAAAGATTTCTGAGCACAACACATATACACCACACTAGGGCACCACCAATAGAGAGAAGTAAGTGGGCACCAAGTTGGTGGTGGTTGGGGGAGTTTGGTTAGGTTAGGGGGGAAGGGGATTGCTAATGTAGGTTAGGGGGGAGGGCTGACGTAGGTTAGGGGGGTGGGTAGTGGTCCTTTAACTTAAAGAATACCAGATGTGATTAACAGCCCCCCCCCCCCACACCCCTGCTCTAGATGTACAGGTACGGCTCACTCATATTTCTGAAAAGTTTCTGCGCAGGTGTTGCAGTGTTAAGAAGATTTCTGAACACATCATGTATACACCACAGTAGGGCACCACCAATGGAGAGAGGTAAATAAGCACCTAGGTGGTGGTGGTGGTTGAAGGTGGTGGCTTAGGTTAGGGGAGGACTGACAAAGGTTAGGGGGTGGTTAGTGGTCCTTTAACGTGAATAATGCCAGATGTAGCCGGCAGCTATTGTTTAAAGACCCCTGCTCTAGATGTACAGGTACGGCTCACTCATATTTCTGAAAAATTACTGTGCAGGTGTGGCAGTGCCAAAAAGATTTCTTAACACAGCACATATACACCACACTAGGGCACCACCAATGGAGAGAGGTAAGTGTTCACCTAGATGGTGGTGGTTGGTGGAGGAGGCTTAGGTTAGGGGGGTGGAGAAGGGCTGACGTAGGTTAGGGGGGTAGGTAGTGGCCCCTTAAGCACCACTCAGTAGGTTAACAAGGTATTAGAAAACATTGTCTCAAAGCAATGAATTACACAACAGTCAACTACAAGTTAATTTGTACTTATGAAATGTTAGAGGTGGTAATGTGAAGAATTTTGGATGTCATAAGAAATAAAGTGCTAGATCTTTATAACTGTGGATTAGCACGATCTGTCTTCCAGCTTGGCAGGTGACTTTCCCAACTGTGTTTTTTTAATGGTTAACTCTTTATTGCCAGACAAGACTGACATTCATGAACAGCTCCAAACCTTCCTGGCATGAGCTGAAATCTTTTTTTTTTTTTCCTCCAGGTTTTTGTTTACCGCAGCTGAAAACTCTGCAGCGATGAGCTGGCTTCCTACTGGTTTTGTTTGCTCACTGGGAACAATTGACTCACATACTGTAGTTTGCCACCTTTTTTATCTGGAGGAGCTGCAGACACAGTTGCCAGAAAATCAATGTTCTCCTAGCTGTATATGTAAAGAGCATGCGGCAATACTGTCCACCTGAATCAGGTCAGATATAGAGGTGTGTGGAGTTTAAGGTTGAGGTGAGATAGAGGGTTTTAAGCTGGGAATTTGATTGAGGGATCAAGCTTTCAATTAAATTTTTTTTTGCTGAAATCGCAAAGCGATCAAAGACATAGAATGGTAGTTTCAACTGACTGCAAGCAAGGACATGAAATGTTGTGAAAAAATTTTGATCGCTTTGGACAAGATTTCAGCAGCATTTCCCCATTTTGTTGCCATTTTAATTAATTTACAATTAAAAATTCACACACCAAAAGGTGAGTTTGATAGATACATGTCCAGTTTCGACTTTAATTCTGGAGATCAAGCAACCGAATAGGTGAAAGATTTGGGGCAATAATTTGTAATCCTATTGGCGATTGCTTGGGGCTTGAAAGTGGTTGAAATGGATTCAAAATTTACAGATTTATGATCAGAGAATGTTGAAAAGCATTGGACAAGCTGCACTTTTGTTAACAGGTCTGCCAAATAAGTGATCATTTTTTCTAAAAGCAAGCAGTGCTTTAGTACAGTTCCCCTCTTGCTGGTGCAATATTTAAGGTTCCAATCACACATTCTATAGTGTCAGGGCCATCTTTAATATCGATTAGATTCTGGGCAAACATTTTCTTGGGCCCTCCCGAAGGGGCAGCTGCTTTGGGCCACACGACAATGTCTGGGCCCGGGGCAGCTGCCCCTTTTTGCCCTGCAATAAATACAGCTCTACATAGTGTGTTAATACAATACATGGTAACCCATAATGCTAAGTCTAGTACAATGCAGGGTCGTTAATTTTAATTGTGCCCCTGCACATTTAGGCAGTCCACTGTAACCATCTGTGAACCAACTTTGTGCTGGGTTGAAAAATAGTGCATGTCCATTAAACTATAAACACACCAGACACTTTATTAGGTACACATCCCCTTTTGCCTTCAGAACTGCCCTAATTCTACGTGACATAGATTCAGCAAGGTGTTGGAAACATTCCTCAGAGATTTTGGTCCATAGTGACATGATAGCATCACGCAGTTGCTGCAGATTTGTCGGCTGAACATCCATGATGCAAATCTCCCATTCTACCACATCCCAAAGGTGCTCTATTGGATTGAGATCCGGTGACTGTGGAGGCCATTGGAGTACAGTGAGCTCATTGTCATGTTCAAGAAACCAGTGATGAGATGATTTGAGCTTTGTGACATGATGCATTAACCTGCTGGAAGGAGCCATCAGAAGATGGGTACACTGTAGTCATAAAGGGATGGACATGGTCAGCAACAATACTCAGGTAGGCTGTGGTGTTTAAACGATGCTCAATTGGTACTAAGGGGCCAAAAGTGTACCTAGAAAATATTCCAAACTCCATTACACCACCACCACCAGCCTGAACCATTGACACAAGGCAGGATGGATCCATGCTTTCGTGTTGTTCATACCATATTCTGACTCTACCATCTGAATGTCGCAACTGAAATCAAGAGTCATCAGACCAGGCAACGTTTTTCTAATCTTCTGTTGTCCAATTTTGGTGAGCCTGTGCGAATTGTAGCCTCAGTTTCCTGTTCTTAGCTAACAGGAGTGGCACCTGGTGTGGTCTTCTGCTGCTGTAGACCATCTGCTTCAAGGTTTGATGTTTTGTGTGTTCAGAGATGGTATTCTGCAAACCTTGCTTGTAACGAGTGGTTATTTGAGTTACTGTTTCCTTTCTATCATCTCAAATCAGTCTGCCCATTCTCCTCAGACATCAACAAGGCATTTTCATCCACACAAATGCCACTCACTGGATGTTTTCTCTTTTTCGTACCATTCTCTGTAAACCTTAATGATGGTTGTGCATGAAAATCCCAGTAGATCAGCAGTTTTAAAAGACTCAGACCAGCCCGTCTGGCACCAACAACCATGCCACGTTCAAAGTCACTTAAAGCCCCTTTCTTCCCCATTCTGTTGCTCGGTTTGAACTTCAGCAAATCGTCTTCATCACATACAGATGCCTAAATGCATTGCTGCATTGAGTTGCTGCCATGTGATTGGCTGATTAGCAAATTGTGTTCTCAAGCAATCGAACAGGTGTACCCAATAAAGTAGCCGCTCAGTGTACTTTGCAGTGCATTGCCAGCCAGGATCTAAAGATAAAACTTTATATTTTAGTTTTGGGTAGACTAGGGGAAGATTAAAATCACCATTGATGTCTAGTGGCATTTATCCGTAACCCGTGTCCTGGTGACCAATGTCATTGGGACTGAAGGCCGATTCACACCAGAATGTGGTGCAGGAAAGATGCATTTTGTGCACGTTTCTAGCGCTGTGTTTGCAATTTGCTGCTGGTGCCAATGGCACTCCAAGTGCAGATTGCAAACACAGTGCGTTTGTGGGTGCCAGATCACATGGTACCACAGTACCATGCGATTTGGTCCGGTACATTTTTCAAATGTAGTGCATTCACTACTCTTTGTGCGTTCCCATGCAATTTGCAACCCACTCAAATAAATAGGATGCCAAATCGAACTGCAGGGGAACGCGGTCCGCATTCCTGTGCAATTCTGGTGTGAACCAGCCCTGAAAGTGATGGGAAATTCAAAATTGTTAAAATTTTACCAGAAGAGGTGAGTCAAAATCTTCCATTGGGAATAGTTGAGTATTATGGGATTACCTCTAATTCTGACATCTTGTTGTGCCTCTAGGGCAGGAAGTGAAGGTAAAGCTCAAAGGATTGCAGACAAAAAAAAAACTTACAAGGGTTTAACTATTCCAAGCTTTATCCAAAAACAAAAACAGTTATATTTTAATGCCTAATTGAACTCTGAGTTTAATTCAGCAAAATACATTCCAGTTACAACAAAACAAATAGGTATTTAATGTCTTACAGTTCGTTTTCTTTGTAAAGTAGCCACAGCCTGAGTAGAAAAGACTATAGTCTGTCAGAATACTGCAGCGTATGAGCCTTGCTCTTTGTGGAGAAGCAGCAATCTCTTTGCAGAGGTCTTATACACCCCATGCTGAGTCATAGTCAGAGCTCTCCAATCAGTGGGGACCATAAGCTTTTACTGATTTTACTGACTTTTAGGTCTGACCCCAGAACGGGCAATCCCATGACTATTTGTTTTGATGCACCTGGTATGGATTTAGCTGATTTATCCCTATAGCAGTTTTACTGATCGCACACAGCAGGAGCCTAACGGCGGGTACCGCGGACTCGATGTCCGCCGGCATCTGCCGATCATCCTATAGAGAGACAGAATGGCTGTCTGCCTATGTAAACAGGGCAGATTGCTGTTCTGACAGGAGGGAAGGAATGGATCCTGTATCTCTGCAAAGCAGGGACTAGGATCCATATCTTTCCCTAGTAAAAGCACCTCCCACAGTGTAGTAAAGCACTGATTAGGCACACAGTTAACCCTTTGATCGCCCCTGATGTTAACCCCTTCTCAACTAGTGTCATTAGTACAGTGAAAGTGCATGTTTTTTAGCACTGATCACTGTATTAGTGTCACTGGTCCCCAAAAAGTGTCAAAAGTGTCAGTTCGTGTCCGACTGTCTGCCGCAATATCTTAGTGCCGCTTTAAGTCGCTGATCACCACCATTACTAGTAAGAAAAAAAAAATATCCCATGGTTTGTAGACTATTATTATTTCAGGTACTTATATATTCAATTTACGCAGCACTTTACATATACATTTTTACATTCACATCAGTCCCTGCCCTCAAAGGAGCTTACAATCTAAAATGCTATAACTTTGCACAAATCAATCTATATACGCTTTTTTGGGGATTTTTTTTTTTTTTTTTTTACCAAAAATATGTAGAATAATACATATTGGCCTAAATTTATGATGATTTATTATTTTATTACTATTTTGTTATTATTCTATTTTATTATTTATTTTATTATTTTATTTGGTATGTTTTATAACAGAAAGCAAAACATATATATTTTTTTCTAAATTGTTGATGTTATTTTGTTTATAGCACAAACAAAAAAAAAACACAGAGGTGGTCAAATATCACCAAAAGAAAGCTCTATTTGTGGGAAAAAAGGCCATGCATTTCATTTGGGTACAGTGTTGCATGACGTGCAATTGTCATTTAAAGTAATGCAGTGCTGTATCGCAAAAAATGGCCTGGCCAAGAAGTGGGGTACACTTTACAGAGGTTAAATGGTTAAACATTTAATTGGGCTTTAAGGATAGTGTTCAGAGACATTAAACAGCTATTAATCAGTTTTAATGATAAATGACAGGTATAAAATGAAACTTTGCATTCTGTGAGGTTGACAAGGAGCAACACAAAAAGTTCTTATTTCTGAAATGTTGACAAATGAGGCCCATTGCCTTTACGTGTCACATTTTTATGCACAGAAAACAGAATCTGTACTTACGAACGTGAAAATAACCCATGATTACTAATCAGAAAATTGCCTAATTTACAAGAGATTAAACTTAAGCTGTTGTTATAGGGCAAGGTACATGGGTGTTTATAAATAATCCATAATATTTTACACTATCCTATTTGCTTGGGTGCCTGTTTATAAGCTGTCAGTGATTACAGTATATATGGGAGTTTATCCTATCACCGCTGATATGGTATCCAGAGGGGTTGTAAACCCATATGTCTCTATGTAGCTTGCAAGGTTATTGAGCACACATTGGGAGTTACTGCCTGAAATAGTGATGTGGCTGTTATTGCTTTCTGCCTTTACTCTAGACCAATCTTTTCAACACAGAGGGACCCTTGAAATAACCTTCCCGTCTCAGGGAACCCCTACTAAAAATGACTATACCTACAACTCATGATACATTAGTGTGATGGTCAGTGGGAAGAATGTTCCTTAAACTTGTTGTCATTGGGATGAATTACCCCCTTACAGATAACTAAAACAATCAATGGTGTCAGTGGGAACTTATCTAAGAGGCAGAATTTGCTCATTGCTCAAGGAACCTCCTACCAACCTCTGGTGGAACTCTTGGGTTCTCTGGAACCCTGGTTGAGAAACCCTGATCTAGACTTAGAAAACTTGAATTTAAAAAGAGATACTAAATGCTAGGGATAAGCTCAGGCGTGTTCAAACTAAGATGCAAACTGATGTGAACTAGCCTGCCTGGAAGCTGTCACCTGTACAGGCCCATCATCTGTGGTCAGGGTACTCCATGCCCTACAGTTGCACATATACAAGGGGTGTATATATGTGGGGAATACCCCGTTCGCAGATGATTGGCATGTACAGGTAATAGCTATTGAGCTGGGATGAGCTCAATAGCATGCTGCTTCTCTATTCACTGTCCCATCACAGTCAGTAAGTGTTACTTAACTTCTACAGAGAATCATCTGGTTTCCTGCTCTGCCAAAAAGGTCTGTGCTATTTAGTAGAGCTGTATAAATGTCAGGACTGAATGGACAGGTAAATCACTTCCTTATATGTATTTTATATGTGTGTTTAGCTGTTTGCTTGGGGCTCAGCCTAAACCTGAAGAAGGACAATATTGGACCATGGCTGTGTAATATGTCAGCATGACCACTGTTTGTTTCAAACAGGGGTGACAACACAGAAGCATATTTAGGAGACAGTTGTCACCCTACAACAGGACGTGTCTAAAGCCTCGTACACACAATCGGTTTGTTGGCCAACAAAACCTTGGACTTTTTTCCGAAGGGCGTTGGCTCAAACTTGTCTTGCATACACACGGCACACAATTGTTGGCCAACAAATACAAATGCAGTGAGGTACTACGTTGTTTTTCAGCTCTCTAGGGCCACCCTTTAGGATCCTTATGCTAATTTCGTGTTAGTAAAAGTTTGGTGAGTGTTGAGTTGCGCTTTTCCTTTAGCACTTTTCATTTTGCACTTTTCATTTCACGCTTTTCATTTTGTGCTTTTCAGTTTGTTTCTGAACGGCCGTTCGTCAACCAGCCATGTTGCGGAATTGGAGGAGATAACGTGTTATTGGTTATTGGCCCTGGAGTTATTGCTTTGACCCAAGTCCAGTTCAAGAACAGGAGGAGGAGGAGGAGTTCTTGGACCAAACATTGGTTGCTTTATTAATCTTGACCAATTATGTCATATGCCTTTGCTGCGGGAGCTCCAGGAGAATAATCCAGATGAATTTCGGAATTATCTTTGGATGACGGACCCCTGCTTTCACCAACTCTTGGCATTGTTGACCCCCTCATATTAAGAAGCAGGACACAAAATATTGTGGAGAATAATACTTGGCTATGTGCTTTACTTCAAATGACAGTTTGAGAGTAGGTAGTTACATTTAAAAAAATACAATGTAAAATTAACAAGGGACACCAACATAGTTGTATCTTTGATCTTAAAAACTACGGGATAATGCTGCTGTGGTAACTTGCCCAAAAAACTTGCCCCCCCCAAAAAAAAGCATAATAATATTTTTCTTGATATCACTAGAAAAAAAAAACCTTTGAAAATGTATTTGCAACAACTCCATCAGTATCACCAGCAAATCAGCTTCATTATTATCCCATTAAAGAAGAAGAGAATGTGCGCTGCATTTCAAAATTTCATAATTTACCACGTCACAAATGTTAATTCTCCATTACGAATGCTAGTTTACAAGACCAAGCACTTCTGGCTCGTCCTTGCTTCCGAGCATCCGACAACAGACATTTGTCCGCAGAAAATTTTAAAACCTGCCATCCAACATTTGTCCGTGGAAAATCCAACAACAATTGTCCGGTGGAGCATACAAACGGTCGGATTTTCCACCAACAGCCTGTCATCACATAATTTCCGTCAGAAAATCCGATCGTGTGTACGAGGCTTTACTGTTTAGATTTAGATCTACTTTATATTAGTTATGTTTATCGGCGCATATTTGTCCGGATTGGGGGCCATTTTACAACAGATTTTGAATGTTTTTCAAATTTATATTACTTGGAAGTGGAACTCATAAATTGAATTAGGTTGGGGACTTCTATTTTATAGATATAGATTGATAACTTCAATCTAATTAAACCTTTACTGTGTACCTTTTATATATAATAATTCAATATATAACATAAGTAAACCAATTCTTAGTAGCATTTCTCATTTTCTAATGATGTACTATAGTCACTGCTAGTTAACACTGCACAGTGTGCTCCCTGGTGTACTTATAAGCCCATTGCATTATTGATAACCCTTTAAAAAATTCAAATGGTAGTGTAGGTGTGTTAGAAGACAGGCAGGAGGTCTTTGCCTTTAGCTTTGATAATCATGCCTTTCTTTAAACTATACCGTTTAAGTGTCTCAGAACAGATCTTTGTTATGCGTGTGGTTTTCAGTGTAACCTTCTCAATTATAAAGAAAGACCAGTTGTGACTGTGTTTTACCTGATACCTTGGCCTTATCAATAAGTGAATTCTACAGCTCTCTGCTAGATAATTAATACAGCTCAGCTTCTGCTAATTCAAAACTGGGAGTCTGGATGTGTCAGGGAGGGACATCTAAAAATACAGGTTTCGGCAAGGGCCTTTCACATGGGCAGCATCCTCTACAGCTCCCTGAAAAGTTGATCGCATTTCAGAGGATGGAGCATTGGCTTCCAGGTGTTCAGAAGGAGTTCCTGCCACCTCCTGAATGTGTGTGTATTTTTTACAGTTTAATTCTCCCATCCAAAGGGGGAATACCGCACCACAAATGCGTTCCAAGTGTTTGCTTCAAGGGTGTAGCGTGGCTGGTTGCATTGACCTTAATGGGCGAGTTTGACAGGCTCTAGTGAGTTAAATTTGCTGTGGTTATGAAGCAAAGTATCGTAGCTATTGCATGTGTACAACCCCCAGACCGCCAGCTATTACTGTACCGTGCAGTAACATCTTTCGGAGACTGTGAGCCAGACCTTCTTGTCCAACATTAGTGCCTCACCTCACAAATGCACTTCTGGAAAAATGGTCAAACATTCCCATAAACACACTCCTAAACCTTGTGGACAGCCTTCCCAGAAGAGTTGAAGCTGCAAGGGGTGGGCCAACTCAATATTGAAGTTAATGTGCGTGTAAAGGCAGGTATCCCAATACTTTTGTCAATATAGTGTATGGTTGGTTCTCTATTGCCAACCAACCAACCCAGAGAACCAAAAATCTTAAAAAAAGATTTTAGTCCCACCTCAGCATTCCTTTTCTACGTTAATTACCGTGTTGATCCAGTCATGCTCACCTCCAGAGACTTTGGGGGAAAGGTTGTAATCTTCTGTAATCTTCTGCCTTGAATATTAAACTTATTTGCAAGCACACACCCCTACTATTTATAGAGTTACCATTGGTCCTGTTGGTTGGACGGGGAAGAGCACCAATCAGCTAAACAGTATCTGCTGCCCTGGATAGGCAACAGGAAATTAAAATTACTGAAGTTAAAGTGGTTGTAAACCCTTTACAACCACTTTATACTACAGGCAAGCCTATAATTAGGCTTACCTGTAGCTACACTGGATATCTCCTAAACCAGCACAATTTAGGAAATATCCCTGTATTTGCATGTGCCTGACGTCATCGGCACATGCGCACTTAAGCAAACTAAAGCAACGGCACATACGTGGCATTGTTTCAGTTATACTGTGCCGTTACCGGCGGGAGTGGCGTCCAATCACATCGCCAGAGCCGTGATCCCCGGAAGTAACCCCGGGAGACATGTTGGCCACCGGAGCGGTGGATGAGGACCGGTGCAATGGATTCGATCTCCGGTAAGTAATTCATAATGAACTAGTATACTATGCATACTAGCTCATTATGCCTTTGTGTTTTTTTGGTTTTTATTTAAAAAAGTTTTAAGGTTTTACAACCACTTTAAATACAGGGGGTCCCCGAGTTACGAACTCGTTAGGGACTGCCCGCCTGTACGGAAGTCAGAAATGTTCGTAAGTTGGCCGCGCATGCGCAGACCAACACATACGGACATTTCCGGACATTTCCGATGTTCTGTCTAATGCGGTTCTGCGCATGCGCGGCAAATTACGGACATTTCCGAAGTTTGCCGGCATTTTCCGAGGCTCCGTATGGCCGCGCATGCGCAGAACGGCCGGAAGACGGCAAAAAATGGCGGAGGGTCCCCGCAGCGCCCCGTTCGTAAGTAGGGGTTGTTCGTAGGTCGGGCGTTCGTAAGTCGGGGACCCCCTGTATACAATATTCTGTTTTTGAGTGGACTGTCTTGAGTGTATGTTTATTTCAAACATACACTCAAGTAAGAATATATTTTAGGTTACTATGAAAAAATCAATAATAATAGTCAATTATTATTATCTTTTTATAAATGTTTTCACCCAAGATGCACATATTTTACTAAATGAATCTTGGGTGAACTCGTTGATAAACAGACCCCTTAGGGGTTATTTATTGATTTGTTTTACCCAAGATTTACAATATTATCACCCTATAGTTACTCATATTTCTAATTGAGCCTTATGTGAAAAATTAGTGAATCATGAGTAAAAGTTTGGTAAATAGAAAAAAAGGGCTTATGTGTGCACTGGAAAAATAATAAACTCTGCCATGAAGGCTACCAAACGTTTTCTGCATGCTGCTTTGATGCACAATATTTTTTTGGGCCGAAAATTAGCGCAAACAAATGTGTCACTCAATCACGAAAACCTGCTTATTGAAGTTCCTAATAGACTGAGCGGCCTACATCTGTAAAGCTGAGTAGAGCCTTCCTTCCTTGCCTTTGAGGTCTGTTTTTTTTTTTTTTTGTCAGGATTTGGTTAAGTGTCAGACCAGTCAATAAATACATTTGTGATTCACCTGATTTCCCAAGAGGAAATATCCTTTGTGTAAATGCCACAAATCCATTTTAATGATTTGCTCCAGTACATGTGTCCTTTCATAAAGTCATTTGCAATTACATATGTCATTAAGTTCATTTTTCGCTAGCTACTCATCACAGCTCACGTAAATCCATCTATAGCATTATCATACGGGAATAGTCACATTTTTTATTTTATTTTTTCACAAACGGAAACTTGATTAAAACCTGCATAGAAATAAAACTGGTGGCTTGCTTACGATGTTTCGTTTTAAAAGATGAGTAAAAGATTTTGTTTTGGACATCTTGATGTCTTCGGCCCATGCAGCAGTCTTTGGCCAGAAATCACAGCTCTTAGACATCAAGCTGAGGCAAGGACATTTTTCCCATAAAATAGCATCTGGCTTCTTGGCAGACCGAGTATTCAGTTGTACTGGTGATGTTTGCCGTCGCCTCTAGGTTGATTCCATGGCTGTGCTGAACACAGGCATCCGTTGTCTGACATATGTACAGCTGGTCCTCTTTCAATGCATTGCTTTCTTCCAAGAAACCCTGTTCTGAACTGGATCAGAAGGAACAAGACACAATAGCAGACAACCAGAGAGGGAGGAAACACACCCGAAACAATATGGTGCATCTTGCTTACTTTCCAGTAACATATGTCAGAAAGGAGCATCCCACTTTAACCCTTTCAGCCCCGGAAGGATTTACCCACTTTTGCCTTCCTCTGGATGAACTGTGGGTATAGGATTGGGTATATGGGATTGTATGATATTTTTTTTATTTTATTTATTTATTCATTTTTTATGGTTGAACTGGATGGACTTGTGTCTTTTTTTTACTATGTAACTTCCTGATCAGGCCATTTTTTGTGATTCGGTACTGCGTTGCTTTAACTGACAACTGTGCGGCCGCGCGATGCTGTACCCAAACAAAATTTATGTATTTTTTTCCTACAAATAGAGCTTTCTTTTGGTGGTATTTGATCACCTCAGCGTTTTTCTTTTGCGCCATAAACAAAAAAAATAATTTTGAAATAATTCTGCTATAAAACATTTCCAAAAAAATCAGTATAGGTTGATATGTATTCTGCTACATATTTTTGGTAAAATAATCGTAATAAACGTATATTAACCGCTTCAGCCCAGGAAGATTTGGCTGCTGAATGACCAGGCCATTTTTTGCGATTGGGCACCGCGTTGCTTTAACCTCCTTGGCGGTAACCCCGAGCCTGGCTCGGGTCCAGCTTTTTGTGCTGGGAGCGGTAACCCCGAGCCAGGCTCGGGCTTGCGTTGCGGGATGCAGGGGGGAAGTTACTTACCTTTTCCCCTGGATCCTGCGATGTCTCCCCGCTGTGTGAGCGAGCCGTCCGCTCGCTCGATTCACACAGTGCCGGGTGCCGCCGATCTCCGTTCCCTGTGACGTTACGACGCACGGGAGCGGAGATCGGCGCCAAATTCAAAAAAGTTTAAAAACACAACACATATACAATACTGTAATCTTACAGATTACAGTACTGTATACAAAAAATACACACCCCCTTTGTCCCTAGTGGTCTGCCCAGTGCCCTACATGTCATTTTATATAATAAAAAGATTTTTTTTCTGCCTGGAAACTGGAGATTGTCCATAGCAACCAAAAAGTGTCCCTTTATGTCAAAAGTGGTTTTAGACAGCTAAAAAACACAGATAAAAAAATAAAATCACAATTTATCATCAAACAATAAATTTAATGACAGCGACTATTCTGCAACTGAGCAAATTTCAGTGTTTTTGATTTGATTACATTATTGAATCATTTTTATATATATTTTTATTATATTATAATTTATTATTTTGTGTTTCAAACTTTATCATACCCGGGATGTCTACTAGACTCTGGTTCGGACAGATTTAAGTGAGTTATTCATAAGAATTGCATGCCTACAATATAAAAACGCCAAATTCCATGCAAAATAATTGTACCACTTTCAGCACTAAATTCCAGCCAGAATCATACCGCCAGGGAGGTTAACTGACAAATGCGCGGTCGTGCGACGTTGCACCCAAACAAAATTGACACCCTTTTTTTCCCACAAATAAAGCTTTCTTTTGGTGGTATTGGATCACCTCTGCGTTTTTTATTTTTTGCGCTATAAATAAAAAAAAAGCGACAATTTTGAAATAATTCTGCTATAAAACATTTCCAAAAAAAATAAAGTGTATTCATCAGTTTAGGCCGATATGTATTCTGCTACATATTTTTGGTAAAATAATCGTAATAAGCGTATATTAACGGATTCAGCCCCGGAAGATTTGGCTGCTGAATGACCAGGCCATTTTTTTTGCGATTGGGCACTGCGTTGCTTTAACTGACAATTGCGCGGTCATGCGACGTTGCACCCAAACAAAATTGATGTCCTTTTTCCCCCACAAATAGAGATTTCTTTTGGTGGTATTTGATCATCTCTGCGGTTTTTATTTTTTGGGCTATAAACAAAAAAAACACAATATTTTGTACTTTTTGCAATAATAAATATCCCCATTTTTATATAAAAAAAACTATTTTTTTTCTCAGTTTATGCCGATATGTATTCTTCTACATATTTTTGGTAAAAACTTTTTGCAATAAGCGTATATTGATTGGTTTGCGCAAAAGTTATAGCGTCTACAAAATAGGGGATAGATATATGGCATATTTATTATTATTATTTTTTACTAGTAATGGTGGTGATCTGCGATTTTTATCAGGACTGTGACATTATGGCGGACACATCGGACAATTTTGACACATTTTTGGGACCATTGGCATTTTTACAGCAATCAGTGCTATAAAAATGCATTAATTACTGTAAAAATGGCACTGGCAGTGAAGGGGTTAACACTAGGGGGCGATCAAGGGGTTAATGTGTTCCCTATTGTGTGTTATAACTGAAGGGGGGAGGGGACTGTGTAGGGGAAGAGATAGATCGCTGTTCATACTCTGTATGAACAGATGATCTGTCACTTCTCCCCTCAGAGAACCGGAAACTTTGTGTTTACACACACAGATCCCGGTTCTCCATGTGCCCCGAGTGATCACAGGAGCCCGGTGGTGATCGCTTCCGACGGGCACTCGCATCGGCTCCGTGGGCGAGCTAGTGGCCACTGGGCAAAGCGACGTTACATAAAGTAATTTCGCCCAGCTGAGCCATTCTGCCGCAGTACAACTATGGCGGCTGGTCAGCAAGTGGTTAAGATCCGCCCTATAGCCATTTTACTGCTACAAGGCAGCACCTCTGTGCTGGATCACATATATATACATGATCCAGCTCTTCCATGTAGGGTGGAATGAATGTGCGCCGCCACAAGCTCCCTCCAGCTGTGATCACCCACACCAGGAGCCCAGCGGCGGGTACCACGGACTCGATGTCTGCTGGCACTGGCCGATCATCCATGTAAACAAGGCAGAACTAGGATCCATGCCTTCCCTCAGTAAAATCACCTCCCACAGTACATATAAACACTGGTCAGGAACATATTTGACCCTTTGATCGCCCCTGATCTTAACCATTTCCCAGCCAGTGTCATTAATACAGTGCATCTTTTTTAGCACCGATCACTGTATTAGTGTCACTGGTCCCCAACAAATATCGCAATATCGCAGTTCCACTTTAAGTCACTGATTGCCGCCATTACTAGTAAAAAAAATTATCAAAATAAATTTTAAAAAAATTCTAATAAAAAAATTTTGTAGACGCTATAACTTTTGCGCAAACCAATCAATATTAGCTTAGTGGGATGTTTTTTTTTTATTTTTTTTACCAAAAATATGTAGCAGAATACATTTTGGTCTAAATTTATGAAGAAATTCGATTTTTTTAATTTTTGATTTTGGCATTGTTTTATAGCAGAAAGTAAAAAAATATAGTTTTTTTTTCAAAATTTTTATTTATAACGCAAACAATAAAAAATGCAGAGGTGACCAAAATAAAGTTCTATTTGTGTGTGTGTGTGTGGGGGGGGGGGGGCTTACATTTTTTTGGGTACAGTGTTTGCATGACCGCTCATTTGTCAGTTAAAGTAATGCAGGGCCTTATCGCAAAAATTTGATCATGAAGGGGGGTAAATCTTCCGGAGGCCAAGAGGTTAATAAAAAAGAAAGACCTCATTCTTTTGCTGCAAATCATCACAACTTCACCTTTTTCGCTAAGCTTAGTGAATGTTCTCTTTGCAAAGTGGATTTTGTACTTAGCTTAGTGAATTAAGTGAAGTTGTACTGATTAATCATCCAATCATGTTTAAAGTGTAACTCCACTTTTGTTGAGAAAACATTCCTGTTGCAGGGGATGCCTGAAATCTGACTTGTATCTTAGGCAGACTTCTGGGAAAATTGGTGAGCCAATCAAACAAGCAGGAAATGATGCTTCTGGGGAGTGGCCAGTACACACTCTGTGTGCAGAACAACTTCATGTAGCCATATTGCATTGCATTTACAGAAAATTACAGTGGCTGCAGATTAAAAAGGAAAGGTAATGTTTAATAACATTCAATTACAATATGACTTGTGTCGCAATTGTATATGCTATATTATTTTTTTCTTTATTTGCTATATTTTCCCCACGAAAGTAGAGTTACCTTTTAATCACTTGCCGATCAGCCAAAGTCATTATACTGCGGCAGGCCGGGACGATCCCGCGAACCGTCGTTACTATACGTCGGCCCCTTTAAGCGGGATAGCAGGCGCACAGCATGCCGATGCTTGTGACCGCCGGTTGCGATGACCGCCAGCCACGAGCGATCGTGGGCACGAGAGGCAGAACAGGGACGTGTGTGTAAACACACATCCCAGTTCTGTGAGGAGAGAAGAGAGAGATTGTGAGTTTCTACGAGCTGGGAACCACGATCTCTCATCTCCTATAGTCAGTCCCTTCCTCCACAGTTAGAACACACACACAGGGAGCACATTAACCCCTTGATCACCCCCTAGTGTTAACCCCTTCCCTGCCAGGGACATTTATACAGTAATCAGTGCATTTTTAATTATAGCACTAATCACTGTATAATTGTCAATCGACCCAAAAATGTGTCAAAAGTGTCCGATGTGTAAAAATTGCAGATCGCCGCCATTACTAGTAAAAAAAAATAATAATAAAAATTCCATAAATCTATCCCCTATTTTAAAGACGCTATATCTTTTGCGCAAACCAATCAATAAACGCTTTTTGCGATTTTTATTACCAAAAATATGTAGAATAATACATATCGGCCTAAACTGAGGAAAAAATTGTCTTTTTTAAGAAAAAAATTGGGGATATTTATTACAACAAACAAAATATATTTTGTTGTTTTTTTCAAAATTATTGCTCTTTTTTTGTTTATAGCGCAAAAAATAAAAACTGCAGAGATGATCAAATACCACCAAAAGAAAGCTCTATTTGTGGGGAAAAAAAAGGATGTCAATTTTGTTTGGATACAGTATCGCACGACTGTGCAATAGTCAGTTAAAGCGACGCAGTGCCGTATTGTAAAAAAATGCCTGGTCATTGAGCAGCCAATTCTTCTGGGGCTGAAGCAGTTAAACAAGCATCCTATTTTTTGTTTTTTTTATTCCTTGCCCAAGATTGAGTATTTTTGCAAAATGTTTTTTCACTTTGCGTCACCTCAAGCACTAAGATAAGTAAACATTCACTTTGCAAAATAAAAATGAACTATGAAGGGGAATATGCTCTTCTTTTTTAGCAAATTGGGGTCAATATCTTGTTATCATATAACTGATCCAGAGTGTCAGCTCCACTGGCCAACACCTGGATCATTCATATCTACTACAGCAGCTATACCCCAAATTGCTTAGACCGGGAAAATCTTGGACAAAATAATATTAAAGCGGAGCTCCACCCTAAAGTGGAACTTCCGCTCATCGGAACGCTGTCACATTTAGCACCTTTCAGGGGAAGGGGGGTGCAGATACCTGTATAATACAGGTATCTGCACCCACTTCTGGGCAGCATAGATATTATTACGCCACTTCCTGTCCTCCCCCCCGCTGTCTGCTGGGTCCCAGAGACAGCAGGGACTATCCGTATTACACAGCGCGACTCGCGCATGTGCATTAGGGAACCTGGAAGTGAAGCCGCAAGGCAAGACTTCACTTCCTGATTCCCATACTGAAGATGGCTGCAGTAGCACCCAAGAGCCAAGCGACAGTTCGGCTTCGGGTGCCGACATTGCGGGCGTGCTGGACAGGTGAGTGTCCATATTTTAAAAGTCAGCAGCTGCAGTATTTGTAGCTGCTGACTTTTTAAAAAAAAAAAATTTTTCGGGGGAACTCCCGCTTTAAGCTGTATGGCTAGTTTAACAGAATCTATAAGAAATATGGCAGATATATGAAAATATTAGCAGTATTATTTAGGGCTGTGGAAATAAAAAGATTAATTCCTCGATTAATCGATTTATTTTTTTGGTCGCCGGCTTCCGGGTCTTCAGGGAGTTCCATCGGATGTCCGTGACGTCACCGGACTCCTCCCTTTCCCCAAGTGCCTCCATCTGCTAACGAAGGGAAGGGGGAGGAGTCCAGTGACGTTGAAGTTCTGATTGAACGTAACACGTACGGGGCAGAAGCTACGCATTACGTCACCCACTGCTGCTCTACGGAACTAACCCGATTGTCGGCTTTACATGCTGTGTTTTTTATCATCTTTATGTGAGTAGTTTGTGTTTGAACACAAAAATGAAATCTTATACTTAAGCGGTGAGCACTTAGATCTTTTCTTTCTACCCATGACCTGGCGTCCTTGCTGAGATCTAAGGAGACATGAGAGAAGTTTATGGTCCATGTTAACCCTTTTGATACCCGCTTGCATGACCACCTGTTGGCACAGGGGTCCATGCCATAAGGTGAGAGTGATTAGTTAGACCGGAGGTGGAGGGATTGTCACGCTACTGTGGAAAAAAAATGACTTACGTCAGTGCTACAGTTTGAATTTAAAACGTATTTGTGAACTGTGAAGTTAAGTCATGGATTGTGGAAACTAACTAGTGTCGGGTGATTGTATATAGTGTATACCACATTTACCACTGACTGATGCAGAGTTGCAATGCAAGGAGATCAGCTAAAAGTAGTTGGATCTGTATGTGCGTTATGATTAATTTAAATTAGTAGATTAATCGATTTAAAAAAAATTGATTAATCAAACACAAAAATTTTAATCAGTAACAGCCCTAGTATTATTATTTCCTGTGCTTAAAGTGTCATTAAAAACTATCAATAAATGCTGCATTACATCCTGTTCATACTCAGTCACTATGAGATATGTTTTCTGCTAAAAATCTGGTTGATCCTGCTGCTCACTGTCTCCCCCTCCTATCCATGTCCCCACCGCAGTTGGGTATTTTGCAGGGCAGTGTTGGCCACTAGTACACATGCTCAGTTTTCAGAGTATTTCTTCTCTGAACATTTCCTCCCTATCACATCTGAGCAGCCCATGTGACTATAGAGTCACAAATGTGGGTGTATACATAGTGGTAAATGACAGCCCACTCCCTACCTCCGCCTCCATGTCCCAGCTAACCATAATAGGGTTGGGATATTACATCTTGATTGATGGAGGCTTCACCTCCCTGTTATTCTAAGACACAGACAGGAGGGGCAGTATGACTGGCAGAAATCCACGCACACCATATTATTGGAAAAAAATAATAAAGATTTGGTTTGAAACATATACAGTATTTGTATGACAATTTAAAGCAGTTTATTAATATTAATTATTTATTTTTACTCTGTATTTCAAAGGCTGTTTTTTTTTTGACCAGTAGCAGAGGACTAGAAGCTCCTCCTGCTACTGTTTCCCTGCAGACAGGCTGGGAAAGAGCCCGGTCAGTTGTGTATCAATTAGTATAAAAGGTACTTAGATGTTTCTTTTATTAAATTAATTAGAATGCCATCATTTATATGCAGAAATAGAAGGGATAATGTAGATTTAACAGTGTGTGTTTATTATTACTTTAAATGTTGTGATGTTATAAACGATTGCAAGCCCATATACCAATAACATTTTACAATTAATTAATGCAGTTTTACATATTTCTGTGTAATTATAATCCTGTTTAGAATTAATCTATTATTGCTCCCAAAGTTTGTCCTGTCATTACTCATAACGATGTCCTCTTAGATCAGACTCTGAATACCGACTTCAATTGAGACTGCAACCCCACCATTGTTGTTTAGGCCCACAAAATGGCTTCCTCCATTGTCAGACTATGAGTACACTTTGATGGGTTTACTCACTCTCTTCCCAATAAAACACTGGAACACAAACAATGTTGGATTTGGCAGGCAGATGCTTATGTTATGTAACAGTCTCATTGATAAATGTGTCCTGGATCTGTCTGCCAAAATCCACCAGCCATTTCATCTGGCACACACATAGGCATCAACACATCAAAGGAAAACCTTTGTTTGTCGCTAGCAAGAGAGGCATTTTATTCTTACTGTATGGAAAATGAACACTTGGCCAAGCAAATGCAGTATAGAATTATAAATACAATTCTTAGTAATGGTAGAAAATATCTTCTAGAAATACAACACTCCTATATCATCATCAGTATTACCACAATATAACACACTGACATATCTGCCATTTAACACTACATACAGATAAGTGCAATATATGTTTTTGAATTTCATTATTAAAATGCAGACCCTTAGGAACATAAATATAATTTTTAACCACTTCAGCTCCGGAAGGTTTAACCCCCTTCATGACCAGGCCATTTTTTTCCGATACAGCACAGCGTTATTTTAATTGACAATTGCGCAGTTGTGCGACGTTGTACCCAAATAAAACTTATGTTCTTTTTTCCCCCCACAGATAGAGCTTTCTTTTGGTGGTATTTGATCACCTCTGCTTTTTTTTTTGCACTATAAACAAAAAAAGACCAACTATTTTGAAAAAAAAAAAACAATATTTTTTTACTTTCTGCTTAAAAACATACCCGATAAAAAAATGTAGAATATCAAATTTGTTCCTCAATGTAGACAAACTGCTACATATTTTTGGTAAAAGAAAAAATAACAATAAGCGTATATATTGATTGGTTTGCGCAAGTAATAGCGTTTACAAACGATGGGATTTATCAGCGACTTAAAGCAGGACTGCAATATTGCGGCGGACAAATCAGACACCTAACTGACACTTTTGACACCATATAACCACTATTTAAACACAAAATTGTTGTGTTGGAAACCCTTTACATGACATGCAATCACGTGAGTATATACTGCTTATAGTGTGAGAACAAATAGAGTCAAATACAAATCAAAGGTTTTCATTATTTGTATTTTGTGCTCTTCAATCACTTCTATTTTGCACATGAGCCTCCACCGGTGATCCACCACCTTCTGCTCTATACTCTCACCTTATTATTTGACCTATATGCACATTGCACAATAGTGCGCCTTCCCTATTAAGGGGCACAAGTAATTCTCAGATTTCTCCGGATGGAATTTTGCACCTCCACTTCTTCTTTACTTGCTCTTATTGTTTTTTAAAAAAATTTTATGTTCCCCATTTGGTGCTCAGGAAGAGGCTTGAAACAACCATAGTGTTTTCCCATTAAAATATTTACATTTTTATAAAAATACACTCACATTTGTCTCTGTGCAGCACTGGTGCTTTACCGATAAACAGCGCATATACTTTCCCCTTAGGAGATAACTTAGTGGCTGTGTTCAAGACCAGGGGTCTCCAAACTGTGGCCCGTAGGCCGATTGTGGCCCTTTGTTTGCCTTTATCCAGCCCTTGGGGCACTATTGCTTCCACTGATATAAGGCACTATTCGTTCCACTGGCACCAAAGACAGAGCACTATTCCACCCACTGATATCATCAATGGGGCACTGTTCCTCCCACTGACACAAGAGACGGGGAACAAATTCTTCCACTGACACCAATGATTACTCTTTTTTACTTCAACTGAACAAAAATCATATGGCTTTGTTTCTATCTACAGATGTGAGGGCATTTTCTACTCTCAATGCTATTTAACCCCTGGAGGCAGACCACCACGTCAGGCTGATGAAGGATGCTGATTTTTTTACATAGACACTTGGTGTTTGTTTCGAGCTGTCATGTCTTCCCCATATGGTAGTTCCTCCCGGCATGACTCCAGCTCTTTTTGACTACACAGCAGACTCAGCGGCTGTGGTCATCGCTTCTGGCATCACAGCTCCCTGCTCTCACACAGAATCTCTGGCTTCGTCTCTCCAGTTGTTTGTCATGTCTACCTGCTAGCAGCTCAAGTCAACCACCTGCCTGGGACGAAGGATTGCATTCCACCCTGACATGCCTGTATACTCTCCCACCATGTGATTGTATTACCTCAAGTGTTTCTAAAAAAATGTACTCAATAAACAGGCATAATACACTATATTTGTGTCAGGAACCATGAATCAGATAGAGAGGAAATTCAGTTAAAATTATACATTTTAATATAATGGTAAAAATGGTACAAATAGTAAATGTAGTCAAAACATAGCCAGGGTACAATAGCCAAAGCGGGTAGTCAGAACAAGCCAGTAAATCAGGAAGCCAGAGATCAGCGTAGTCAGAGGCAGCAGACACGATCAGGACCCAGAAGGGACATCAACCAGGCAAGTCTTCAACAGGAACACAGCAGAGAGCCTCCAGATATGTTTGACCAAGGCGAAGGCATGAAATGAACCAGGCAGTTTAAATAGCCAGAAGGGGCTGGCTGTAGGCTGGACTGATGAGCAGGAAATGATCAACAGATGAGCCACTGTGGAACGATGGGTGCTGGCAAATAACAGACAGCTGAGCAATCTGAGCACTGAGAACGGACGGTTGAGAGCCCAGCTCTGACAATTGGGGCTCTCTGGCACTTCTCTCCCCTCTCTCCATTTCCTATTCCCAGTAGCCACAGTCCAGCCCCCCTAAAGTTTGAAGGGCAGTGAACTGGCTCTTTGTTTCAAAGATTTATAGCCCTGTTTCAGACAAAAAGACTTCTACTTATTGGTTCAGATGTCCTGACGTCACCGGCTCTGCCCTTACCCATTGTGTCACAGATCGCGTGACTTCCTCACAGGGTTTTACATTTATTATGGGAGATCAATGTGCCACTGCTGACAGCTACAGGGACCCAGGCCTTGGCAACCTTAGGAGGAACCATAGGGTTCCATGGAATCCTGTGAGAGAAAGGCTTTGTTGTCCTGGAGCCTCACATCAATGCTGAAAAGATAAGTATAATTTCACACCACAATGGTTTTTAACCCCTTCCACCAAAACTATAAGTGAAACTTTGAGTGAAAGTGTTTACATAGGTAATAAACGGGCTGTCAGTGCAAATTGCAAACAGGATTAACGGAAACCTGTAAAGCAAGAGATACAGGGTTTACTATTGCTAGGTTGCAGTGTTAATTGTCTTTCTTTATCTGGCTTTGATCTTTAGGATGCTGACCATGAAGAAGCATGCAGATCTCTAATGTCGAAGTGAAACCAGAAAGTCTATTCTGTAAACCTCTGCCCTCCATCACCAGTGTCCTCACAGAGACTTGTATTGCAGAGATATAGATGTCTGACAAGGTCTGAGTGATGATTATTAAGTCTACTAGGTCTAAAGATGGCCACACATATCTCGTATTCATGCTAGAATCTATACATTCACCCACCTATGCTAAACAGAATGGATGGACAAATCTCCTACTTGCTATAATATTCTGACAGCGAGTATCCCAGGGCTGAATAACCGAACAGTGATTGCAGATGATTGGCTGTTTGGCCAACTTTTTTCCACTTATGAAATGTTGTCAAGCGGGGCGGTGTCGGCAGAGCCACCCAAATCTGGACCTCACAGGAATCAGCCGAAATTTGAGCCGTGTATGGCCAGCTTAACTTTGGTGCCTACTGGACTGGACAGTCATATTTACAGTAGACTAATAGACAAATCATAGTGGACATGCTAAACATTATGTTTAGGTTCACAATTATGCATTTTTTTGTGTGTTTTGCAGTTTACAGAAACACAGTATTGTCCATTTAACATGGTTTCCCATAGTACACCCAAAGGGCCTGGTATGGGTTAGGGGGGACCTCACGCCAATTTTTTTTATTGCCGGCAATTCTTTTTTTTTTTATTCAGCTGTCTGCGGGGAACCCCGCGGACAGCTGTTGTTAAGGATGCGGCAGCCGGCTTCCTGGCCCGTTTTTTAAAGCAGAGTTCCACCCAAAAGTGGAACTTCTGCTTATTTACCCCCCCCCCCCTCCAGTGCCACATTTGGCACCTTTCAGGGGGCTGGGGGGGTGACCTGTTTTAGACAGGTCCCCTTCCCCACTTTCGGGAGAGCGGGTCGCGGCGAAGTACATCAACAGCTCGCCTCCCTCCTCCTCCCTACCCTTCTGCCGGGCCAGTGAGAGAGTGCAGCGTGCTGCGTGCATGCAAAGTCGGGACTCGGCCATGAAGCTGAAAGGCTACACTGCCGGGTTCCCTTACCAGCAATGGCAGTGGCTGCTGTGCTGACATAGTTGGACTCCAGGACAGGTAAGTATCCTAATGTTAAAAGTCAGCAGCTACAGTATGTGTAGCTGCTGACTTTTAATTTTCAAAGTAGCAGGCGGAACTCCTCTTTAATAACCAGCTATTCACAGTTTGTTAAAGAGAAAAAAAAAAAATGCATGAAATTTGCATGCAAAAATGCATCAAAAACGTGGGTTTGAAAACGCAAAATGTGCCGGAACAACTCATCAACTGCAGGTTTATACCTCATGTACACTGGATGTTTCATTATCTCTCCTAGATGCCTTTCCTCCGGGCAGCAGCGTTTTGGCAGAAAAAGCGTTTGACGCTTGTAAACATTCAATGCATTTAGGCGCATTTAGGCGTGTCATTCGCTTGGGTGCTTATTATTTTAATTGGCCAGAATAATAATTTATTCTGGCCATTGAAATTAATTAACGCTCAAGCGTTAAATGTGCCTAGCATTAACGTGTGTTTACAGGTGTCAGGCATTTTTCCAGCCAACACACTGCTGCTCCTGGGCGCACAGGCAGTTGAGGTTTTTCTGCCTCTAAACTCCTCTAAATGCGTGCATGAACAGGGGAATTTGGAGGCAGAAGAAAATAAATGCTAGATGCCCCTAAAGTGATATTAAAGGGGTTGTAAACCCTCGTGTTTTTTTCACCTCAATGCATACAACATCTTGCAGTGCAAAAGCCCCCCAGTGCCACCGTGTTACTTACCTGAGCCCTCTCTTTCTCGCACCGGGAACGAGCACACCAGCTCTAGCCAGTGTCTCATGTCCTGATTAGCAAGATTGATAGCAGCGCAGCCATTGGCTCCCACAGCTGTCAATCAAATCCAATGACGCGGGCGCAGGGGGGGGGTGGGGGCCGAGTTCTGCTGTCTGTGTCAATAAACGCAGCAGTAGGACACGGGAGCACGCCCACATGGGTGTTCCGAGGGAGAGCTCTTCTCCGACAGGGCACTCGAGAAGAGGAGGAGCCAGGAGCGCCGCTATGGGACCCCAGAAGAGGAGGATCGGGGCCACTCTGTGCAAAACCAACTGCACAGAGAAGGTAAGTTTGACATGTTTGTTTTTTGTTTTTTAAAACACAAACCTTTACAACCTCTTTAAAAACAAAAAAATAAAAAAAAACATGTTATACTTACCTGCTCTGTGTAATCGTTGTGCACAGAGCAGCCAATGGCTTCTGCTGCTGTCTCAGCCAATGAGCAGGAAGAGTGGATTGAGAGGGAGAGCAAGCCACTTGCAATGGGGGCACCCAAGCAGACATGCTCCCAAGATCCTGCTCTTCATGTTCATTCAGACAAGGAGCCACGGCTTGATCCTCCTCTTCTCGGATCCCCTGCTAGCACTCCTTATGTCGCACACCTGCAGGCTCGATCCTGAGCTGCGCTGCCTGCGTTCAGAGACATATTGGGCTAAGCACCTCCCCCCGCTCCTTCATCACAGGATTTGACTGACAGCAGTGGAAGCCAATGGCTCCCGCTGCCTCAGAAAGGCCTGTGAGAGTGGGGAGAGCTGCTGCAGATGTCCACAGCGCTGGATTGAGTGAGAGTTGAGGTAAGTATAAGGGGGGTGAGGAGACGATATTACTGCCTAAATATTTTTTATCTGGAATGTCATGGAATGTATTAAGGTAAAAAAATGTTTAGGCTTTAGAACCACTTTATTCGCTGTAAAAGCCAATGGCTCCCGCTGCCTCAGAAAAGCCTGTGAGAGTGGGGAGAGCTCTTCTCCGACAGGGCACTCGAGAAGAGGAGGAGCCAATAGCGCCGCTAAGGGACCCCAGAAGAGGAGGATCGGGGCTACTCTGTCCAAAACCAACTGCACAGAGAAGGTAAGTTTGACATGTTTGTTTTTTTTGTTTTTTAAAACACGAACCTTTACAACCCCTTTAAAATTCAAAATTTCGAAAATTAGAAAATAAGAATGAAAATTTGAAAATTAGAAAACCTGAAAATTCTAAAATCTGAAATAATAACTTACTAATTAACTATTACTAACTATTAAATTATAGGTATTGGAATTTCCTTTCAAATTTGGCTGTTAGTGAACGAAATGAATACAAATTTATCCGTAGTTATGAATCATGCGAAATAAGGAATGCTGAATCTAAACGAATTAAACGTAACAAATTAATAATAAAATAAAAAATCAAAATAAATAATAATAATAACTTTTTATTATTATTAATTTGTTACATTCCATTCGTTTAGATGCGCTATTCGTTATTTCAGATAATTAATAACTTCGGATAAATTCGTATTCATTACGTTCACTAACAGACAAATTTGAAAGGAAATTCCAATAACTATAATTTAATAGTTAGTTATTATTAGTTAGTTAGTTATTATTTCGGATTTTCGTTCTTTCGAATTTTCGGATTTTCTTTCTTATTTTCGGATTTTCGGATTTCCAAATTAGGAAATTTTTTTATTTTCGAATTTACAAATGTATTCAAAATAACAAATTTTTTATCAAAATAAATGACCCGAAAAATGAAAAAAAACAAAACAAATGAAACGAAAAGGAAAACAAACACATTTGTTGACAGTGCACATGTCTACTACCAATACATTTTTGGATAGTGGGGAAAAGATAGAGAACCTGAAGGAAGCACATTCAATCACTAGCTGAACATTCAACCTCTATACGTACAGTGTCACTGCTGGCATTATAACACATAAATAGAGGATTAAAATTGATTGACAAAGGTGCTGACTTTTCAAGTGGAACTCCATCCAAAACATGACATACAGACATTTCTAAACATTCAACAGTTGAAGTACACATATGTTTTCTTTGTGTTAATGATGGGATTTTTTTTGTTTATTTTGTGACACTGATGCATCTTAAATGTAATTGCGCTGAAACCTGTTGTATCCTAACAAATATATCATGTGAGATAAAGATCAATTTGTTAGCTTTCTATTGATGTTTGCCCCTCCTACATGGAGTTGAGCGCATTACATTGATTCTAATTTTTTTTTTGGTGATTCAACTGCGGAGATCTCCCCTCTCTGTTGCGGTGACTACAAGATCATTGCAATGCAATGAGCCAAACCTCCATTATTTACCCTCTAGAGTACATTCTCCATATGTTTCTCTGCAAAACCCATTTAAGGACTTAAGAAAGGAAAAAGGGAGCCCAGCTCACAGCAATGCTTTGCATGTCACTCGTACACAGTGTTGCCAACCGTCAGTATTTTAACTTGTAGTCAGTAAAAAAACGGGCACTTTACTCCTGCCAGTAAATGCCAGTGACAGAAAAAGGTTGCCAGTAAAATATATGGCTGTGACATTTGGCTCGGATCTGTGCATACTCAGTTCCAGTCTGGAGCCGGCCAAAACCATCCTAGTGCCTGCTACAGTGTGTTCAGATGGCGCCGGCAGGGGGCGGGCCTGGTGGAGGTGAGTAGTGTGATGTCATTGTGCAAGGGACCAGAGCGGAGCAGCTGAAGCCTCGTGTGCAGGTCTGCGGGATGGGAGCAAGGCAAGTCGGGAGAAGGACTGTCAGTGCTGTTTGGACTGAAGGGACCACCTGGCATGGGGAAAGACTGTCACTGTGACTCAGGAGGGGATGTGTTGGTGATCTGTGCTGCTGCACACTGCTGTCGGTGTCACTGTCAGAGTCAGTTTCATGCATGTGCGCCCATTCCAAATTCTTGCCCCTCAGTTACTTACTTACTATATCGAAAATAAAAAAAAGAAAGATGGGTTTGTCTTAATCTACCTTAAATCACATTGCTGATTGCATATTATACTTTTTTGTAGCCTAAATAATAAAATTTGCACTTAAAACTGTTATTTCGGAAATGCCAGTAAATTTTGGATGTCAGTAAATTTCAATCTGGTAGGTTGGCAACCCTGCCCATCAGGATGTGGGAAATCTTTACTTTGACAGCACAGACAGCAATAGATGGTAACAAATGTTCTAATCAGCCCCCACACTACACAAGAGTTCCATTTTATACATGATACATATTTTTTTAAGGCAATAACAATTTCATAAGCCCTTTCATTAAGGGAACATTTAACAACAGGATACAATACAATCAATATAAACACAAATCCCCCACTGGTAGTAGATGAATTGTAGGTTACACAACTTTACATTGCGTGAACATTGTTATAAAAAATTGTATTTACATTGACTTAATGCACAGTGCAGTCATATTTTGGCTTAATATAGGAGGAATTTAAAGTAGAACTATAGGCAAAATGTTTTTGTCATTTTTAATAGTAACAACTTTAAACAAAGTCATGGGCCTTGATTTGGAGAAGGGGGAGGTGGCCTACACCTGCTTAAGGAAGGGGAGCCAATGAAGAGGGAAAGCTTGTAGGAAAGTTTCCTTACCTTTTAAGCAGATACGATTTCAATATCTTACATTTCTTATATCTACAGTGTATGTAGTACTGTATCAATGGTGCCCAGGCCACAGGCTTTAAATAGTTGTCTAGGGATTTCAGTAATTTTGTCCATTAATTGTCCATTAATTTGTTGTTCCAAGTTGAACTCCAGTAAACGATGAAATAAATACTTGGAAGCTATTTACCTTTCAAAGGATTTGTATTTCTGCCCATCCATTTGTGAGATCACATAACTCACAGCACAGCCCTGTCTGGCAGGCAGAGGACCTGATTTTTCTAAGCTGTAGTTAAGTTACCCCTGCAGGTCTTATACCTCCCCAGCCTGTGACTGGACTATGAAAGGAATAGTAGTAGACTATTCCTTCTTATCAGCATGTTCCTTGTTAGCACATGAGAACTGCAAAACAACTGACTTGCTCCTTTTGCTGCTTCCCCCTCTCTATTTCTGAGCTATGCTGTACAAGAGGTAGCACAAGGCTAATACCAAGTAATATTTACGCTGGCCGTTAATTGGTAGATTTTCAAATGAAAATTCTTAGCAAAAGAATGTCCTTAGAAAGTTTGTCAATTTTTCTAACCATTGATGTGTCAAATTGATGTTCGTTTTCGACTGTAGTGATGAGAAAATTTGAAGGAGCAGGATTGAAAATTTTTCTTCAATGAACGTATTTCCCACAGTGCATGTGGTTTTTGCTTGGTAAAGTCCATTCGTTTCAAAATCAAAAGTTCAAAGCAAATGAAATATTTTAAACGACATTCAAATGTTCTGAAAATGTCCTAAGAATTTTCATACAAATTTTCCTAAGACTTTTCCTAAGAATTTTCTTTCAAAATTCTATCCATCTACGACCAGCTTTAAATACTTGAACTGTTTTCATTTACAAATATACAGTACCTGTAATAATAATTGAATTCATGCTCAACTGCATTGATTTCTGTCTTTTAGATCTGCATAGAGTTTAGCTTTAAAGAGGAGTTTCCATAAAAAAAAAAAAAAAAAAAAAATTAAAAGTCAGCAGCTACAAATACTGCAGCTGCTGACTTTTACTAATCGGACACTTACCTGTTCCAGGGTCCAGCGATGCGGGGGAACAAAGCCCCACTCGCCCCCCCTCTGCTTGACGTGATTGCCCGCGCAGTCATCTGGGACCTGTCACGTGTCCCAGATGACTGACAGGAGGGAGGGGGCAGAGCTGAGCCCTTCCTGCGCCGAGGGGAAGTGATGTCACCAGCCCAGGCACTGAAGGAGGCAGACTATGAGGGACCCCCTAGCAACAGGCATTTAGAGGTGAGTTAAAAAAAAAAATTCCAAATGTTTTATTTTTTATTTTTTTAGGAATTTTAATGATTTTTTTTTCTGTGCAACACCACTTTAAGTACCATTTCAATGGGTAATGTCACAATACCAAACCAACACAAAATCGGATTGGGATATTTTGGAAACATTTTTTAATAATTTTTTTTTTTTTAATTTAGGCATGGCTGATTTAATCCAGCCATACCTATGGTTGGGAAGTCTTTGGTTATCAGATTAGGTATTCTCACTGGAGACCAAATCAAAGTTCATTCTCTCTAGTGTCTGTAACCATATCTATATTATCATGCCTTCCAACTTCATATCGTCTGTTTTTTATTGTGTGTAGTAGTGTGTGTTCCTCTTCAGTTTCAAGTTTATTTACAGCTTCATTAGGAAGAGATAAAGTGGACATTCCTATTTTGATGCTTTGACCAAACATGGCTTGATATGGAGACTGGTATATGCGTTTATGATATTCTGTGTTTTTTATTATCTGGACAAAGCAAAGTCCTTCTGACCATTTTGTTGTTTTTTCCATATCCATCCAAGCCATGAGCATATTGTGTATCTCCTCATGGATCATCTCTGTTTCATCGCACAATAGGTTCTGGAAAAAAACATGCCTTCCCATGAACAACTTTTAAACTTGGCCACAAAAGTTTTAGATCTGCTATTAGCCCCGTAGCAAACTCTCTATCACTGTCTGATTGTATAATGAAAGGTGCTCCAAAAATTCAAAAAATGTCAAACAGTTGTTTGGCAACTTCAGCAGCTTTTTTTGAAGTTAATGGCTTTAATTGGACAAACCTAGTCACAGTCTTGGTAGACCATAATGAACTGAAACCGGTCATCAGGCATTGTTTGCATGTCAATCAAATCAACCTGACATTGACTTTCGATCTCAGAGAATTTAACTGGTTTCAGGACAATACTATTCTTTTGAGTGCCGAGCTTCTGCTGGCGGCTGACACATAACTTCGGGAACAAGAGAACCACCTCCAGAGTCACATTTTTGTAGCTCTTTTTCAGTTCAGCCAACACTCTGTTTTCTTCCATGTCCTGTATTGACATGAGCTTCGAGTAGCACATTGTACATGTCTTCATTGGTTATATAATAATATTGGATGGTTGTATTAGTTTCAGTTAATGGAGCAATACATTTCCCCTCATCTCCAAAGCAGCATATCTGAAATCTTTTCAAACGCCGATAGGACAAGGAGGACTTCTTCTTCTCAAGTTTGGCCATTTTTACCTGTTCCTTGATTTTACTGTACTTCTCAGGTGTCAAATACATGGAATTATCTTCTCTCTTTTCTGAGAGTAAACTCTGAAAACAGTCGTAGAAGACCTGTTTATCTACAATAGACATGGTCCCTCTGATGCCCTTTGCACCTGTACAATGTAGATCCCAAATGTGTTTGTATTGTACCTGTAAGGAAAAAAGATACAATGAAAACATCCCCTAATTATTTATGTCTGAAACAATTAACCTTAGTTCTAAATTTCACACTAATTAAAGTCATCAGCGTAAAAAAAAAACAGATAAAAGCACAGACAAATTGAGTGTTTTAAATTCTTACTTGCAGCATTTTTCTTCTCAATAATTGTATTTTTTTAACTTTATTTGTACTTTTTTACGTGAGACAATGGGGTTTATTAACTAAAACTGCAGAGTGCAAAACCTGGTGCAGCTGTGCGTGGTAGCCAATCAGCTTCTAACTTCAGCTTGTTCAATTAAGCTTTGACAATAAACCTGGAAGCTGATTGGTTGCTATGCAGATCTGCACCAGATTTTGCACTCTCCAGTTTTAGTAAATCAACCCTAATGCGCCTCTGAAATTGCTATAACTTTTGACTACTTCAGAAAGGGTCAATTCCCGAGAACAGCCCCCTCCCCCTTGTACTTCATAGCACTTACCTCTTCCAGGAGTGTCTAATTACAGTCAGTGCTGGCCAAGCTCCTCTGCCTCTTCCTTCACTTCCCTACATAACTTATTTATTTGGCAGCTGGGAGAGGGGGGAAGCAGGAATACTATAGAGCAGTGGTGGCGAACCTTGGCACCCCAGATGTTTTGGAACTACATTTCCCATGATGCTCATGCACTTTGCAGTGTAGTTGAGCATCATGGGAAATGTAGTTCCAAAACATCTGGAATGCCAAGGTTCGCCATAACTGCTATAGAGTGTCACTTGAGTAACAGCTTTGAGTCAGTTTGAAATGCTGACATCTCAACAGCCAGGGCCTGGCAGCAGTCTCAGGGCTTTTGGATGTCTATACAAAGGAAGATGTTTCAGATAAATAAAATTCCTAAAATTCGTTCTTGTCCTAGGGAGGAGAAAATCTCTCCGCCATCTCTGGAAGCGGCAATAAAAGGGTAACGCTTTCTCACTTGATTTCAGCCTCTTGTAAACCTCTGAAGGAGAAAAAACCAACTGGGGAGAAGAAGGGGCAGCACTTGGGGACAATCAGGTATGCTACATCTGCATGTGCTAACAAGGAACATGCTGTCAGGAGAAGAAAACACAGAGATGACCTGATCAGTCTGTTGCGACTCCTTCGGTACCTAATCACAAGCTTGGGGCAAGATGATGACCTAGGTTTATTGCCTGACTGAAGCAGAAAAAATGTCAGGTCAGCAAGCTGCCTGGGCTGTGCAGTAACCCCAAATTCTGGTGCTAATCATTGACCAGCAATCCAGATTGTTAGCCTGATCTGTCCTCTTTATGCTCCATTGAGTTCAACCATCATAGTGAATAATCGCAACAGGGGGGTGAAGGAGTCAGGAGACGAAGAGGCCAGGATAGTTGATGAAAAATCAGTTTCCCCCTATGGCTCAGTGGGCATTAGAAATGTGTTCTGGAAGACTTGTTTGACATCTGTGAACACAGGCCCTAACTTTAAAAAAGAAATCAGATGTCGCACCCTTTTCACAAGATTTGGTTGGAAAATTCAAGAAAGAGAACATTTGGCTGCTTCAAATTCTGAGATTAGATGCCATGTTAACCACTTGCCGACCACCCACCGCAGTTGTACTGCGGCAGAATGGCACAAGCAGGCGAATCGCCGTTATGTTAGGTCGGTTCCTAAGTAAATTACTAGTAAAAAAAAATAATAATAATAAAAATGCTATAAAAATATCCCCTATTTTGTAGACGCTATAACTGTTGCGCAAACCAACCAATATACGCTTATTGCGATTTTTTTTACCAAAAATATGTAGAAGAATACATATCGGCTGAGAAAAAAAATAGCTTTTTTTTTTAAAAAAAGGGGGATATTTATTATAGCAAAAAGTACAAAATATTGTGTTTATTTTCAAAATTGTCGCTTTTTTTGTTTATATCGCAAAAAATAAAAACCGCAGAAATTATCAAATAACACCAAAAGAAAGCTCTATTTGTGGAGAAAAAAGATTTTGTTTGGGTACAACGTTGCATGACCGCGCAATTGTCAGTTAAAGCGACGCAGTGCCGAATTGCAAAAAGTGCTCTGGTCAGGAAGGGGGGTAAAAGTCTTGTGGAATACAGAAAAGCTGAATGAATATATGCCAATTTCTGATACATTTAGTGGGTTGATGTGTTTAAAATACAAGAAATACAACCTATAATATATAACATACATTAGACAAAAATATATATATATATATATATATATGTGTGTGTATACTGTGTGTATATATATATATATATATATATATATATATATATACACATAATAAACAATACTGTATAACTCAGAATGTGCCTTCTTTCTTAACCCTCACAAAATCATCATCAAAGGCTCATGAAATTACTTTTAATCATATCAAAATTCACTAGTGAAAATTAATCTGTATGTTCTTTTGTAAGAAAATCTGGCCTAATTTATAGAAAAGGGATTTTTACAAGCTGGTAGCGTTTATGGAATGCAAGTCTTTATGTCTGTTATAGGAACTACAGGATTAATAACTATAATTAGCCACCCACTGCATGCCAATATTTTCTTGTTTCATCTTCCCTCTTTACCACTCATACATTAACCACACAATGGAATAATTAAAGAGAATACATCTATAAGCAGGGTGCTTAATGCCAGCTCCATGCTGTGTTGGTACCATCCTCCAACATCAGCAAGGGGTTAATGCTGAAATGAGGATTCATATAGATGGACCAACACCTGCAGATATCCTGCCTTGTTTTACAACTTACTTAAAGTTGAACTCTGGGTTCACAAACTTTAATTTGAATATAGTTCCTGATAACCATAAAGAATGTACATTAATTTTGTGTGAACCAAACACGTTTGAAATATATAACTTTGTAAATTTAACAAGGCAATCGTTATTGTGCTGTACACGGCCTGTGCAAAGAACAGAGCGGTGTGTAGGACTCAGCGGGTCCACTAACTAGAGGCTGCCTGCAGAAAACCACAGGAGGGGGCGGAGACGAGACCGGTCACCCTGCACAAGGAGAGAGAGCAGCAGTGACTGGTCTTTATTACAGGAGGTTCCTGCAAAGAGGCAAAATAAAGTTATTGTTTTATGCTGGATTACTGTACAGATATGGAAGAAATACTGTATACAAAGGAAACCAAGATTCAAGTAAAAATGCATTTGCCTAATGTATGTAAACAGGATTACACATAATTATTAATGCTGTTCAATTGCATATCATAATTCAGCATATTTCTTAGCAAACTATCTCTTTATCAGTAATCTTATAACTTCCACTTACCTACCATCCAACCTGTTATTCAATTGGCACAAAATTGATGTAAAGATCACTGAATTATGTTTGTAAAGATTATTGAAAAACAAAACAGGTGGTGTGTTTTTTTTGAATGCATGAAGGTAAATAAACCTTGTGCCTTTACAACCGCTTTAATTCTAAACTGATTACCCCGTAAAGGTTTTAAAGCGTGGACAATTTTAGGTACCATTGTTTGTCACCATTTCCCAGGCATGCACAGTTTCAAATCTTGACATGTTTGGTATCTATTTACTCGATGTAAATATGAAAACATCTTCTATAATTTACCAAAAAGGTGGGTGTTATATTGTGTTTATGTGCACTAAAATTCATTTAAAGCTGAGTTCCACACAATTTTGAGAGGTGGTCTTAAATAAAAGACCACCTCTCCACCCCTCGTTTTTGGATATTTAAAAATTAGTTTTTACTTTCTAACTTACCTTTTTTGGAAGTACTAAGAGTACTTCCAATCCAGCTGGGCCACGACCGTGGACGTCACAAACTCTTCTGCGGTGAGTCCCCTGTTGACTTCTAAGACATGTATATGCCCAGAAGATAAGCTGGCCATTCACAAAGCGACGCAAGGCACCTTAGTTGGAATGGTGGTGCCTGCACCCGATCCAATGGACTGACCGGTCGCGCGCGGGGGGGGGGGGGGGGGGGGCGATATCGCAGGCTCCCTGGACAGGTAAGTGTCCTTATTAGCTGCTGACTGTAAAAAAAAAAAAAAAAATTCCGGCTGGAACACTGCTTTACGTGTATTTTTTCCTGAAAATTTGCATTTGATAAACAACTGCGTGATTATCAAGTGTCATAAAAATTGAAACAACCACCATTGTATTCTCCAAGGCCTCTGCTTTTAGAACATACGGTGTATATAATGTTTGGGGGTTCTAAGTAATTTTCTAGCAATAAAAAAAAAATGCTGATTAACTAATGTAATGTTTGTGAGAAATGTAAAATTGTCCTGAATGGCGAGTGGTTAAAATCAAAATTTGCCCTAAATGTTATTAGTGTAGTTTTATGATATGTATTATATATATATATATATATATATATATATATATATATTATATATATATATATATATATATATATATATATAAAATGAATTCATTCATGTCATGTGTTTTTTTTGTTCATCACAGTCAAATGAGTGAGAGCAAATATCATCATCTTTACCTTAAGCCTGCAATCACATCGTTTGTCTTTGAATTTACATAGATCTTCCTCTTGCACTGGTCTGTGGACCACACAGACTGTTATAATAGCCCCCTCCTACCAGGGCTAAGCTTCTGAGTCCACTGTGCCCCTGGCATTGCTGCACACAAAGCTTCATCCTGGCAGCACATCACTTCATACTATCAGACAGAAAGCTTTGTTTTTTCCAGTAGGAGTCTGCCGCTCAGAGTCCAGCTTTTCATCACAGCAGCCATTTTTCCTGAGATTTAAACGGTTTACAAGAGCTGAAATTTGCTTCAAGAAAATGGCTACTGTGACCAAGACAGTTTATTAAAGCATCCAGAAATAAAGTAGGTTAGTGAATTCAGCCACCAATAAAGGTTGGATGTGTAGGGGTGAGCACGGCTGGAGTTAGATCTACGGGGGCCCAGGGCCCTATAGGTTTGGTGAGTCCCTCATTCACAGGCATTAATATACACAGCAAAATAACCTAATTTACACATCAAATACCATGGGGTTGATCTACTAAAGGCAAAGAGACTGTGCACTTTGCAAAGTGCAGTTGCACTATGCAAAGCTTCACTTTGCAAAGAATACCCAATCATGTACAAGGGGAAAAACAAAACAGCATTTTTGCTTGCACATGATTGGATGATGAAAGTCAGCAGAGCTTCTGCTCATTTATTAAGCTCTGGAGCAACTACACATTCTATTTGCCTTTAGTAAATGAACCCCATAGTCTTTGGACAATTTGTACATACATAAAAAGAGTAAAGTGGTATTAAACTCAAAACGAAAAATGTTATATAATAATGTAAAAAAGCTTACCAATCATTAGACATGGTGGCTGCATTTGTTTTCTGTTTTTAGACTTTTTCCCTTCTGTTTTCACCTGGTGATCTGGATAGTATTACACCTCCCATATTAGAGCATAGTATAGGGCAGGGATATGCAATTGGCGGACCTCCAGCAAGAAGGATTTCCTTACTTCCGGTTTCAAGTCTCCTTGGTGGATGCAGACAGGGAAGCAGCCAGTCAAATAGATCTCTGTTTTATCAGCTGCTATGGAGGACCGAGGAGGGATCAGGGCTCTATTAAACCCCTGATCTCTCAATAAAAAGAACTTGTCACTGCCCAAGCTATCACAAGGTGTGTTGTTTATCCTTCATGATAGCAATAAAGTTGAATGAAAAAAAAAACTGAGCACAAAAAAAAAAATGTCAATAAAATATGTAAACATTTTTTTAAAGCACCCCCAGCCCCCTGTGCTTAGGCTTAAATGCAAACGTGCATGTAGGTACCATACGCATATGTAAACAGTGATTGCACCACATGGGTAAGATATCAGTGCAAATGTCAGAGCAAGAACCATAATTTTAGCACCAAAGCTCATGATTAAAGTGATTGTAAAGCTTTAATTTTATGTGCAGTGGTTTTTCACAGAGTGGCCCAAATCCTCCTCTTCTTTAATCCCACGCCGGCGCTCCTGGCTCCTCCCTCCTGCCGGGTGCCCCCACAGAAAGCATCTTGCTATGGGGGCACCCAAGCCAAGCAGCTGCTCTGTGTGTCCATTCAGACATGGAGCCACAGTTCGGCTCGCCCCTCCCTCTCCTGATTGGCTCACTGGCTGTGAATGGAGCAACACTGGTGGGCATTGGTGGGCACTGACAGGCATCACTGATGGAGCTGCACTGATAACCAGGGCACGAATAATCCGTGCAGATATCCCAACTAAGGAAAGCTGATTATCGGCTCTCCTCACTGAAGATGCGGTGTGTGTCCTGGGGGGGGGGGGGGGGGGGGGCGCGTACGAGCCACCTTTTCTGAAGGACGTCAAATGACGTCCATTCAGAACGGTGAAGCCACTACCCGGTCATCATTCTGCTTTAGGCCGGGCGGGAAGGTGTTAAAGAGGGAGTACGCCCGCGATGTCGCCACCCGAAAGCCAATCTGCCGATCGCGCAGATTACGGACATTTCCGATGTTCCATCTTATGCCGTTCTGCGCATGCGCGGCAAATTACGGCCATTTCCGAAGTTTGCCGTCATTTCCCGAGGCTCCGTCTGGCCGCGTATGCGCAGAACGGCCGAAGGATGGCGGAAAATGGCGGAGAGTCCCTGCAGAGCCCGGTTCGTAAGTAGGGGATGTTTGTAGGTTGGGCGTTCGTGAGTCAGGGACCCCCTGTATGGGAATCAGGAAGTGAAGCCTCTGGGATCCGTGTGTTTCCCAGCAGACAGCGGGGGGGATGACAGGAAGTGGCGTAAATACCCGCAGATTCTGCGGCTATCTATGCTCGGAAGTGGGTACAGATACCTGTATTATACAGGTATCTGCACCCCCCTCCCACCTGAAAGGTGCCAATTGTGGCACGGGGGAGGGTTCCGATGAGCGGAAGTTCCACTTTTGGGTGGGTGGAGTGGGTGGAGGGTGGAGCTCCGCTTTTAGTGGCAAAGTTTACTTTACATGGCAGCGCCACTGAGGTGACCAATCAATTCCTCTCTTTATCTTTTCAGATTTAGACCAGCCTTAATAGGTCAAACATTGTCGCTTCAAAATAAAAAATAAATATTTATAATGCATTTCCTAAATGCTATATCCTTTATAAAAATCATTTAGAAATATTATTAATATTTCTAAATGATTTTTATAAAGGATATAGCATTGCCTGTGATTGTTTTATTTATGCAAGTTATAACATGGCAGAATTCTTTCGTAATATGAGATAAATCCGTGATATTCTCCTGTGCTTTAGGTGCAATATTTTCCATGACTAAGGGATTACAGATGCTGTTTCCCTTTACCTTCAAAGCCCCAAAGAACAACAGTTTTAAACCCAGACAAATGAATGGATATGGTTTATTTTTGGAGTAAAATGGCCGTAGCAGCCATTTTTTTTTTATATAAAAAAAATACAACATTTAGGTAAAATAACAAATGATACATCATCAAACAGAACAATATAGGGGATTCAGTTTAATCACATATTATACATTTCTAAAACTGAACTCCAGACTTCTGTCCTGCATAGGTGTACAGGCTCCTCTCCTTTACTGATAACACTCTGATTTCACTGCACACTTTGGTGTTTATTTACTAAAGCTGGAGAGTGCAAAATCAGGCTCACTTCTGCATAGAAACCAATCAGCTTCCGGGTTTTATAGCCAAAGCTTAGGTTAAAAGCTGATTGGCTACCGTGCACAGCTGCACCGGATTCTGAGTGCACCAGCTTTAGTAAATGTACCCCACTGAGCTTCTCACAATGTGCATAGGAAACTGCACCAAGTCAGACCATGCCTATCTCATTTCCTGGCTGGAGGGTATCCAGCATCATCTCACACTTTTATGCTAAGTCTTTCTGTCCCTGGCCCACTCCATTCCTTCATTGGGTTTCAGTTCCTTCATGGAGGCTCAGTCTCATTACATGTGAGCAAAACCTTGGGCAGTCTGTGTACAAGTGCAGTCCACTTATGAATGTCCAACCCTCCAATCTGAAATCCACCCAAGCACCTTTAACACTGAATGTATGTAATGGCAAGGGGTGGTGGTGAAGGTTCTATTGTTGCGGGGGAGGATCTTTTGCTGCAGGGGAGGTCTATTGTTGCTTGGAGAGACCTATTGTTGAGGGAGGGGGTCTATTCTTGCTTTCTGCCGGAGGGGTCTATTGATGCTGGCTGGTGGGCTGACGGGGATCTATTGTTGTTGGTGGGGTCTATTCTTGCTGGGGTTGATCTATTGTTACTTGGGGAGTATTTTGTTGCAGGGGTCCATTGTTGCTGGGGGATTTATTATTTCTTTGGAGGGGGCTATTGTTGCTAAGGGAATCTTTTGTTGCTGGGGGGTCAATTTTAACTGGGGGAGATCTACTGTTGAGGGAGGGGTCTATTCTTGCTGGCTGCTGGAGAGTCAATTGATCCTGGCTGCTGGGGTGGATCTGTTGTTGCTGAATGAAAGTTTTGCTGCGGGGGGGTGGGGCTGTGAGGGGGAGGGGATCTGTTGTTATTGCGGGGGATCTATATTACTGCTTTTCTTTCTATCATTAACAAATTCCATGCAAAGAGGTGGCACTTGGGGCTGGGTAGGGGGTGGAGGCAGGGAATGGTGCTCATAGGTGGGTAGGGGGTGGAGACAAGGGGTTTCTTAGAAGGGGGGGTTCCTGCACCTATTTTCTGGGAAAAAAAAGCCCTGCACCCAAGACATTTTTATATTTGCATAACTCATAGAAACATAGAAGAGTTGTGGCAGACAAAGACCAAGTGGTCCATCAAGTCTGTCCCATTTTTTTCATTTATATATGTTTTTTGTTTTTCTTTGTTTTGTTTTTGAATTTTTCTATTAACATTTACTACTATACAAGTTAGTATTGTTTGTTTTTTTCTCTACATACTGTTGCCTGACTCACTAGTTCTGCTGAAAGTCTATTCCAAGCACAGACTACTAAGCCCACTGCTTGCTCAGAACTTAGAGATCTTGAAAGGAATACTGAGGCAGGGTGCTGTGTAGGGTTGCCACCTGTACGGGAATGACCCGGACAGTCCGGTTTTTGACAGCTGTGCCCGGGTTTATATCCTTCTGTAACCCGGACACCACAGCATAAGCTCCAGTCCCAGCCAGTGTGGAAAGTACCTGCAGCCCTCCACCAGCACCATGCCCTCACACCCCCCCCCCCCCTCTGCTGAATGCGCTCTCTCCCGAGTCCCACCAGCAGGACTCGCCCTGCGTCTGTGGCTACAGTTGTGAGTGCCTCATCCTGCTCCCCCCCACTCCGATTCGCTCTCTCCCGCCAGAAGCTACCCCCCGCCAGAAGCTACCCCCTTCCCACCGCCTTCAGGGGTGAGCAACACTCCAGAGTGAGTCCCCCATTGCACCCCCGTTCAATGTGCCGATCAGCAAATGCAGGATGCTCTCTCCCACCAGTAGCACGTTCTCCCCATCTTCCTCTTCCTAATGTCTAGCTGTGGCAGGTGTCCTGTCCCTCCCACGGTCCCCCTGTCCCTCCCACGGTCCCCTGTCCCTCTGTCCATCCCCCTATCTCTCTGTTCATCCCACTGCCATCTCTGTTCATCCCACTGTCCCCCTAACTACTCTTCGGTCCCCCTGACCACTCTGCAGCACCCTCCACCTTGCTGCCTCCCCCTGTGCATCCCGCTGGTGTGGGATTCTTTGGGGCACTATGGTTGGAGTGGTCTACTTTGCGGTTCCTTAGATATGATGGACTGATTTGGAGTGTTGAGATAGAACGGGCAACTTGTTGGTGTGATGTTGATAGCGTGGGTTGCTATAGGTAGGATGGGCTACTTTGAACTGTTAGTGGAAGGTTTGGGTGCAGTGGATAGTAAGAGGTAGGGTGGGTTCATTTAGGCCCCTTCCATGGTTAACGCAATGAGGCTACACCCTCTATTGCTGTAGCATACACAGCACACTGTGTTACTACTCTCTTTAAGCAACCCAAAGGTGTCAGAGGTCTTTCACAATCCTATTGTCTATATAGTGTATACTACAAAAAAAATGCAGTGTGCCAGAAAAGTGTTTGGGTTTGGCTTGAAGAAAAGGTGGCAACCCTAGTGCTGTGATGTATTTTGACCAGCATTCTTAACCAAAATATGCTTGCCTTACAGTGGAGGTCAAGGATCTGTGCTTTCTGGTAGAGGTTCAGGCATCACAAAACTGGCTAAACAAATTATTTGGCAAATAAAACAGTTTCCATATATGTATTTCACCACTCTGCCTAGCTGATTTAGCAATAAATATTGGTTTGTAGGTCTGTAGTATCATTACTGTACGCAGCAATTATGACAGGGTGGGGCATACATATTAACACCAAACTGGCATCACATCAACCAGGAGCCATTTTGCCTTTGGAACTGTTTGCGAAACTATTTGTTACTGTTTTTCCCATATCATCACTGATATGATTAAAATAAAAAATAAAAGATTACATTTATCAAGTCCAATTAATTAGGGAGTTTAAAATATTATACTGTATCCATCCAACACTTAAGAAAATATTTCACTGTGCCCTAAGCTGGCTTAGTGGTTAGGTACTTACACGTCTGTGTTACGCAAACTTTCAATCTCTGTACAAGCTTGGGCAGGTTCAGACATTTGCATGACTTATCAGCAGTAATGAAATGCACCATGCCAGCGTGCAAACTTTATTTTACATGGAGAGATTAATTTACTGGGACAACATGATGGCATTGAAAGAGTAGGTAAAAAAAAAAAAGACTAGCAGGCTTGTTTCATAAGGCAAAAATCAACATATAAATTGCAGTAGCTCAGAGCAGCCAATTCAAATCCTTCTTTCGCTGACTTCACCAGAGTAAGCTGGAGGAAATTATTTTTTTTAGTCCCTATTCATATTGTCGTGTTTTGGGAACATGCACGGTTCCATGCGCATTACCGAAATCCCAGGCACTGCACGCCACTTGCGATGCTGCAATGGTGAGATTCATTCAGAATGGCATCCAACATGCACTGCAAAAGGTGCAGGTCCAATTTCTGGGCCTCTGAGGCATATACCAGCTAATTAATTTTTAATAGCCTGCCTAACACTGCTTACATTAAGGCTGTGTTCACACTATTGCTGTGTTTTCCTGCATCTAACTCGCATGTCAGGAGATTGTGACCGTCTTTCTATGGAGCCGGTTCACACATCTCCGGAGCGACTCCAGTACTAATTTGCACAGGAGTCCTGTGCGTCTTCTGGTCTGTTTCAGGTCCAAATTCAGACAAAAATTTGGGATGAAATTGGACCTGAAACGGTGAACAGGGACGCACCGGACCCCTGTTGTGACCTGCTCCATGCTGCGGTGGGAACCCAGCCTTAAGTGTAAAACAAAGGAGAGCTTTAAAACACTACAGCGGTTAGGTGTGAACCTAACCTTACAGTACTTTACACATCATAATTGCTTGATTGTCTCCATCAGGGATAACCCTACGGTTTGCTACGAATTCTGGCTTTTCACAGGGCTGGAGTCCTGCAAGAACGCATGGGAACATCGTTCCTGTACGTTTTCTGCCAACGCCTTTCCCATTAGCAGCCGCTCCAAAGCCTGCAAAGCTCATACATGATCGCCCATTTTCGGCCAGTCGGGCGCATGCTCAGTGGTGTAATGGCGCCGTCTGGAGCCATTTTTTAATGGAAGGCAGTAACACTCGATCCCAGCGGCCGCGGCACCTCACCACAGCAGAGAGCAGGAGGACAGTAGCAGTACACTGATGTGAGTGTCTCGGTGGCGGTGCCTCGCCACCGCAGAGAGAAGGACACTGATATGAAGGGGCAGAAGAGAACAATACTGTGGGGGGGAGTGCAGGGGGCAAAGGTGGACATTACTGGGGGGGTGAAGGGGCAGAGGAGGACATTACGGTGGGGGGGGTAAAGGGGGCAAAGGAGGACATAACTGTGGGGGGGAAGTGGAGGGGCAGAGGACATTACTGGGGGGGAATGAAGGGCACAGAAGTGGACATTACTGGGGGGGTGAAGAGGGCAGAAGTAGATATTACTGGGGGGGGGGGGGGGGGGGGTGAAGGGGGCAGAGGTGTACATTACTAGGGGGGTTGAAGGGGGCAGAGGGGATTTTGGGTGAGTTCCCACACTTTTTACCCCAGGACTTGACCCCTTGTTTTTTCTAGGCCATTGTAAGTGGTATTTCTACCGCTTCTATATATATGACATCTTTCCAATATCACTGGTTACTAAGGAAGAGGCGGATGCTAGCACTCACAGCCTCCCTAGGAACCACTGATGTCACTGGGAATCCCTGCTCCTTAAGCAAAGAGATGGGAATCTGCAGTGACATCACTGCCCAAATATAGCCATATATAAGTTCACATATACTTCAAAGTTAAAGCTTGTGTATTACTTTAGGAGAGTTGTATTCCTCTTTTGACGCTAGATTACAACACTACCAGAGAAAAAAATTGGTTTGTGCAAATTAGTATTAATGAAAAACATGTTGCGCTATCAATATAAAGTGCAAAAATTCAATCAAGTAAGAAATTCATATATATCAAAAACTGTAAATAAGGAGGATATGTTAAAAAACATTCATAAATAGTCCAGTAAAGTCCATTAGAAAAAAGAAGAAGAGAAGTGCTCTTGTGCAAAAAGTTCATTTATACTTGTGTATCAACAGAAATCCATATTTCAGCGTGGATAGCAAAATTTTCAAACCCAAAAGTGCACACCCAACTCTCAAGCTGCTTACCAGCTACTCTGACCCCAAGATGGGGGTCTGGCTGCACTTTAACCCAGTATCCCCATGGGATAAATGGATATCAGGAGCCAAGATTCCAGGTTGGGTTACCATACAACCAAGATGTTCAACAATGAGCTCAGCTACTCTGACCCCAGGATGGGGGTCTGACTGCACTTTATCCCAGTATCGCCATGGGATGGATGGATATCAGGAGCCAAGATTCCAGGATGGGTTGGTTACTGTACAACCAGTATGTTCAACAGTGTGCTCAGCTACTCTGACCCCAGGATGGGGGTCTGGCTGCACTTTATCCCAGTATCGCCATGGGATGGATATCAGGAGCCAAGATTCCAGTATGGGTTACCATATGACCAGGATGTTCAATAGTGGGCCCAGCAAAAGGGAGAGGCAAAGGAGGAACTCATAGAGTAGTAATTAAGAATCTAGGCTTTTTAATGAAGGTTAAAACTACTTACGAGAAGGCAAGCATAAAATCGCATATAAAACAATCAATCACATGCTATAGCTCCTCACGACTAGTTTCGTTCAAAAGAACATTATTAAGGGATAAAGGAGTATCCCTTGTGTAAATTGGTGCATTACCATTAGGAAAAGATCAAGTTGAGTTGACAAGAGCACAAATTAGCATAATGGCAACTTTTTCACAGGTTTGTGAAAGTAAGCGCAGTAAGCGCAATAAGTGCAGTAAGCACAAAGGTTACCCAGATCATCTGACAAAATTGTTGTTTGAAGCCAATAATCTGAGGAGGAGTTTGTTTCTGTTTTTTTTGGGGTTAATTAAAATGAAAAGAAAAATGTATCTTCTGCTGCAAAGAGACACTGGGCATAGCTACAGTGGCTCTGAACAAGCTTTCATACTAGAAGGAAGTATTATGATGTCTCTTGATATAATTTCACTTCCTTTGTAAACATAATGCTGAAGTGGCCCTATGCAGTGTTGTATAAGAAGATCAGAAACTTGTTTCATATCCTGGATTTAGTGCTGAATGCTGGCTGTCATCCACAGTTATCAATTATTGCAGGAAACCCATGCTCAAGGGCCTCCAAAGTGGCTGATTCCCTGTGCCATTTTAAAATGGCACTTTGGATTGAAGTGGTTAATATGGAAGCCAAAGTAGCATTTATCATGGGCCCCTCAGGACTGGGACCCTCATTAAAGACCTGCTAGCATAACAGAAAAGAAAAGTTTTTTTAAAGATTACCCTTTACATTTGATCAGTGTGATGATGATCCACCTTTAAATGTGATTAGGAAAGCATCGGGAGTGCTGCTGATAAAGTGCATAGATAGAGAATTTTACCTTTTTAATCTTTTGTTACATCTTAAAGTGGTAGTAAACTCCAATTGATTCATTGTACCTGTAGGTAAGCCTATAATAAGGCTTACTATAGATACTGTTAATGTCTCCTAAATGTGCAGGAGATATTTACTGTATATGCAGCCGATGACGTCATCAGCACATGCGCTCTGAAAGAATGGCCACTCTGTCCACAGCAACTGATTGATAGCTCTTCAATTTGTAGCTACATTTATTTTCTGTTAATTGAAGTATTTTCCCTTTTATTTTGTAGATTTTAACTTTTAGCTTAGAGTAATTAGATCACATCAGGCAGTTACTGCTGTCCATTCAAGAGTTTCCTTTTTTTTAGAACCTCAATATGTGTAAAAATACTCTACTTTATGTAAAAACTGGAGCAGTTGCCAATCAGCTTCTATCTTTAATTTTCAAAGCTTAACTGAACAAGCTGAAGTTAGAAGCTTATTGAATGCCATGCACAGCTGCTCTACATTCTGTTTGCACTGCATACCGCCATCCTAAGTGCACTGCAACCCCCTGATCTCACCCCACCCATAGACAACTCCCAGGGTTTGGGAGGGGTGACATTAAAGGCTGCCCGATTTCCTCCTTCTACCCCTCACTGCCAGCACCCAAGCACTCCTCCTCACTGCCAGCCACTGGCATGGTAAAAACACTAGAGACACTCACCCAAACTCTACTGCTGTGTCAACGATATATGAGCAGAGTATTGATGCAATGTCCACTAAAACTATTAATCAAACAAAAAGCTGGCCACTCGATGCTTATTCCTTTTCTAAATGTTATTGATGCACTGAAGCAATGACATTATCCATATGTCCTAAGGCGTTTTGGCCATAGCTTTCCTCATAGCACTGAGGAAGGCTATGGCCAAAACATGTTAGCACATATGGATTCTGTCATTGCTGTAGTGCATTAATAAAGTTTACAAAGTAGCATTGAGTGGCCGGCTTTTTGTTTGATGAATGGTGAAAACACTAGTTCCCTAGAGCCTCTCCAGACTGCCACTCTCAAATATTTTAGCATTTTCTGAAGATTTAAGGAAGTGAAAACAAAAATAAAAGCTCAGTGTGAGGGTGGAAAATAGGATTGGCCGATGTATACTAGAGGTAATGGTGGATTGGAGAAAATAGAGGAGGAGGTGAAAGTAGTGGAGGAGGAGAAAGAGGGCAATGCTTACCACCTTCTACCTACACACGCAATACTTCTATCTCTCCTTTTACGCCTACCTTTCATATTTTTTTGGGCAGTCCTGATTTTAGAATGGGTTCAGCCTGTGGCCCTAAGATTTGACATTGAAGCATCTTGCTGCTGCCAGCCCTTTCCCCTGGCTGTAGAATTTCTCCTCTCTATTTGCTGCTGCCTCCCTAGCCTTTACCCTGAGTTGTGGAAGGATTGTCTATGCGGCCATAAGTTTTGCCCATGCAACTATACCTCCAGTGCCCCAACTATAATACAATACATAATAATATTTCCTCCCATGCCTCTTGACCACCAGAACTTCAATCATCTTCTTCCACATATTCCATTGTAGTCAGCATTTATATGGTTAAGGAGCTGCATGAGAGTGCTGCCACCAGCCAGGAATGGCCTTACCACATAGTTTAAAAAATGTAATTTAGTTGTTTTTGTTTTTGCTGATCCCTGCTACCATCTGGAGCTGCACTGTCCAGCCATAATGCAATATTTGTGACCCTTGTCTCTCAAAGAATATACTGTAATTTTTTATTCGAGATAAAATCTGTCTTGTCTCTCCCTCATATACCGTGGATTAATCAGGCTGCTCATGTATTGTCCAGCAGCTGAACAATATTTTTGGCTATTGTTTCTCAGATAATACACTTTGATTTTTATAAAACCCTCCTTGTGTCTTTCAATTTGCTGCTTATTCAGGTGCTCCCATACTGCCCTGATACTAGCCAATATCTACCAAAAACATTTCTCAAATCCATTTTTTAACTTTTTTGGGAATAAGTAGGAACATGAGTATGTAAGGGGGTATTCAGGGAATGTGGTTTTAAACTGATTTGTGTTTTGACATTTTATTAATGTATAAAGCAATGTAGTGTGCGTACTGCGAAAAAAGAAGAACTAATAAACTGTTTTGTTGCTGGCCAATTTGAATGAAGTTGAGGACTTTAGCTAGATTTTTTTATTACTAAACTTTCCTATAGCTTTTAGATCTGTTGTGGACGTTACTTCCATCAGTCATTTCAGCCTTACTGCTGATGTCAAGTGAAAGATATAACACCATGTCATAAAAATAAATAAACTAATTCAAAAAACAGAATCACTGAGCTGGAAAAAAGATCACCTGCTTCTTCACCTTTTGCTTTAAATTGAGCCTTTAGTCTGTTGGGATTTCTCTACTAACTTTGCACATCTAGACTTTGCAATATTTGCCTACTCTTCTTTGCAGAACTGCCCGTGTTCAGCTATGTTTGATGAGGACCATTTGTGGACTGCACTCTTCAAGTCATTCAACAAATTTTCAACGGGGTGTTCTGACATGTTGGTGTTTTATCTTTCACTTGAATGTTATAAGTTGCACACAGCTGGGTAAGACAAAAAATGTGTCGGTCTTCATTTCAGGCTGCAAAGCAACAAATGTGATTATTTTAAATGGGACTTTTCTATACCCACTATGAAATTAGGCAATGTATAGAATGCCTAGGAAATCTATAGAAATCTATAGAAAGCCAAAGTATGAAACAATTAATATTTCACACATTTCCTAGGCATTATATGCAATGCCAAAAAGCAAATCGTCAAAGTATAAAATACTCCTGCTAGTGATGTTTTTATTAGCACATGGCGAGGTACAACCTGAGATAATCAAGTACTTCCACCATTTGCACTTCAGTCTTTGTTTGGCAATGACTAAACCAGTAAGTTTTAGCCCATTTAGCCCATACTGTGCTATATATGAGAATGGTGGGTCAAGGTGCAGTGTCCGGACAAGAATCACAGAATGTTGAAAGACAATTCTACAAACTATTTACCCACTTCAATACAGGGCACTTTCACCCCCTTCCTGTCCAGGCCAATTTTCAGCTTTCAGCGCTGTTACACTTTAAATGACAATTGCACAGTCATGTAACACTGTACACATATGACATTTTTATAATTTTTTTTTTTTTACATAAAGAGCTTTCTTTTGGTGGTGTTTAATCTTTTGCTAAATAAACAAAAAAAGACCAAACATTTTGAAAATGTTGTTTTTCTTCATTTTTGTCATAAAAATCTGCAAATAAATAATTGTATTCTGCTCCATTTCTTATGTGAAAATAACCCAAATAAGTGTTTATTATTTAGTCTGTAGCAAAGTTATAGAGCCCCCAAACTATGGCATATATCTGAAAACTGATCAATCCTGATGTATGGACGGCCTATTTTATTTCTTGAGGCCCGAAAATGCCAGGACAGTACAAATATCCTCCAAATCACCCCTTTTTGGAAAGTAGACAGTCCAAGGTATTTAGTAAGAGGCGTAGTGAGTTTTTTAAGTTGTAATTTTTTGGAAAATGAAGAAATTAAAAAAATAATTGTTTTTCACAATGTTTTTTACATACTGTCACCAGTGCAGTACACCATCATCACTTAAGTGGTGTGGTGGTGATCAGGGACACTGACCGGTGACAATATGTAAAAGAAAACATTTTTGTTTTTGTTTTTTTATTACTTTAAAAAAAAAAAATTGTAACACACTGTGACCAGAGCAATACAGTCTTACCATAGTAACACTGTACTACTCTGGGGAAGTGATCAGGATTATTTTATTTTATTTTTTTTACACATTATGATTGCTTATACCAATACATTTAATTTGTATAAGCAATCATTTTTTACAGAATGAAATTGGTTCATTCAGTGAATATTGTTTTGATTGTGGTACAGATGGGCTGTGATTGGCCCTGTCTGTACCATGTGATCACTGTGACCAATCACAGCTAGCAACACAATTGTACATAATGGATGGCATGAAGGAATCCATCCATTGTTTACAACTGTCATGTGATTTGCTGTGATTAGTCATAGTGATCACATGGTACCGGCAGTGGGCAGGTACAGTGATCTGTCGTCAGCGGTGCCAGATTGCGCCCATGAGACGTGTTCCAGGAGTGGAACCATGAAAGTGGTTAAAGTGCAGGCCAATGCTGCTGAAAACTGTGTTTTCATTTTGGGATTAAAAAACACCATTGAAGCTCTCTTTGACTGCAAAGCTAAAGTGGGCCTAATAATGTCTTCCTTACCCAAAGATGTTTACAAGACCTTCAGACTGAAGAACAACTGGAAAAAATAATAGAAAGTGTTCAAATAATACAAGAATCTTGAAACAAATCACCCTATGCAAGAGAGAGAGAGCCTATTGCAGAAAAAACATAAAAGATTGTAGTTCACGTGGAAGAAACCAAATTAGTGGTGAAGGTGTGGTTACCGAAGAGGCTTCCATTTCTAGCACCTGTTGTGTCTTCCTAAAGTAAACCAATGGTGCCTATACATGCAGAAACTGTTGCCAAAATGCTCATGCCAACTGTGGGCATGCCAGTAAAGAAGATGAAGATGAGAGAATGGAAGGTCATGGATTTAACGCATGGTGGTGCAACGCATAGGGAAGGGACCATTCTAATGTCACACCACGGCGCGCACCACACAAGGATTACGGTAAACACAAGCTATGGTATATAGTTACCTGCGGTTTGAGGATATTGATTTTATGTTCTGTACAGTTTGGTGCATTCAAACTGACATGGAATTTTAAAGATAGGCAACTCCTATCCTCATATTGATTAGTGGTTCCAAATTAATAATAACTACTGGAGTAGGGAACAGACACAAAATATACACTCCGCATCTTTCAAATAACTGTTCTGCTTTATTATGACGCAATTGAAGGTTTTTATAAACATGATATTGTAGGTATCACATTAATATTACAATTGTACGTTTATGGTAACAAGGGGCGTAACATAGGCAGAGTAATTCTAATCAGGACTCAAAAGAATGCAAACATGTAATGAAAACATTATTAGTGCAGTGTGCACAATGAGGGCAGTGTGCAATACATACAAAATAGAATACAATTATATACAGAACTTACATATTTCCTTTACAATCTCCTCTCTTTTGATCAATATTTTGATCACTAATCATACCTGCTATCACCTTTAACCTGGAACCTCCACACGCCTAAGCGTGTGGAGGTAGTCCTGGCCAAAGAGGCAAAACTCCATTGTGGAGAATATAATAACTGAGCAGCTTTTTCATTACAAAATGACTTTTCATTGTGAAAAACAAATGATTGATAATACATATTTACAGAGTACTGGCTGTACACTCCTGTGGCCAGAATGACCTTCTAGCTTAATTGTTGGCATGCTGACTTCAGCATATGTAAACACAGACAATTCTACATAAAATGGAAGCCGTACAAAAGACAAATATTACTTCACCATGGCTAAACTACTTTTAAAATCACATTATATATATATTATTATTATTATTATACACGATTTATATAGCGCCAACATTAAAGCAGCGCTTTACAATGTATAGGGGGGACAACACAATTACAGTACAGTTCAATACAAAAGGTACAGGAGGGCCCTGCTCATAGAGCTTACATTCTAAAGGGACGGGGTGGTGGTACAAAAGGTAATATAATATAAAATAAATATAATAATAATAATATAATAATATATAATAAATGTAATATGGCCCTTACAATTAAAGTATTTGAATAAATAGTAACCTAGACTGTGATCGCAAGAGGGAAACAAATCAAATGCAGAAATTTCTTTAATTTTGTAGTTTTTTCAGTGTCTGGTGTGGATCCAGGTGACTTTTCCTTCAAGTTTTGCAAAACTGTACATGAAATAGATGCTGTATTGTCTCCAAACATTTCCTTATATATAAATGTCTCTTAACAATCCACAAGTCGCTTGGCTTTAGTTTTAGATCCTTACAAACTGTTAGGATCTGGAATTGGGGAGAAAACACATAAATGAGTTTGTCAAAAACCTTAAAAGATCAGCAACATTCTCTGTGAGATCCGAATGGAGGACTTTAGCTGCTGAGACAAAATATAAGCAAGTGAGTAACACACTCCCAAACCAAATCTCATAGGGAGAGAGTCCCACATCCTCTTAGGGGGTTGATAAAATACAGGAAAACATTCAGGCAAAAGTTTTCTAGTTTCTTACTCTACTTTTTCTGCTACATTGTACTTCTAGTAAGGACTCTCCTATAAAAATTATTTCCTCTGTTTACGTAGATTCTGCACTCTGTACTTACAAACTACTTCTGTTATCACTTTTTACTGTGGCCTTTGCAGAAGCATTTGCCACTAGACATCCAGAAAACATGTCCATACAGACAAAATGCATACTTGTAAGATCCTGACTTGGGCATATCTTTTTGTAATCTCTGAAAGGGATGTTCAGCTTTTGGTAACACCTTTGGTAACAGTGGTATGTTATAAAAACAACTGTGGTGATCCTGGCTCTATCCCATGCTCATTTATTAAGGCAGCCATAACTGCTTGTGACTGATGACACGGTCCACTTGTCAAGCTGGAGGGAAAAGAGTGTCTGGCAGACATAAAAGATTACATTTTTCCAAAGTCCTGTTTCATAAAAAGTTGCCCCCTGTGGACCACTTGTTCTTCTCGTACTGGGATGCTTAAAGTTGAATTAATAATCCCAGATATACTGGGGCAGTATTAGGGTGGAATCTGTGAGTTGCACAGACCCAGCAAGTGTCCTGGGCTGTAATGCAGCATCTTTGTCGCCTGGTCTGCTTCCATATGTGAGATATAATATTAGTACGGCTACCTCAGCAAGAAGCTGGAAGGCTGAAAACAGCCAATCAATTAACTTGCCATGCTTTATTGGTTTACCTGTCGAAGTAAAAACAAACTTCTGGCCCTTCAAATGGAACCAAAAGCTCTCTATATCTTGACTATCTATATAAATATATACTCTTTTTATAGCTTACAGGCTTTGGTAAAACATGGAGCTCTGCTTCTTGAGTTGGGGAAAAAGGATCCAATGACTCTGAATACAGAGTGTCCTTCTGGTTGATAAACTGCATACTCAGTATGGGTATTGCCATCCTCAGTATAAAACTGGGATCAAATCTACGAAAAAATTAAATATCTGGGTCTTCAGGGAGTGTGTCCTGCACTGGGCTCACAGCAGCTGATTCCTACGTCATCAATTTAACACATGTGGTTTTCCTTTGTCTCCACTCTCCAGCCTCCTCCAATCGAGGCAATAAGGTGGCTGTATTCCAATGTACGCATTTTTTAATGTTAGATTTGTACATAAACAAACAAAACAAATTCATATTTTGAACCTTTCATTAGACAAACATTTAGTTAGCTGTATATTTGCTGCGCAGAATGTGGGTCTATTAAAAATTAAATATTTGACCAAAATAATGTCTGTAGCTTTGTCTAATAGCACCTTTGCATAAAGCTACTGCTCTGCTATATCGTGGTGAACCCTTCATTACTGGGTCCAGCTTGCATAAATATATTACAATGGCTTGTTTTCTATCATGCTGTTTGTATAAGAACTCCAGTTTCATGTTTCAAAAAGACAACATTTTCCAGGCAATGTTATAATTTCTCATTGCTTGCTCTGTTGTTAGTTTTAGCTAGATAACACAAATCCTTAGTTTCCACTGACATTATTTTTCTGATGTCATAACATAATAAATGATAACAATACCCTGCAGTCTTGCAGAGATGTCCATAAATTCTAAAAGTATTCTTCTTATACCACTGCCCTTACAAGGAAAAGGGGCACATTATTTCAGAATCCACACATTCTGCATTGGATTTCAAAAATAAAAATAAATAAAAACAAAAGGATCAACAATCTGTATATGACAGAACAGAAAGCTCTCAGCCAGATCAAAAACTATAAAACAACTGGCTACAGGTGGCATCTATCCTAACAGGGTGTGTGGACTTGATGTGATGGGTCTGGTTTATTTAAATTTTATTTATTATTGCTCTCACATCATGAACCGCACATCAAGTTATTATCAGACCTTTAGATTTCATCTTTGTATAAAAACTTCTCATGTATCCCATCCATCTTGGCTTTGTTAAATATTATGGCATCTGTATTCCAATTAACAACCTCATATTAATCTTTTTTTTTTCTCTCAATAAGGGCTTATTGTATAAATGTAAAATTACAAAATTGTTATCCTAATCTAAACTAATCCCATTTTACAAATTTCCCCAATAACCTGGATTTCATTTCCATCCAAAGGTTGTCTAAACAAGTTACAATATATCTATATTTTTAATAAAATTGTTAAACTCATATCAGAAATTAATACTCAAGTGATAATCTCAACATCACACCCTAATTCTAATATATATCCACAGATATATTTCCTTAAAGGAGGACATTTTACTTAATTTCCCTTTTTTAAATGCACTGTTTCCACTATCAAAGGATATTCAGTTTGTGTAATACATGGTTAAATGTAACCTTAATTTTACCATGTTTGGAAAACAGATTCAAAAATAATTGTGATCACATTGTTTATCATTAGATTAATTATCCCGCCACATTTTGTTATGATATACATGTAGTCATATCATGGGTGTCCTTGTCACTAATGTCTCATCCCAGTACATTGTTTTATGAGACAGAGAAAAGGGAGGGGATAAAAAGAGAGATAACATCACACACAAGATGTAGAACTAAAGGTTCCAGCATTCACACACATAAATGAATATCTCTCTAAAATCGCTTACATTTTTCCTTTTTCACACAACACATGCATATCATTCTCTCACATTCTTTTGACTCTTTAATATTTCCCTGCTTAAATTCTGCTTTCCTTATTTTGTTCTGATATCCTTTGCATCCCATGTATTGTAATCCCATACTTCACATACTCTAGCTTCTATGATCAGACGGGCAGCCATAGTGCTCATCCCATCTTCCCTCTCTGACAACATATAAAGTATTCTTAGTTTTAACTCTCAATTCTCAATTGTTTTGATTTTACTAGTTGCAGTGCCTGACCCCAAATTCATCCCACAACTTAACATCAAAATGTCCCTTTCTGTCTAGTGTTGTCACCCTTGATCCAGCCTGCTCACATAGATAGCTGTTTCTCTAGCTGTTTAGTCTGCATGATTCTTAGTCCATGTGGACTTTGGTAACCCAGTTACCAATAGTGGATCCCTGTCCACGCTAACCATTTATCTAGGGGCTCAGTGTAGGCGGAACCGCACCTTCAGTTGATATATTTTATAGTGCTCCTCTTGTGCTGGGAATTTTTTGAGGGTCTCTTACCCTTCATTCCCTTACTTAATTTAATGCCCATAATGACTGGCCAGTCTTTTTCTCTTCTCTACTTGTTCCCTTTTTTATCTATAACACTCCGATGGACAGTAGACAGTGACAACATAACATATAACCACCAATCAATACAGTTTGATTAAGGGGAGTAAAATAGGTACGCTTTGTCCCAAAAATGCCATACGGATCAAGGAAGTCTGATAACGCAAATGTAAGCAAAATGTTTACCTCAGCTGGCTGGTAATCAGAAATTCCTGGATCGTCTCAAGCATTCTTGTTTCGGATTCTCAGGGTCACCTGTAAATCCCCTCCTAGGCAAAGCTCACCATCTGACATGGAATTTTAAAGATAGGCAACTCCTATCCTCATATTGATTAGTGGTTCCAAATTAATAATAACTACTGCAGTAGGGAACAGACACAAAAGATACACTCCGCATCTTTCCAAATAACTGTTCTGCTTTATTATAATGCAATTGAAGGTTTTTATACACATAATAATGTAGGTACCACATTAATATTACAATTGTACGTTTATGGTAAAAAGGGCATAACATATTTAGACTAATTCTATTCAGGACTCGAAAGAATGCAAACATGTATTGAAAAAATTATTAGTGCCATGTTCACAGTGATGGCAGTGTGCGACACATACAAAATAGACTACACATATATACAGAACTTGCAAATTTCCTTTACAACAGGTAAATGTGAGCGTTTTTTTACCTTCGATGCATTTGAAATAAAAAATGGTTGTTTATAAAAGGATAAGCACTATGTTTAGCTTTTTATTTTGGTGATGTGGATGAGTGGAGATAACTTTGAGGGGAGGAGGACCCAGATCCAGAGGTACCCATAAGGAGTAGGACATCACATCAGATCCCCAGAGTGGCAAATAGCGCATATAGGCCATTATTTGATCTTATCCCCCAGGTGAGGGCACATCGGGTGACGGGATAGTAACCTTTTGCATGTTGAATGTTAGATCAGAAAGAGGTGAACACTATTTATGTTTATGCACATTTGAAAATACCAATAACTCTTATAATACTGCTGGAATTGAAGGCGTATATAATCACATATATAGTAAAGGACATTTCAAAGACTATTTAATCACTGTTTGTATTATGATGTTTGAACTTTTATCATTTGAGGTATACATTATATTATATGATGGTAAGGTTGACTTACAGAGACAGGAACACTGATTTTGCATCACACAGGAGTGTGACACCATTTCTGTCTATATTAGAAACCAGCTGACATTCGGCCCGTGTGTACTGGAGCTGGTCCAATAGAAGCCGGCTTCTGTCAAAGGGGTATGACCAAAAAAGGTCTGCCGATCAGTGCTCTCAGCCAATGGCTGAGAGCGCTGTCCAAAGTGTTCTGGCGGGGGTGCCATCCCCCTGTCAGAACATAAAAGCACAGCAGAAAATATTGCTGTACTAACGTTGGATAACTAACGTTAGTACAGTGATTCCTTCTGAGCTGTCAGTTTTTCTTTCAACCCACTGGGTTGAACTAAAAAAAACTAGTAGTGTGTACCAGGCTTTATTAAGAGAGCCCAGTCACCAGGAAGCGGGCAAAGTTTTGTGAGCTGCATGTGCAAGAACAAGTGTCTAAATTTGAAGAGCTCTTGTGTGATAAAGACAATTAGGTGCAATTTAAAATGTCATTCTATCCTTCCTTGTTGCAACAATTAGGTCAATACTGGTCTTTTTCTTTTGTATTTTTCAGTAAGAAAGTCCTGTACTTTATTTTGAATTTCTTCTTTCATTTCAGTAACGGTCTTTTCATGTCTCTCTATTCATAGTTTGCCTAAACAGTACTTGTCCTGCATAAAGCCTCTGTATTCTTTACAATGCCTAGGTAAAGTATATATAAGCATATTTCAAATAACACAGACACTTCATGCTTTACCTAAAATGTCACATATAGATTTCTTAGGCATTCTATATAATGCTTGGAATTAACCCACTCATGGTAACATACATTTTTGTCACCTGTCCTTCACAACTGAATTCTGTTGCAGTGTAATATGATCCAATCAATAGAGATTTCATAGGACCTAAATTGGTGAAGCTTGCAAAACTAAAAAAAGGAACAAAAAAGGATTTTCTGAAATATTTGGGCCTTCGTCATTTCACTGTCTGGCAGAGAAATTACACATAAAAGATTTTTTGCATACTCTTCCTAGAAAAAGGTGTAATAGGAAAACATAGGCGTGTGCAAGGGGTGTGCCAAGTGTGCTTGGGCACACCCTAATCCTGTAGTTGGCAACCCGTCAATCACGATCTAACCCTCAATCCCGGGCAGGTCACAGGTAAAGGCGGTCCTTCCTTGCTGACCGTCAGAACCTGGACAGGAGGGGCGGCGGGGGTGGAACTTTGTGGAACCAATCTGAATTTTCCACCCGCAGCAGCTGAAAGTAGGCCTCTCCTCCTCTCTTTACCCATGTGATCGGATGTGTCCAATCAAAGCCAGTCACATGTAAACAAGGATGTGCCATTTATCGGCTCTCCTCGGCTCACACTGACAGAGTGTGTGGTGAGGAGAGACAATCAGCAGCATCTCCTAGCAGGGGAGAGCTGTACAGGTAATCAGTGCCCCGATTACAGTACAGCTCCAGCAGTGTCCATCAGTGTCACCCATCACTGCCGCCTATACGTGCCGCCTATCATTACCCACCAGTGTTGCCTATTAGTGCACATCAGTGCCACCTATCAGTGCCTATCAGTGCCGCCTATTAGTGCTCATCAGTGCCACCTATCAGTGCTCATCAGTGCAGCATATCAGTGCCACCTAATCAGTGCCCTTCAGTGCCCCCTCATCAGTACCCATAAGTGCCTCTTCAGCGTACATCAGTGAAGGAGAAAAATTACTTATTTACAAAATTTACAAGACAAAAATTTACAAAACAAAAAGTTTTTTTCAAAATTTTCGGTCTATTTTTGTTTTTAAAAAAAACAAAAAAAAAAACAGGAGTAATTAAATACCACCAAAAAAAGCTGTGTGAAAAATGATAAAAATGTCATTTGGATACAGTGCTGCATGACTGCGCAATTGTCATTCAAAGTGTGACAGCACTGAAAGCTGAAAATTGGCCTGGGCAGGAAGGGGGTGAAAGGGCCCAGTAGGCAAGTGGTAAATAACTCTATATGCATGAGTCTAGAAAAAGAAACACATTGAACAAGAGTAGTGTTCAAGTGAGAATATCAAGGGGGAAACCACTGCTCTCCAAAATAAATAAAATAAATAAATAAATAATAAATAAATAATAAATAAATAATAAATAAATAATAAATAAATAATAAAATAAATTGCTGCATCCAAGAAATAGAGCCCATGTTGTAACATCAGAACATACAGATCCTATGTAACAGGTGGCTTTTCATTCATGTTGTATTGAAATGTTATATAATCAGAATGTAAAATAGATTTTTTTCTTTCTGGTCTTTTAGGGTCCATGCACACTGGGCTTCTGTAGGAGTTTTGCATTTCACCTGTAGACGCAGCTCAATTTTTCGGAAACGTGCATATGCAAATGAATAGTAAGTGTGAAGTGTGTTGCCGTGCATTTTTAACTGCTTGACGACCAGCCGACATCGTTATACGTTGGCAGGTTGGCTCTCCTGCCCGAATCGCCGTAGGTGTACGTCGGCTTGCGAGCGAGCATGCACCACCAGGGGCACGCGCTCGCACCCACTGCACGCTGGGGGAGCATGCCCGCTGGTCAAGCGGATTTGATGTTCACCGGCGACCTGTGATTGCCTAATACAGAGGCTTTTGTAAACAAGCCGAATCCTCAATCTGACAGGGGACATGACAGAGATCTACTGTTCCCAGTGATCGGGAACAGTGATCTCTGTCAGGTCCCTGGCAGCCCATCCCCCCTAGTTAGAACACGCTGAGGGAACACACTTAACCCCTTGATCGTCCCCTGGTGTTAACCCCTTCCCTGCCAGTGTCAGTTTTTCATTGATCAGTGCATTTTTTCTTTCCACAGAGAAACGCTGGAGCTCTGTCAGAGTGACCATCAGGTTCTTGGTCACTTCCCTGACTAAGGCCCTAACCCCTGATCGCTCAGTTTCGCCGGGCAGCCCGCTCTAGGAAGAGTCCTGGTGGTTCCAAACATCTTCCATTTACAGATGATGGAGGCCACTGCGCTCATTGGGACCTTCAATGCTGCAGAAATGTTTCTGTACCTTTCCCCAGATCTGTGCCTCGATGCAATCCTGTCTCGGAGGTTTACAGACAATTCCTTGGACTTCGTGGCTTGATTTGTGCTCTGACATGTACTGTTAACTGTGGGACCTTATATAGAAAGGTGTGTGCCGTTCAAAATCATGTCCAATCAACTTAATATACCACAGGTGGACTCCAATCAAGTTTTAGAAACATCTCAAGGATGATCAGTGGAAACAGGATGCACCTGAACTCAATTTGGAGTGCCATGGCAAAGACTACTTACTGTATGTACAATTGTTTTCTTTTTTCTTTTTGCAAAGATTTCAAAAAAACATCTTTCACGTTGTCATTATGGAGTATTGTTTGTATAATTTTGAGGAAAATAATGAATTAAATAAATTTTGGGATAAGGCTTTATAGCAAAATGTGCAAAAAGTGAAGCGAATTTAACACTTTCCGGATGCACTGTATGTGGATGTTGGAATCAGTTTGTTTTTTTGTTTTTTAACCTGTTAGCTGAAGAAAAAAAAAATAAAGAATCTATTCATTTACGGCTAGCTTTAGTCTAACATTGTAAGATATTTATAACCTCTCAAAGAGATCCCAAGGAGCATAGATGATGCAAAATGATGGAACAATAAATTATTACATTTACAATGATTTTCTATACAATATAATAGAAAATCTGTTAAAAGATATTAGAACATATATCTGCTCAATGTCTGTTTTTATCAATACCTCACTTCAATATGAAGGAAGTTCAATGACAAGGTACACACAGATAAGGAAAACATTAGCTGTCTCTGAGATAACATCAGGTGTCACGGTAGCACATGAACATTGGAAGCTGAATGATGTTTAAGTCAATACGGTTTGTCATCTGACATGTGTAGCATCCAGAGATACACTCTATATAGTCAATGAAAATATGTACTGGTTTTCAAGTGCTGACGTGATAGTGAAAAGATTGTTTTAACAAGTCAGCCATGTCGTGTATGCAAAGGATTGTAGTAACCCTAGGCTCTCAAGTGATAAACATTTTCTGGCAAGCTGGAAAAATATTTTTTGACAATTCAACAGATTTTTCTGGTTCAAATGAACACAAGGTTGCAATGGCCATATACCCAAAACATGCAAACATTACTATAAAAAACGTGGAGATGTATCATGAGTATATGTTAATCCCTTTACTTTTCCTGGCTTCTGTTCCCATATTGGGGTTCATTTACTAAAATGGGAGAGTGCAAAATCTAGTGCAACCCTGCATACAAACCAATCAGCTTTCAGGTTTTATTGTCAAAGCTTAATTGAACAAGCTGAAGTTTGAAGCTGATTGGCTACCATGCACAGCTGCACCAGATTCTGAGTACTCCATTTTTAATAACTCTACCCCACCAGTGTGTCTTGCCAGTCTGTCTGCTTTAAGAGTATTGGTATGGGGGAGAATTTTTAAAAGCACACTTACTTATTAAACTTACATTTACTTAATTAAAATTAATTACTGTCGCTTTTGGGAATTTTTTTCTATTTTTGGATATTTAATATGTTACATATTTTGAATATTTTTTTCACTTATGTTATTATATATGTCACCATTGGCATTTTTGTTTGTTCACAATGTGTTCATTTATTGGGCTGTTCCACATATTGTAATATAGGGGTGAACAGCTGTACACGTTGACATATAGCACTAGTATGTGATATTATCTAATTTTTTTACAGACAGCGCACTTTATTTCATTTTCAGTCTCGCTGCTGTCTCCCTCCTCATTGGGAATATTGACAGCATTGGTAGCCGCTGCTACTGTCAATTAAATGCCATTTCAAGGGTGTGGGGGGCAGGGCTGAGCTATCCAGTCTGTGTCAATAGACGGAGATTGGGCGGCTCGGGAGGAAGCACGCACAGATGCCCCCAGGTAAAGTGGCTTTCCCTGGAGGCACTTGCCAAAGAGAAGAGGCCTGCAGCGCCGGTGAGGGACTCCTTTAAAAGGAGTATCAGGGCTGCTGTGTGCAAAACAAAGAGAGCAGGTAAGTATGACATGTTTGTTATTTTGGTTTAAAAGAACTGAAGGCTTATAATCACTTTAATGTATGTAGTACTAGGTGTCTGATGGAAGAATAAGATTCACATACAGCTTGTGGTGGTCTTCAGAGACTATGCGCAGTATAGCCTGCATGCAGAGAAGAGTATGTGTGAGCCAAGACTCTGAAAGGGACACTATACGTAGAACTATGGGCAAAACTTTTTTTTTCATTTTAGATAGAATAGGGGAGGATTATAACCTCTGTAAGGTTTATTTTTTCCATATTTGTCCCATTGGGGAGATTTACCTTCACTTCCTGTCGCATAACCAATCAAGAAGTGATAGCAAATCCCTGCAAATTAAGGGACTTCCTTGTGGCCCCCCAGAACTAGTGTTCCCATTGGAAGATTTTCCCCTTTCTGGGAACAACCCAAAATTTGGGATTTTCTTTTAATTTCACTATCAATGATAATGGTAAACAGGTCAAATAGAGAGGGGGAATATCCTTCACAGGGGCACAGACAGCAATACAAACTGACAGGTGTTCTAATCCAGTTTGTGGGTAACTGAGCTATAGTGGATTATGTACCCTATCCTTTGCTGAATCTCTGTATTATAGAGTTTAGATGACATACTGCAGTCATTTACCTTACAGATGATACAACATGTTGTGTTCAAGGAGTCACCTCTGCTTCACATTGTTCACCAACTGTTACCAGATTGACACTGTGATTAGGGTGATGACTACAGCACTACTTTTGTTGTGTCTGTTTCTTCACTGCCAGGGAGACCTGTACTGAGAGAAATAGGTACCTGCCACTTCAGACTGATTTCTTAAAATACTATTTGTCTCTGTGTTTCTGGATACAGTACTGACTGATTTTTTCACCTGGTGTAGAGTTTCTTTAGGTATACCCAGTAGGGCACATAAAACAACCAAAAACATACTAGATGCCACCTGCACTTAGAAAATCCAGAGTATGTTCAGTTCTAGTTATCTCTTGGTAGCTTGGTGCTGCAAACACCAAGCTTTTTAGATCATTCAACTATTCAGGTACTGTAAAGTCTAGGACACACCACTCGTTTTTTTTTCTTTGTCCAACCAAAAAAAAACAACCTGACAGCTCAGGTCAGAGCCGCTGTACTAACAATCCGATGTTAGTACATCAATCTCCCCTGCTGTTCTATTGTGTTCTGACAGGGGGCGGCCACCCCGCCACAATACTCCAGTCAGGGCTGACCAGGAGCCAGTTTTTGGTCATGAGCCTTCGGCAGAAGCCAGCCAAATGGTTGGCTTCTGTCAGACTGGCTGCCACACTGGCCGATTGACGGTCGATTTCTATTGAACTAGCCAATGCCGGCTGACATTCGGCCTGTGTGTACTAGACGTAAGTGAGCCAAAAGGGTTCACTAAACCAATCACTTTTTGAGCATTATGATAATTAAAAGGTGAAGGTATCAAGTCTAGTTGAGTTAAGGTTTAAGGTTTTTCAATCGGTTGTCATTTAGTAGCTATGGCTTTGATTGCTTGAAAAAAAAAACATCAAAGGAAATTGGTGACTGGATATTATTATTAATCATTCATAAAAATTCAACCATCTGAACAAGCACTCTGTATGAGAGCCCCATAGAATATGATCATTTCAGTCAAGCGGTCTTTACTCTGTCTGGAGAACATCTGAGAATTATCTAAAAAAAATAAAATCTAACATTTACAATCTAATTCTGTTAATCCAATTTATCTGTAGTAATCTATTTAATTTTTTTTTTAAATAGAAGGTAACAATAATCACATATAACAAAAATAAATCTGTCTTGATGTAGCAGCATTTCAGCTATATTCCCAGCTTCATTATCTTATCCTCTTCAGCCCCCTGAATTGGTTTACACCCTACAGCTGGTGGAATCACAAGAAATGAGGGATAGTCCTGAATAAGGATGAGCCCGGTGTTCGATTCGAACCCATGTTCGAATCGAGCACCGGGTGTTCGCTCGCTCGGCGAGCCCAGAACTATTGGGGCCGCTCGCATCAAATTCGTGTGATGCGAGCGGCCCCGCAATGCATGCACTGTGACCCCGCATGCTTGGCCAATCACAGCGCCGGCAGCGAGGAGAGCCATAATTGGCTACAGGCAGGATGCCTGTAGCCAATTATAGCTCAGGGGCTTTAATACACGCCCCACGGTATAAGAGGCCGCCGCGGCGGCGGCCTCGCATATTATGTTTCACTCACAGTGTCAGCGTGTCAGTGTGCTGCTGACTGCTGACAACAATATGTGCTTTATTTCTGGGGATATGTGTGTGCATGCTGTTAGAACAGCATTGCAGTATCACATCTGGGGGGTGTCTATAGGTAGCCTGTGAAGGAGGGCAGGTTTCCTGTGCTTAGAACTTTCCCTGCAAAAAAGTGTCATTTTTGCAGGAAGAAAGCTATTTAAATCACTCGCGGCTAATGAATTGATGGCTCCTGTAACACAGAGAGCTGTCATTCATTAATAAAAAACAAAAAAAAAAAGCGTAGGGGTCCCCCCAAATTCAATAACCAGGCCTTCAGGTCTGGGATGGATATTAAGGGGGATCCCAGCCAAAAAAAAAAAAAAAAAAATGGCGTAGGGTCCCCCTCAAAATCCATACCAGACCCTTGAGGTCTGGTATGGATTTTAAGGGGAACCCTAGCCAAAAAAAATGGCGTGGGGTCCCCCTCAAAATCCATACCAGACCCTTATCCGAGCACGCAACCTGGCAGGCCGCAGGAAAAGAGGGGGGACGAGAGCGGCCCCCCCTCTCGCCTGAACCGTACCAGGCCACATGCCCTCAACATTGGGAGGATGCTTTGGGGGTCTAAGACCCCTAAAGCACCTTGTCCCCATGTTGATTAGGACAAGGGCCTCTTCCCCACAACCCTGGCCGGTGGTTGTGGGGGTCTGCGGGCGGGGGCTTATCGGAATCTGGAAGCCCCCTTTAACAAGGGGACCCCCAGATCCCGGCCCCCCCCCCTGTGTGAAATGGTAAGGGGGTACAAAAGTACCCCTACCATTTCACCAAAAAAGTGGCAAAAATGGTAAAAATGACAGGAGACAGTCTTTGACAATTCCTTTATTAAAATCTTCTTTCTTCTTTCTTCATCCTTCGGATTCTTCATCTTCTCCTTCCTTCATCTTCTTCCATCTTCTTCTTCCATTTTCTTCTTCCTCCGATCCGCTTCTTCTTGCGCTGGTCTTCTCGTCCTTCTCGTCCGGCATCTTCTTCCGTCGGCGTCGGTGTCTCTGTCTCTTCTTGGGCCGCTCCGCGCAATGGGAGGCTCCCGCTGTGTGAGGCTCCGCTCCTTCTGACAGGTCTTTTATAATGGAGGGCACCTGGTGACCCCGCCCCCTCTGACGCACAGGGACGTCATGGGGAATTCCATGATGGCTTTCCCCATGACGTCAGAGGGGGGCGGGGTCACCAGGTGCCCTCCGTTTTAAAAGACCTGTCAGATGGAGCGGAGCCTCACACAGCGGGAGCCTCCCATTGCGCGGAGCGGCCCAAGAAGACACCGACACCGACGCCGACGCCGACGGAAGAAGATGCCGGACGAGAAGGACGAGAAGACCAGCGCAAGAGGAAGCGGATCGGAGGAAGAAGAAAATGGAAGAAGAAGATGGAAGAAGATGAAGGAAGGAGAAGATGAAGAATCCGAAGGATGAAGAAAGAAGAAAGAAGATTTTAATAAAGGAATTGTCAAAGACTGTCTCCTGTCATTTTTACCATTTTTGCCACTTTTTTGGTGAAATGGTAGGGGTACTTTTGTACCCCCTTACCATTTCACACAGGGGGGGGGCCGGGATCTGGGGGTCCCCTTGCTAAAGGGGGCTTCCAGATTCCGATAAGCCCCCCGCCCGCAGACCCCCACAACCACCGGCCAGGGTTGTGGGGAAGAGGCCCTTGTCCTAATCAACATGGGGACAAGGTGCTTTAGGGGTCTTAGACCCCCAAAGCATCCTCCCAATGTTGAGGGCATGTGGCCTGGTACGGTTCAGGCGAGAGGGGGGGCCGCTCTCGTCCCCCCCTCTTTTCCTGCGGCCTGCCAGGTTGCGTGCTCGGATAAGGGTCTGGTATGGATTTTGAGGGGGACCCCACGCCATTTTTTTTGGCTAGGGTTCCCCTTAAAATCCATACCAGACCTCAAGGGTCTGGTATGGATTTTGAGGGGGACCCTACGCCATTTTTTTTTTTTTTTTGGGCTGGGATCCCCCTTAATATCCATCCCAGACCTGAAGGGCCTGGTTATTGAATTTGGGGGGACCCCTACGCTTTTTTTTTTTCATTTTTTTTTTTTTTTTTATCAATGACTTTTTTTTATGAATGAGTTTCAATGAATCACTGTTCTCTGTGTTACGGGAGCCGTGAATTAACATTAGCCGCGAGTGATTTTAAATAGCTTTTTTACTTTCAAAAATGACACTTTGCGCAGAGACAGTTCTAAACACGGGAAACATGCGCCCCTTTACAGGCATACTATAGACACACCCCCCAGGTACGAAATTTAAAGGAATATTACACTTTTATTGTTTCAATTTAAGCATTATTAAAATCACTGCTCCTGAAAAAACGGCCGTTTTTAAAAAAAAAATTTGCATTGATACATGTCCCCTGGGGCAGGACCCTAGTCCCCAAACACTTTTTATGACATTAACATGCATATTAGCCTTTAAAATGAGCCTTTAAAAAAAAAAAAAAATACCATAGAAATTCTTAGTCCTTTAAAAAAAAAAAAAAAACATAAGGTCAAAGGAAAATAAGGGGGTGTCCTTGGTTACGAGATAAATACTAGATCAATTTAAAGCTAGGATTTTTATACAGATACCTCATTGAGAGAAACAGAGAGAGAGAAGGACATAAACCCCATTTCCACCTAACTGTCCATTGCAGAGATACATGAGACAAACAAATTTGATGCAATTACTTTAGCTGGTCATAGACAATAGAATTCAGTTGGAAGTGAGTGTGTGCATTTGTATGGCTCATAGGCACCACTGATACTGTCAACTGAGGCAATTTGGTACTGTATTTCTATAAATTCCTCAAGCTACAGTTGCACTTTAAGTGCACTAACTAGCACTGCAGGCATGTTTAAATCACATATGATAATATTGACTGAAAAGCCACTTTTGGCATGGCCAAAGGATTTGTATTTCTGTCTATCCAGTCCTGAGATTTACATAGCTCTAATTGACAATACAGCCAGTATGGTGACTTAACATTTCTCTACTGCAGTTAAGCAACACAGCAACTCTGGGGTTGATTTACTAAAGGAAGTTGCCCTCTGCAAGTGCAGTTGCTCCAGAGCTTAATAAATAAGCTAAGGCTTCACTTTGCAAAAAGTACCCAATCACATGCAAGAAAAATAAAAAAAACAGCATTTTTGCTTGCACGTAATTGGATGATGGAAGTCAGCAGAGTTTCTGCTCATTTACTAAGCTCTGGAGCACTTGCAGAGTGCAACTGCACTTTGAAAAATGTACAGTCTTTTTACCTTAAGTAAATCAACCCCATTGTGTCCATGTCCCCGGTCTGTGACTGGGCAGTAAAGTAGCAGCAACAGACTGATGAGCTCATCTCTCTGCTCACTCCTCTTGTAAGCAAATGTGAAAGCCTGATTGGCTCATAGAGTGCCCTATCCCAGTCTAATGCCGTGTACACACTGTAAGAATTTCCGATGGAAACAGTCCGATGGGAGCTTTTCATCAGATTTTCCGACCGTGTGTATGCCCAATGGTCTTTTTCTGTCAACATTTTCGACGGACTTTGGATTGAGGCGATTCAGTTCGCAGTTGCAGCGCTATACAAATAATTCATTCATTCATTCATTGAGAGCCTGTTCTTAATTTTTCAGATGGAAAACCTTTCTATCGGATTTTTCGACCGTGTTTATGCAATTCCGACACGCGAAATTCCGCCGCATGCGCGGAAACAATTCAACGCATGCTTGGAAGCATTAAACTTCCCTTTTATAGTGCCGTCGAAAGTGTTGTATGTCATGGTGTTATTGACCGTCGGAATTTGGTGTGACCGTGTGTAGACAAGACAGTTTGAGCAAAATTCCGTTGGAATTCCGACGGGAAAACCATCAGAGCTTTTTCCGACAAAAATTCCGACCGTGTGTATGCAGCATCAGTGCTGTCCAACAGAGAATTGCAAGAGTGTGAAATCAAATTCAGGTATTTATACTAATTGCATTTAGAATACTTTTTGTGATTTTTTTTTAATAAATACCTAAGGTCAATAAATGGTGTTTTTTATATCTTCCTGGAACTCAGCTCGAGACTCATCTTAAATGCTACTGAAGCTTGCCGACTAATTTTATCTCAAGGAAAAAAAATTCTACAAATGAATGTCTCAAAAAGGTCGCCTACACCTTCTGGTCAGCTGGGGATATCTGCCCTCAAATCTTTAAGCTGGAATTTTGAGCTGCACTCCAAAAGCAACAATGATAACCAGCTAACCATCCCCAAATGCTAATCTCAAATTTCATGACTAGGTGAAGGCAGGTGGTCAGCTATGGTGAGCTTGTTCCACATACAGTAAGCATTGTATATGCATGATGGGTGAGAAAAGGATCTTCCATTTAATCCCTCACAGTCAATCCTGTAATTATCATAAACATTGCTTTCCTCACCCCATCAGCACTGCAAATTCTGTATGCAACCCAACCTAAAAAACATTAAGGTGTTCAAAGAGATCAGGCACAATTAAGAAACAGATCATCTATATTTATAAGAAGAAAAGTTTGTGTGTCTATATTTTATATTATATATTTATTATATGTTATAAAATGTCCTTGGCTTATTTGGCTTTTTCTGACATGTGACCAGAATGGTGGTTGCCATTTTGAATAACTGAAAGCAATCCCTTTCCAATAGAAATGTAGTTTTAAGCTAACTTAAGGCTTAGCTTTAAGTTCACTCAAGCACAGGTTGCTGTGGGTGAGTGAACTTAAAGCTAAGCTTACTCATCTGTAAAAATATACCTCACAGTGCCTAATGCCCCTTGCACCACATGGGTTAATGGTACTTTTTTTTCAAGAAGGTAAGGAAAAAAGCAAAATACTTACCTAATTTCTCAATCCAGCAAGCTTCCTCCTCACAGTACGACCGGTCAACTGAATCTACTTCTCTTTGAAGTTTCACAGGTCACAGGTCTCCGATGTCATCACATTCAATGCAGGACCAACCATCCTGTATTGTACATGAGGAAGCTAAGAACCCACCCACATATCTGGACGTTTCAGAGAGAAGAAGAGCTCAGACTACCAGGTAAGTAAGGAATGGGGTAAGTATTTTGCCCTACTTATTACCTTCTAGATGAAATGCACAAAATAATGTAGAAGCCCCACTGCAAGATGTTTTTTTTTTTTTTTCTGTTAACGAGAATTCAACTTTAAGAATAGAAACGTTTTTGTTTTAATAAGGGCATAAGTAAAATGTTTACTTTGTCAATCTTCGGGATAACTTTATAGTTCATTGCAAAATATAGTAAGAATGTGGCTTTGTGCAATTATTAGCCTTGATATCGAGATCAAGAGCATTGCTGAAAGCCACCAACGAGTCAAGCTTTAAGAATAGAAACTTTTTTGTCTTAATAAGGCCATAAATAACATGTTTACTCAAAATCGGTCAATCTTCAGAATAATGTTATAGTCTATGAGATTGTGTCCAATAATTATCCTTGATATCCAGACCCAGAGCAATGCTGAAAGCTACTAAAGCTACACAGCTTTCTGTTATCCAGTCCTACATTATGCCAGAAGGGATAAAAACGCCTGTTTGTCCACTGCTTATTAATAAATAAAAGTGTTTTTTTAGCCTGCTCTACAACATCCCCAGCTTCCTTCACACCTGATAGGCTTGTTTTAAAATTCAACAGACAATGACATGTTCTTGTTTTAAGTGTAAAATAAAAGTACTCCAGCCTGTCTGTTAAAGTGGATGTAAACCCAATCACTTAAAGCTCAAATAAGCTTTAATGTGTTAATGTAATTTCAAAAGTTGTTTTCAAACTCTTTCAACCTGCAGCTTTTTATGAAAGTGTTACGAATGAAGGTCCTTATTCAGGCACTTCCTGTCATAGGGTGACAACTCCCAATGCTCCTCCTGTGCGGTCACCCTGTCACACACACCCTGATGAAGACTAAAGCCTGGTGCACACTGTGAGTGTTTTTTCTGTTCAACCCAGCGGGTTGAACAAAAAAAACTGTCACTTCTGGTTGGAGCCACTGTACTAATGATCCAAAGTAGGTATAGAGATCTCCGCCACTGAGCTGTTGGGTTTTGGCAGGGGGAACACTCCGGCCAGCGCTCTCAACCATTGTCTGAGAGCGCTGACCGGGAGCCGGTCGGCTGCTGGTTTTCCAGGTTTTGACGGACCAGCTGCCTTACACACTTGCCGAATGTCAGACAGTTTTTATTGAATCGGACGATATAGCCTGACATTTGGCCCATGTGTGCGGGGCTTAAAAGTGACCATGCTGACACACATTGCACAGGTGTGGTCCACCAATGTTACTATCATGAAGCGACATCAAATCAATGATTTGCAGATGACACTGGAGTGGGTACATTTAGACAGGATATAAAAGAAGCTGCAGGAAGTCAGCAACCCAGAGAGGAAAAAAGTATCATAAAAAGGTGAAAGCTATATTTTAAGGATAAAGCAAAGCTTGGCAATTTTTTATTTATTTTTTATACACTGGGGTTGTTTTACTAAAGGCAAATATGCTGTTCAATTTGTAAGCAAATTTTCCCAAATTTTAGCTTACATAATAAGGTGACGCCCTACTGATTTCCATCATCCAATCACCTGAAAGCAAAATTACTTATTTTTTTGGGGGGTTTTGCAAAATAAATTCTCACAACATTCACTAAGCTAAGGGTAAATTCCCTTGCAAAGTCAACAGCCTATTTTTCTTTAATATAGCAGCCTCACTGTGTTTTAGAAAACCCCTTTATATCTACTTTAAACCTTTTTTTCCATTTCGAATGCTGTGGTTTGGTAAGGACTGCAA